>CM040622.1:12808816-13408816 GCA_022817965.1 Solanum lycopersicoides | reverse complement strand
TTACAGAATCGCATTTTTGTTTATGTTTTAACAATAAAATTATCTCCTATGATAATGGTTAGATTTCAAAATGTTAATCTCACGACTCGAGCTTACACCCTGGACGTGGACGACACTCGAGAACCATTGCTGGTCCCCAAGAGAACCCTCATCCTGGCTGACTACAAGGAAGACTAACTTAAGCATACAAAAGCTTAAAAACTGAATAAAATTTATGAAACTCAAATACAAAGTTTTAACTCAAATAATTTATGTAACAACCCTCAAAATGAAATAGGACAAAGTAGAGCTTCACATGCGTTTCTTGGGTTAATAACTTGTTAAAATAACAAAAAATAACTTTAGAAGTTAGTTTTAAGGAGTTTGGAAGTCATATATCAAAGAATGACCAAGATGTTCGGAGACTAGTCTTGTGTTCTAGTGTGTCTTTGCATGTTTTATGTGTTTTGACGTGTTGTTTGAAGTATAAAATAAGTTGAGGAAACCATAATATCTAGATGGTATTGTTTAGGGTCAAAAAGTCCAGGTACGACTCCCCAAGGACCAACCTAAGGGTCCTTTAGGAGGACCCAAACGTTTGCCAAGAAGCTACCAAGACAGCCTCATTGACGACTTCATTTGACGCCCCTTCAACCAATCGACGCCCTGTCAAAAGGGGGAGTGACTCCACACTTAGTCGTGGGATATTAGCCCCCAAATGAGGAGTCTCTGACCAAAATGACAGAGTAACAGGACAACTCGTCGTCCAGTCGACGCCCCATCAATGGGGGTCGTCGTTTGACACCTGCAATTTTTCTGCAAGGTCTCGGCTAGCCTAGGGGTGAATTGTTAAATTCACCCCACGTTCTAATTAAGTGATAGACGGTTATTTTAGGTGTTTTAATGTTTTTTAAGTTAGTTTGAACACCTAGACCTAGAATTAGACTTTACTTTTAAAAAATCAAAACCTCTCTTCCAAATAAAGTTCTCTCAAGACTCCATGGGAGCTTGAAGCCAAGTTGAAGCTAGGATTGAAGAAATTCAGTGATTCATCCATCAATTTCGTGGAATTTCTACTAGTAAGGTATGTTGATTTCATCCTTGACTCTTCTTTCATTCAAGGAGCCAATTCCAAAGGTTTTTCAAAGATCTCCAAAAAAAACCTTGAAACTCTATTTTGAATTTTAAGCATGGGTTCTTGCATAAAAATGTTTAAATTGATGAGTTATGAAGTATTCAATGTTAATTGATGGTCTTATGACAAAAAATTCCATGAACCAATGCATTTCTTGAATTTTATATTTTGGCTCTAAAGTGAGTGTATTGATTATGATCTAACTAGGTTGAATCATGTTTAGATTGTTATGGGCTATTGAATTATATGTTGATCATTGTTGGAATTATTCATACTTTGCCTTAAAATATTGATATCTATATTGGGTTTTGTTGAATCATTGATATGGATGAATTGTTGTCGTAGTCTTATGGACATTGTCATTGGTAAGATCTCTTGTTGTGTGAATTTTGTTGGAAAAGCTAAGGAATGGTGATTGTGGCTATTGTAAGGTGGTGAGTTGACCTAATCCCTTTATTTAATGTAGAATTGATAATGAATTGCTATTGATTGGTATTGTCCACTTATGATGGCGGTGTTTAATTGTTATAAACGTTATGAACATGACAT
This sequence comes from Solanum lycopersicoides, assembly GCA_022817965.1. Lineage (NCBI taxonomy): Eukaryota > Viridiplantae > Streptophyta > Magnoliopsida > Solanales > Solanaceae > Solanum > Solanum lycopersicoides. Next base: position 13,407,153 of record CM040622.1, on the reverse strand, counting down.
TGTCGGCATTATTATGTGAATTATGGTATCATTATGATATGGTATGAGTGAGTGTACACGGTGAAGGTGCTCATGTGATATCTATATGATCTTGCATGGGTGCTATAATGATATGATTGAAAGTACTTTCTCTCCAGTTGTTGATAGATGATGAAGGACTAAGGTGTGTCTTTATAGAATGATGTTATATCTTGTGTCGGTAGACTTAGTTGTCCCTACTTGATATTTGAATTGTATTGAATGAGTGTATGAGTGAAAGTTTAGGATCGGTAGACCTAAAGTAGGTACCCTTCTATGAAAGACTAATGTGCAACCTTGAATATGAAAAGAAGGTTAATGAAGAAGCCTTGAAGGGGTAGACCTAAATGGTGCCTCCTTCTTGAGTGGAATGATGAACTTAGAGGTAGGTTGATCGGAACGGCATGAAACCATCTTTAAGGAAGTCATAAGAGCTATCTAAATGGACCTTGGTTGGCATCCCTAGTTGACCTATCCTTGGAAATGGTATTGTGAATTGGTAGGGCTTAGTGATGGTACCTTCTTTAATACACTTATGTAAATGAACTTATTCTATGAGAATTAAGGAAAAACACCGAGTGGATATGCTTAAAAGAGTAACTTTAGTTGAGTATGAGGCTAGAGTACAAAGAAATCTTTTGATATCCCCTAAACCATGTGCCTACATTGGATATGTCCTAGTTCTACTCTTGGCAAGTAGAACACCTTCCATGATGTGGGGTCTTATGACATCAGATTCCATACCTAGCTAGTGTGGTCTATGTCGGTTAATGCTTATTTTCATAATATGGGATATACACTCTAGTTATTGGATAGGTTCTACAACGTGTAGGTAGTGGAATGAGACATTATTTATACATGACACGAGTAGGCTTTTTGATACTAAAGTGAGTTCCCTAGGTCTTCCAAGACCATTATGTGAAGTCCCTAAATGTTTAGTAGTATCTTAAATGGCTTTAAATGTTGACTTAGTAAAAGTATGTTGAATAGAAAGGTCCTTATCTAGGGAAGCTTTGAGGATCACTTAGGTGTGCTTGAAGAGGGTGTATGGGCGGTCTCTTCATGTCATACTTAAGTGAGTTTTAGAGTAACCTTAGGTAGAGGGTCTAAAGAGATAAAGCTCTTACTTATTGAATATGGAATTAAGTCCTATATGGTGATGCTAGTTGACTATGTCTTATATGTGATTGTTGACTTGTATTATGTTTCTTAAACTCTCATGATAAAGGTTCTTATCAAAATGGCATGAAAAACATATCCTTAAGTAAATGTCCCTTTTTTCATGGGTTTCTTGTATGTTCACCATACTTAGTGCATTAATTGTGCTAATTCCATATGTTTCTCTATGTAGGTGGTGGCGAGTGAGAATTCCTAGAAGTTGAAGCTTGGAAAGTAAATTCCTCTCAAGATTGGTATGTCCTCATAGATCGAGGACATGAATTTTAGTTTTAGTCTTTGTATTAGACTATAAGCTTCTTTTCAAATTGATGAAAGGGTTGTGACACTATGATATTGACTTGTGTCTAAGATGGCTTATGATGAGACTTAGTTTCTTTCTTACGTTTTATAAAAGAGTTCCCTTATTGATTATTATTGTGAAAAGTTTTAAATTCGCACTACTTTTCATATTTATGTGATGAATGAATTCTAAGAGGCTTGTACAAGACCTCCGAGAGGTCAAGTACGTTGTGTTACTTCTAGGGGGTACTTCCCGGTCGTGACAATTTACTCTGAATATAAATAAAATATTCAACTAGCCAATAATAGACAAATCATTCTTTAAAACATTTAATAAGAAAAATGAAATAGACTTTTCGAACTCTATTTTCTATCTATGAAGCCTCTAACTAACAAAGATGGAAGTCGAACAAGACCCACGACATTCTAACAATTGATATAACTCAAAGTACAAGTGGAACCCTCCGAAATCAAGGAAGCTCACCATAGATGACTCGAACTGCATGTGGCATCAACGAAGCGCCTGTTGATGATACTGAATATCTGTATCTGCATCATGAAAACGATGCAGGTCAAATGACTCCAGTACGTGATATGTACAAGCATGTAAGGGGAATTCTAAAGCATAACATAAGATTGAACTTGATAAAAAAGGAAACATACTTACCTCTTTTCAACTCACTCAACTAACTCAACTCTTTCATTCATTATTGTATAAAATCTTTAATTTAATGAGGTGCCACCTAATTAAAGCAGCCCATAGACTACCATTTTTGGGTCATTCTTGCAGCACTTTAGTCATGTTCCGATAGATTCTTAGTATCTTCATGGTAGTTTTACAACTATCAATTTCACCTTTTTATACACTAAAAAGATAGCTAGAGCCGAATATATGTCAAATAGTGGATCTAAAATGATTTAGAAAGTAAATCATTAATGCTACCTCAGATACCCTTCTTTCAATTGTTGCTTCAAGACATTGAATGATCACACTTTTTTCGTTCCGCGTCTGATTTTACCAGGGAACCATCTATATGTCTAATGCAGTACTCCTTCAATGAGAACAGAGTTTGTAATATTAGTTCACTAATTTTCTGAAAATTAAACCATGAAAGAAATTTCGAAATGATTAGAAAATTGCAGTACATGGTGCACTACTGGTCCTTCAACATTAACATTGCCATGGAAAACCACATATGCAATATCGCCAATGTAAAAATTGTATCAAAGAGAAGCTTTGGTCTATCCTTACACCGGATTTTCACAACAGAGTAGTATTTATCTTACCAATTAAGGACAATCACATTAGGTCTCTCTTTTTCATTCAATCCTTCACCAGAAGCACGTTCATAATCTTGGTATGCAAACATTAGTTGGTGATTGTCTTCTCACGGTATATGAGAGACCCTTGGAATTTCTTAATTTATCGCTACATCTAAGTACATTGTACAATAGTTGCTTCGTCATAGACAACGGATCATTAATTGTACCTCGCGTTTCCTCACCTAGCTGTTGTTGGGCGTTATGAGTCCACACATTAGCATTAACCACATTGCATTTGAGATTCGTGAGGACAGTGTTCACCTGAAACAATAGACCGGTCTATCACTCGGGCTATTGACTCAGGCACGATCATTAGTTACTTTAGAGATTTTCCTGGTGTGATATAAAAAGAAGAAAGACTACAAATAAGATAACTTGGACACATCATCAACACCTCGAATGTATACTAAGACAGTTTAATTTTGTACATCATCCAGCTGAAGCAGACAAAAGGTTTCTAGTGATCCCGAGAACATGTTGAGTCTTACCTTAGGCTTGTCCACTTTTGTGCTTTCTTTAAGTTGACATAATTACACCCCTGCTTTACGTCTAAATATTACAACTTCTTAGTGTCACGATTATAGAAATGCCCACGATATATTATATCGTATTTGTAAATATTTCTAAATATGTAAAATGTAATTCCAGGGAACTGAAGGTCATGATAAGTGTGCATATTTTCATATGCTTTTTTTTATTTGCAACTTGCTAGCTCGTCCTTTACTCTATTTTTCACATAAAATGAAACTGTCGACACTTCGTATTAAAGAAACTAACAACTGTTAGTTTTAGCAGGAGCCTAATAAAATAGATTAACATGTGTTCTGTAGTAACAACAAATATATATGTTGACACCCAATTTTGGCCTAACATTTTCAAAATCCGTAACTTTTAAATTTTATTTATTTAATAGATCAAAATGAATTTTTTATAATTTTAAATAAGTTTATCGATAACTATATTTATTTATCAAAATTTAGGATTTTTATTAGTTAATTTTAAAATTGCATTTTTACATGTTATTAATTATATTCATTATATATATTTTTTTAATATTTATTTTATTTGTTATATTTATTAATATTTATGTTGATATTTAGCACAGTCTGAAATTTATTTAAATACAAAAAGAATATAAAATTTTATTCATATAATTTTGGGCACAATGCTAAGCCCATCATTTGAGCTCATTTTGTGTTTTCCTATTTAAATTATTAATTAGGTCAAAATGTGGGGGTGAATATATTCTTTTAGGGGGTTGTGAAATATTCCTTTAGGTTAGGGTGAAAATATACTTTGGAAGAAACAAAAATTCCATATTTTTTCTTTTCTGTGGCGAGGCCACACTGCCAGACCTCCACCCTTGCTGGAGAAACACAATCAGAACACCACCAGATTCAACTCCAAACCAACAGGAAACAACCACCATCAACACCAATAATCGACCTCCGCCAGATGCCAAATAAGCTGTGAACAGCAGCTTCCTTCGCTGTTCCATCGAGGAGCTTGTAGCTCCGATGAACTGGAGCTCGACCGGTTTCACACCACCATAACTACTGGACAGCAGCAAACAGACCCCTTCCCTTTTCCCCCTTTCATTTTTTTCTTTTTGTTGTTGTTTTATTCATTTTTGCAGGTCACCGGAGAGCTCGAAGCTTGCACCACCACTCGAGTTCAAAACTCACCAGCAAACCTTCTGCCATCTACCCAAAACCATCAGCTTGCGACCTCCGATCCAAACCGGTGAGCAAAAGAGCTTGAAGCTCGCAACAACCAGCTCGACCAACAACACGGGCTCCGAGCTCCATTTCCGACTAAGATTTAGCTAGAACCGCCGCCACAGTCCGACGAAGCAGCAACCCACCTCAACCTCAAACAACCAGCAAAGCACGGACCTCCAATCTCCAACTCCGGTAACCTCTTTCACTTTCTTTCTCTTTTTAGATCTAACCGGAGAATTTCAAATTCTGGCCATTATTATTTTATTTTTGTGATTCTCTAGTCACTATTATGATATTCCAGTGTCCCCGACTACATTATTGAGCTTTCGCGCAACATGTTGAGGGTAGTTAACTCATACTCCATTAATGTTTTGTTCTTATTTTCCTACTGTTTCTTGTTCTTATTACTTTTAGTGATATGTGTATTTATTTTCTTATCGACTTAGCTTTGTTAGTCATAGTTCTTGATTATGGTGTTTGTGCTATTGCAATTTATTTTTTTAGTTTTTGTGTGTTTTTTGTTAATATTAATTCGTGGTTGATTTCTATATTATATTAATTAGTTTTGTTATATTATTATTATTATTATTATTTTCCATCATTGGATTATTGGGTTTGCTGCTATTGTTTACTATTATTATTTTATTATTTTATTTTGGGGTAAGTTTTAATCACTTTTTTGTCAGTTTTTTTTAATCACTGTGTTTCATTTTTATTTTTGGCAATTATGTTTATAAGTCTAGTAATTATTGTTCATTTTGCTTTCATTAATTTCTTGTGAATTGTTTTGACTTTTATTAAATATTTATTTATTTTGGACGTTTTAACTCTAAAGTTAGGCATAATTTATATTTTGATTTCTTTATTATTTTGTTTGTCACTATTTACTGTTTTGTTGTTAACAATTATGTTGATAGTCATTATCGTTTGGTTAGTTTATTTTATTTCACTATTCAGTTTGTTATGTTAATTATTAGTTAAACGTTGCATATTATCTTATGCGATTTTCATTCGTTTCATATGATTGTTTCTATGGTTGATTGATTCTTTTTATTTATTTATTATTATTTTTAATTATTTGGTTAATTTATTCAATGATTAAAATTGGCCGATTAAGAAATTACCGTCGATTTCCAAGGCCTTCCGTGTTTATAAGACGGTTTTTTTTAGTTATTTATTTCATTTATTTTTTATTCATATTTATTTACTACTAACACTTTTACTAAGTGTGTTTACAGATAGCCAAAGATGCTTTTCCATTGGAGTTATTCGAACGAAGTTCAAATCATATTGTTTTATTATTTATTATGTATATTATCGACGTTAGGCAAACCTTAGGCCGATAATTACTTTATTATCTTATTTTATTACTTGTGTATATAGCATGTTTATGTTACTTGTATATTATTATTATCTCCTCCTCAATTTTAAAAAAAATAAATTCAGCCGGGATCCACACTTGTGGATTTCGAAGGGTACCTAACCGTTCCCTTCGGAATCACTTGAACCCCTTACCTAGAATCTAAAGGTTTTGTTGATATTTAACTGATTTCCTAGTTTTTCCTAAAATTAGGTGGCGACTCATTTTAAAACTCGTTTATTCTTTAGATTCTTTAAAATTGAATCAATTAATTATTTTTCGACTCACCGCGACGTTTTTTCCTATTCGAATAGAGAAGGGATGTAAACAATATATATGCTCACTTGTTTTAGTTCTCATATGCAAATGAACTTTATAAGAGCTTAGAAAGGTGTATTGGTATGAGAAATTTCACATGACTAATATCAGAGTGGCGCATGACTTTTCTCGATATCTCATCACATCCCCATTTACTAAACACAAAAAGTTTGTGTGTGAAAGTGAGAGAGAAGCAGTATCCTGAGATCTCATGCAAATGGATTTTGGAATTCACACATCAAGGAAAATTGAAACTCAATTATAAAATGACAAATCTCACTAATCATAACAACACTACATAGAGTCCTCATAGTGTCTCATAATTCTCAACAATAATACAAAAGATGAAATATCAAATTCGACTATAATCAACTGATATCATGAGGTTAAAGCTAAAGTTGTTTCAGGTTATCTAACAGAAAGCGCATATAAATTTACATGTATATCTGGAACGTTGAGGCAACAACAAAATTTGAATAACCAACATACCATCTTTGCTAGTTCATTCCATTTAGTTCCTATTGATGGTTCTCACTATCGAGTGACTATGTTGCTTGGACTCTTCAAAAATTTCTACGGGTGCGTATTGAATTCTCCAAAAGTAATGTATTTTTGAAGAATTCGACACGGATGTGTCAACGTAACTGAAGAGTCCCCGCAACTAAGCCGCGTGAGACAATATCATTCATCTGAGAATCCAAACTTATTTGTCTTTTTCAGTACTAAAAATTTTAGAATGAGGAAGATATCTTTTTCTATTGGACAACATAAGCACATTCAAGACAATGGGGAAAGAAGCAAATCTAAGCCACATTAGATTTTAATCAATATTAATTCAAAAGTCAGGGGAAAGAACCAAATCTTAACTGTAGGTTGTTAAGAAGACTTGCCTTTTGTTGTTTTTGATGGTATGAATGGTTCGAGTTTCAGACATGCGCTTGAAGATTCAAACAGAACAACTTTTGCTTTCATTTCTACCATGAGTAACAGCTTGCTCGAGTTCCTCTTGCAAATCTTGGCTATCCCTCACCAACATCATGTGACGCTTTACACTGCTCTTTCCAACTCTAGAATCAACATGTTCCGACATTGCATCATTTGATTTCTTGAATCTTAACCATCCTATAAAATTCTTTCCATATATATTCACTTTTTCGTACCTACAAATATTTGGAGTTTTCTATTTGAATGTGTATAATGTATTCTGAATATTTAATTATAACATACAGTTTTATGGTCAGTCAATGCTTCGAGAAGAACATGTATAGGTCCTTTTTTTAATCAAGTTCCTCCCATTTCCCAAAAAGATCATCTTTAGTAACATATCAAGATTCACATTATTAAGAAAAACTCAAAAAAATTAGAGGTGTCTGTCATGAAAAAGAGAGGGTAAAAACAATAAAATCTAAAATTATGTAAAAGACTAATCGATTGCGAGAAGCCCCTCTAGAGACGAAAATAGTGAGAGGAATACCAAGGGGAAAAAACAATTTTGAAATATGCATGAGTAAATAAAACCCAATTAGAAACATAAAATTACAAATTCTATAATAAACTATTTAAAAAGCAGAAAATGCACAATAAAAGAAGCAGAAACAAAACGCCCAACAGATTCTGACTATCAAAAATGTAAACTTGCCAAGGAAAAAAAAGATAGAAGTGAGAAGAATAAGAAGGGAACGAACACTAATTTTCAAGCATCTCTGAGTATGAATCAAACCAAATTAGAAATATGCAACAACAAAATCCTACCAAAAAAAAAATCTAATAAATACCACCGAATAACTGAAAATAAATTTTCATTTGAGATTCAATGATAAAACTAGGGATATTTATGATCATCACATACAATAAACATAAACCATTGAAGAGGAAAAACAGATGCTAGAAAAAAATGTTAAAAAGACTTACCAATTTCAGGGCTCGGAAGAGAATATAATAGAAAATTCCAAAATCATATCAAAGGGAAGAGATGATTTCAGTTTCTTACACGTGGATATAAAAGGACTATGACAAATAAAATTGGGCCAGACAGAGCACAAATTTTAAAGCATTCACGGTACACTTTAGACTGCTTTTTGTACTACTATATGATGTCATGTTCGTCCTCTCTTACTCGCTTATATATATATATATATATATATATATATATATATATATATATATATATATACGAGGAGAATGAGATATTACATTAAAAAAAAAATTCTTCCTTATTTATTTGCTGAGTTTTCTCATGTAATATATATTCTTTGTTAGATTTTGGTTCCTAGTCTTAGTACTAGAAGAGTTTGTTGAATCTTGGGGATACACCTTAATCTATGAAATATACTTAAAGATAGTGCCATAAGCACGCCTCAAGCTATGTGATTTTCAATTGTTTTTCAACAAGTGCATGCAACAATTGGTCTGAAGTTCCTCCAAAATGACAATTAAATCGTTGGCATAGCCTTCAACGGAATTAAGAGTATCAATCAAAATCAAAGTAATCAAAATTTATCGGTTTAACACCTATGTTATCGTAAAGTACAACACGATATTCATCGACGAGGTAAAGGAAAAGTTGTTTTCAGATCGATTGATTGGTGCCGAAGCTATGACCGAGTATGATGGAGAAGAAATTGAGGTATTTGTACAAACTAATTTGTATAACTTTTGCGATTTTTTTTCATGACATTTAATCTTAATTTTTGTATATATGCAATATTAATATATTTGATTTGTATAAATATGCAGTTTTTTAATCCACATGTGATTTTCGTAGTTCAGACTTATATATTATCAAGAAGTATACATTGTAGCTCATAGTTGTGTAAGTTTTCAACATTTATGAATATTTTTGTATACATTATATGTGTGAAAGCTTTTGTATATATACATTTGATTTTAATATCTATTATATTTTATTCCATATGTGAAATCTGTAATTTTGTAATCTGTGTACTTAGCTCTTATTTGTTTAATTTCTGGATTTACATGTAAGTATTTATTTGTATATATAAAAATGTTGAGATAAAATTTCTAGCTAATGACTAGATATATAAAAAAAATTAACATATACAAATATAAATAACACCAAAAGTAAAATTTTACCCCTAAATCAACAAACACAAATTGTATATTTGATTTTGTATCAATTATACAAATATAAATCACTAGATGTATCAATAATACCTATCATCATAACTTCATAAATACATAAATAATTCGATACATATACAATTTAATCTGATCTTCGTGTTATGTAGAAACACAACAAATACAAATATCTCTTCAAATCATCATTTTAAAAAATAGAAAGTTATTATATTTTTTATCCAAAAAGACAAAAAAACTAAAAGTCTCCTTCTATTATAATTAATATCTCATGTCATCAAATCATCATTTAAAAAAATAATAGACCTCTTTAATTCATCAAACTTATGTCTCTACAAAACAAATATATAAATTATATGAGAATTTATGAAGATTATAAAAATAATTAAAAAATCTGATTCCTTTATATATTTTTTTATCAAACAAAATTTAATGAAAAACCTCTATGCGCAATTATTACCTGATAATTTTTAGAACTCTTAAGAAAATTATTTGAAAATTTAAAGCAATTTTTCATAAAAGTATTTAAATAAATTTGTAATGTTGAGAAAAAAAGGTTGGTAAGAAAGAGAATTATTATTTAACTTTTTATTAATTTTATTCTTATTCTCTTATTCCATATTATACTATATTTTAACTTCTCATACAATTAAACACCAATATATATATTCTTATCTCATCCAAATTCATGAATTACAAGTAATAATTAATTGAATTGCCTATGTATATCATATGAGATTAATATATCGATAAATAAAGATCAAAATTTATTTTTTAATATAAATATTATTCACTTTTTTTTTTAAAAGGACATTGTAAGTATACATGAATTTCGAAGCACCTAATTAATTATTTTTAATAGTTAATGACCTGTAATATTATTAATCCATTACTTAAATATTATATGATAAATTGATGTAAGTTGACATTCATAAGTGATTCATATATCAATATTTTTTTAAAAATATATGTGTTATTCAAAATTGATGACATTATGGAAAGTTTTAAAAAGCTATTCTTCATAACATAAAAAAATAAAAATAAAATTATGGTAAAAGATTCTTAAGTATGAAAATTTCTTCTTAATAAACTAATATATAATTTTTAGAAAATAATAAGATCATTATTTTAGTTAAATGAGTTTGATGAATTAAATAAGTCTATCATTTTAAAAAAATGGTTTCGGTGACATGACATGCCAACTAGGAGCAAGTGAGACTTTGGAAGTTTCAAGTATATTTGAAGGAAAATAGTGATGGTTGAGTGATATTTTGGTCTTAAATGAAATATAAATGATATTTTAAGACAAATTCCTAAACTTGAGTGACCATTAAGAAAATTGACTCAGAATTTTGCTATCTATGTTTTTATTTGTAGTTAAATATATTAGTTAAACTATTTCAAAAGAAATTTCATATTTTACGTTGGATATCCCTAAAATTAGAAATTCGATTATTTTGTTTCCCTTGTTGCATTTACCGGATATCCCTTATTTTAGATATTCAATTATTTCATTTCAACCCTTTTTTGTTGAAGTAACGATTAGTTAAAATATTTTATTTTTGCAGCAAAATTGATTAAAGTTTTCAAAACTATTCTTCAAACTTTAGATACCACATGGAAGTTTATAATTAATTTAGAAAAAAAAAATCACATATAATAAGTTGACCATTTGAAATTAGAAATTCACATGGAAATACTAATTTTACTTGTACGCCAATGTCCCTAGTCGTCTAATTAAATTATACATAGTCTTTTTTTATATATAGATAAGTATTTTAATATATAAGTGCGTAATTATTAGTACTAAATAATAATTATTCGGAAACACTAATGTTACGTGCACGCCAAAGCCCCAAATCATCCAAGGTATAATTTTTTTTCTTTTTATTTTATCTTTTGAATTGTTTACTTGAATACTTAATTTTAGTGATCATTGACCTTCATAGTTATCCTAAAATGAAAATATTAAGTATCTTTCTATCTCAATTTATATGACATATTTTTTTTATTAGTCAATTAAAAAAAGAATAACACGTTTATATTTAAAAGTAACAATTTAACATTAAAATACTCATCTAACATTTATTGAGATGATTTATACTATGACAGACTTATTTTAGACCATAAATTTCAAAAGTCTTTATTTCTTTCTTAAATTTGTATCTAATTAATGACATCATATAAATTAAAAAGAAGGAAATATAAAATTCTTTTAAAACTAACTAAAAAAAGTGAACAATTGACATATATTTTAGGATATAAGAAGTTTATTCTACTAGTTGAGAAAATCAAATATTCCTTTCGTTGATATTTATATGTTATCATTTTTTATTTTACGTCTATTAAGAAATTAAGTAAGTTTATTAGTCTATCCTTATTTAAATCAATCAATGAATACTCCCTCCGTTCCTTTTTACTTGTCCACTTTTCTTTATAGTTATCGCTAATTACTTGTCAATTTTGACAAATCAAGTAAGGACAATTTTTTTTACCTATTATATCCTCAACTAAATGACTAATTACTTTGAAAAATGTAGAACTTTTCATCAACTTCATAATTAATAGGGGTAAAATGGTAAACTCACTACGTCATTAATTATTTTCTTAATAGGTGTGTCAATTCAAATGTGGACAAGTAAAAAGGGAGAGTTTTTGGCTAAAAACATCCCTCAGGTATGACTCAAATCTAATGTACATCCTTATATTATCTAAGTGGGCAAAAAAATCCTTATACTATTTAAATAATAACAAGAATCATCCTTCACTCTTTTTTTTAATTAAGAAATTGATTGAACCAATAAAAAAATATTTTTTTTAATCGGTCATGTCTTAGCCACGATGATAAAATCAAAGTTAACAAAAATGAATAAGGATATGAATAGGAAATGAATCTTTGATTCCCAGAATTTAATTTTTGTGTGTTGTTTGAATGTTTATTGCATTATCAAGTAAATTGACTTGCAACAATCATAAGTCTTGAAATTTATACAGGGGTTCGATAGTTAAAAATATTATGTAAAAAATTTATTTTAAAAATATTATGCCCAACTTATTAGAGATCTTTTTTGAATAAAACATTTAGTACGTATGGACCTTATATACAATGCAATTCACATTTCATACAATGTACATAAATGTTGGACGGAGGGATGATTTTAGCCAAAAACTCTAAAAAGGAACGGAGGGAGTATAAATTATTTTAGGGAAAATTACGCGGATAAGCAAATTTATACGATTTAATTACTCATCATAGCTATAGTTTGCTATAATTACCACTCGCGACTAACATTTTACATTAATTACGTGGGCTGACTTCGAGTTTGTATAATTAGTCATGTTTGTATATGTATAATTCGCCAGGATATACAAATAAATATGTATAATAACAATTTGTTAGCCTATATACATATGCAATTCACCTCTCTCCCACTTTCTGCCCTCGCTCGCTCGCCTCTCACCTCCCTCTCTCAATCTCGCTCGCCTCTCTTCTCCCTCTCCCAATCTCGCTGCCATTTACACAAATATATATGTATAATATACAGTTATATCCAATTATATACATATACAATTCACCTCTCTCCCACTCTCTGCCCTCTCTCGCTCGCCTCTCTCCTCCCTCTCTCAATCTCGCTCGCCTCTCCCTCTCTCCCACTCTCGGTCGCCTCTCTCCTCCCTCTCCCAATCTCTCTTGCCATATATACAATTACATATGTGTAATATATACAATTATCTAACCAATATACATATATAATTCACCTTTCTCCCCTCTTTTCCCCCTCTCTCTCCTCTCTCCTCTCTCACCCAGTCTCGCTCGCCTCTCTCCTCTATATAACATGTAGCTACAAATTATAATTATCAAACTATAGCTATGGAGAATAATTAATTATTTTTAAGTGGCTATATGTGAAAGTTTCCCATTATTGTATTTTGTTTAATTATTTTGACCAATAAACATGAGTTATTCACTTTTGGTTAGATGTATATATTTTCAAGGCTAATAATTCATAAGGATAAAATAGAAAGAATATTGTAATTTATGCATTGATATTAAAATATGATAAATATTATGGACTAGTTATTTACAATAAAAATGACGTATAAAAATAAACAAAAGGAATATTATTTAATTATTGCAAACATTAATTGTTCCGTTTATCAAGATCTGTACGCATAGAGTGGACATCGATCCACTATATAAATAATCCAGTCATAATATTTAATAAATAATCAGTCATATTTTATTATCATATAATATATAAAATAAATTAGTTTATATTATCATTAAGTGGTACATATTGCAATTTTTATGCCTATAAATAAAAGATAATTTCTGTTTCTGAATTCCATCCAAGTTTAGCTATTTCTACAATATCCATAGCAAATAATTTTCCAATGAAGTTGCAGGCCCTTACCATTTTCTTGGTAAGTAGCATTTTTATTTATACACGTTTTTATATTATCTGTTACAACTTATTTAAATTTGGTCCTTTTCTACGTTATCATTTGATTATCAAAATATTATCAAGTATCTCTAATTACTTGTTCACTATTTAATTACCGCACCTATTAAGAAAATGATTATTGATATAGTGAGTTTACCATTTTACCTCCAATTAGTTACGAAGTGGATGAGTTAAAAGTTTAATATTTTCAAGAATTCTACTTTTTTCAAAGTAATTGATTGTGGGTATAATAGGCAAAAAAATAATTGTCTTTTTTTGATTTGTCAAAATGGACAAATAATTAGAGATAACTAAAAAAAGAAAAATTGGACAAGCAATTAGGGACAAATGGAGTACTTAACTAGTAGTATAAGTCACAAAATTTTAAGATTTGCTTATTTTGAAGAGGAAAAAAATGTGACTTGAGGGTAACAATTTGTAGCATTTTGTTACAAAAGGGAAAAGGACATGATATAACCCTCAACTTTGTCATTTAGTGTTGATATATCCGTCGTTATAAAAGTGGCTCATATATACCCTTCACTATAAGAAGAATTTTCCTGGGATTAGTATGAAAATCCGCAGAAAAATTATTTTCTTGCAAATTTTCATACTTATCCCCAGGAAAATCCCAATGTAATTCACACTTTTCTTATAGTGCTTACTGTTACACAAATGACTCACATATACCTTTATCTTTATCAAAAAGACCTTACATATACCTTTCATCTAACGGAAGTGAAAAAATTAGTTTAACTTTTTTTTACTTTAAATTTTAAAAAAATTCATGTAGGGGTATATATGATCCTTCTAACAAAGTTCAAAGTATATTTTAATAATTTTAATACAAAAAATATTTTTTTTACTTCTTTGATTATCATTATTCGAGTTTCTTATCCTTTTTTATTTGATTCTTTAGTGTAAAGAAATAATTGAAAACTAATTTTTTTGCGGCTATGTTGTAATTTAATTTTTGTATTTGTAAGAATAAAATAAAATGGGGCATCTATAATAAATTTTACAAGAAAAATTAGTGAAACACAAATAAATTTGACCATCAACATAATAAATTTAAATTAGTATAACAGTACTGATATATATGAGTTACTTTCATAACGAGAGTATATTATCTCTAAATGTTAAAGTTGAGGGGTATATCAGATCCTTTTCCCTTTAAAAAATAACTTTTGTGACTTGATCAAACATCTCAACTCACTAAAAAGACTTTAATTAACTTTCAAAAGTTTGGTCGGACAATCTATATATTATATGCTCATATATTACTCCTTTGACAAATTAAATTCCATTATCTAAGTCAAATATAAGTTTAATATATGAGTTTTCATAACGATTTCAAGTTAATATATATAATAAACTGACTTATTTTTCGAATATATATATATATATGTAGCTTGCTTTTGTATTAGCAAGTACTTATGCAGCGATATCTCCGGAGGTTTATTGGAAAATAAATTTGCCCAATACTCAGATCCCCAAAGTCATCAAATATTTCCTTCCTCAATCAGGTATAAAATAAAATTAATTGTATGTGTTTATATTTTAAGGATATTATTACGGGCATACCTCAAACTATGAGAATTCTCATGATCTTCAACAATTTATTGTGGTTGTGATTTTACAGACGGCGTTATTCCTGAGCTAAAACAAGAAAACACTAAGAAGAAAGTGTACTATGGTTTAAGTGGATATATTCCCATTAGCTGGCATCATGCTGCTAATTCGGAGTTTCAACGTTTCGTGCTAGAAAACCCCAGCACGAATCGTGCTACTAACAAGAATTTGATCAAACAAGTAACTGAAGGAAGTAGTTTCAAGACTGATCTTAATTATGATACTTTGAAACAATACTTCTTTTTAGAGAAGGACTTGGAGAACGGGAAAGTTATCGAGTTCCCCTCTTTCCTAAATAAAAACGAAGCACCATTTTTACCTAGACATTTAGTTGAATCGATTCCCTTCTCGATGGAGAAATTTCCGGAGATCCTCAACCATTTCTCAATCGATAGTAAATCAAAGGATGCTCAAACGATTAAGAAAACAATCAAACTTTGTGAAGAGTCAGAAGTGAAAGATAAAGAGAAGAAAACTTGTGTGACTTCTTTGGAGTCTATGGTAGATTTCGGGTTATCTGTACTTGGGACAAACAATATCCTCGCAATTACTTCTGAGGTACAAGGGGAAACTCAAGCATCCCAACGATACACAATTGAAAAAGTTGAACAAATATTTGATGGGGATAACATGGTTTGCCATAAGCTTAACTACGCGTATGCTCTACATTATTGTCATGTTGGAGGAAGTACAACAACATATATGGTATCTATGGTTGGTGTTGATGGAACAAAAGTGAAAGCTGTATCAGTGTGCCACAAAGATACATCTTTTTGGAATGCACACGCGATCCCTTTTGTAGTTCTCAAGGTTAAGCCTGGAACTACGCCAATTTGTCATTTTCTTCAAGATGATCAAATAGTCTTTGTACCTATCTAAATAGGCTACTAAGATGCTTGCTGGAGTTATGAAATAAGCGTTCAGACGCCATCCTAAATCGTTCTCTAAGAGTAGTCGTTTACCTTTTCTCTGTTTGATGTGTGATGTATCTTTCTCTTTATAAATGAATGGATTGATCCTTTGCTTCATTGATCATTGATAGTTATTCGTTGCTAAACTTACTAATTAATAATGAAAGATATACCACGAATAATTTATATTTCACAAGCATAAAATGGCATTCTAACCTACCAATAATATTATGCACTACTATAATTGAAGAATTGTTGAAATAGTTCCAATAAGACGAACCTTCCATTGTCAATAAATCTTCAAATACAAAGTCATTATAATACCAGTCAATTGTAGCTGGCTTTTCATTCATTTAATTTTGTTGGGAAGTAATAAAAGTAATTAAAGCTCTCCAGCTCACTTGGCAGAGTTGTAGCAACAAAGGATAAAGTACTAAGCCACCAAAGAAGTCCACAACTCATTTCTATTGGAACCACATCAAACTTGAGTGAAATCAGTCCCATCTTGTTTATAAGGACATGTTTGGCTCTATCTTCCCAAGATAGAGTGAACTCATTGAATTTTATCCTCTGTCATGACCCAAATCACCGGGCACCTATTCTAACACCCTAGACAAGAGAATCCTTACCATCCAAACCAGATTAAACAAGTAGAAGAATAAACAAACTACTACAAAGGTCATAAACCTTGAGAATAACAAAACTTTAAATAAACTCTTTTTACAAAATACCGTGAAACAACCTTCAAGAAACTAATCTAAACAAATACAGGAGCTACTAAGGAAGTACATTTTATACAAGAAAATAGGACACAACTCCCACCGTAAGAAAAGGAAACATGGAAGTTTTCAGAGATCATCATCCTCTTTGCACCTATGTGTACCATCACTAACACTACATCAGGCTATCCAAGTGGCATAGCAAGAGCAAGAGCAATACACATGAAACGTATTGGTATCCATCATCGATTGACCCAAACCTACCGCATAATATAATGTGGATACTCAAAAGTCATGCAATATAATATGAAGGTTACACCACCCCACTTCTCTATTACCTTACTTTCACCCTTCTTAGGTAACTACTATGACTAAGTACCGCAAATATGACACTCCATGGTGCCCTAGGCCTACATGTTATGGACCCATAAAGCCTAAACCCTATCCTAACTCTTCTACTACCTTGAGATTCGTGGGTACGAGAGCACTCTTAATTTGATTAACCAACCTACTATCTATGCCCTTTTTGGAACAATACTTTAAACTAGAGCCTTAGACCCGACTTATCATCTCGACTTTATCATGTAAGTCCTAAAACTACAGGACAAACATAGCGGTCCCAACACTTAACCATACACAAGACCCGTGGTCATCTGTCTCACTCAACAATCACCATTTTAATGAACCTATAACATCATGATAATTAGAAACCAACTTAGAAAAAACTAAAGGATCGAGTGCCCATTAACTCAATTCAGTAATTAAAAGTTTTTTGTCACAAATATGACGTAATTCCAACTCCCATTCCTCACCTTAGATTTATATGCACAACCCACATGCCATAACATATGTTAATCACATATAACAACAACCACGAATACATAGAATCTTTGTCATAATAACATAATATAATAACACATGAATCACCAATGCCTAGATTCACTTCTCACATGATTACGATGCAAAAAGTGTTTGGTTTTGGGTCCTTTTCCCTTCCTATCTGGATGGATAAAAGGTTTTGGGTCTTCCAACCTTTCCTTTGTTGATAAATTTAGCCCAAATTTAACTATCCCATTTCCCCCATAATCCCAATATTGTGGTGCATATGTAAGACTTTCTTTTGGGTATTATTTGATAAGAATCACAAGAGATTCAGAGCATCCATATAGAGAGAAAAGTGAGAAAATGCAGATTTTCACACAAGCCCTATCAGCCATTTTTAAATCGTGATTCCCGCTTCGTTTCTTGTATGATTGAGCTGATTTTTGGGAAGTGTGTTCCTTTCAAATTAATATTTGATTCGTAACTGGTAGAGGGTGATTGGAGTCCTGTAGCTTTAGATTTTAGCTCGTGAACAATAGCTGAGGTTTGATCTTTTTGCTTCTCTTATTTCTCTAGTTTTTGGTGCTATCTTGTAGTTGTATTGCTCATCAGTTTGATACTTTGTTGGTGACCATTTTGGAGGAAACTTTTGTAACTCTTTTTTATTATAGTGGAGATTTGGTCTTGTGGACTCTTCACACCGAAGAGGTTTTCCACATTAAATTTGGGGTCTCTTGTGTTGATTTATTTTCTTGCTTGTTTTGATTACTTTAATGCCCAAACTATTATATTCTTGCATTATTTTGTCTTCTCTTGGTTTTAATATAAGTGAAAGTTTTGATTTGGGTTTCTTTCGGTATCGGCTTGTCGTGCACATTTATTTTGTGCTTGCCTTTCCCAACAAAGTGGTATCAGAGCATTGGGTTGTTGTTGATATCTATTTGAATGATGGAATCAAATATGAGAAAGATGGTTTGTTTGAATGGTAGTAATTATCATACTTGGAAAGGCAAAATGAAAGATCTTCTATTTGTCAAGAAAATGCATCTATGTGTGTTTGCTTCTAATAAACTCGAATGTATGAATGATGAGGATTGAGAATTTGAGCATTACAGGTTTCTGTTTATATCATACAATGGGTTGAAGATCATGTTAGAAATCACATTGCGAATGAGACACATGTCAGAAGTTTGTGGGACAAGATCGAGACATTATATGCTTCGAAGACTGACAACAATAAATTGTTTCTTTTGAAACAATTGATGAACATTAAGTATAAAGTGAGCACTCCTATTTCTGATCATATTAATGATTTTTGGGGTGTTCTTGAATAGCTGTCGGGAATGGGTGTAAATTTCGATGAAGAAATTTAGGGATTATGGCTTCTTAATACTTTTCCAAACTCTTCTGAAACTCTTCAAGTTTCTTTGACTAATTCTTCTCCCAGTGGTGTTGTGACCATGAAATATGCTAAGAGTGGTGTTCTATATAAAGAGATGAGAAGAAGATCTCAAGGCTCATCTTCTTCTATTTCACACTCCGACGTTTTGGTTACTGAAGACAAGGGAAAAACAAGTTTAGAGGTCAGAATGACTGAGATAAAAGTAGTTTAAAGTCAAAGTTTAGATTCAAGAATGTTACATTCGACTATTGCCATAAGAATGAGCATATCAAGAAATTTCATTTCAAGTACAAGAGAGATATGAAACAACAAAAGAAAGAAGGCGATAATGAAAATCGTGTTTTTATTGTTGCTTACAATCACATTCTTGTTTCTTGTGATGAAAATGTCGTCAATCTTGTTTGCGATGAGTCTAGCTGGTTTGTGGATTCTGGTACTACTTCATATATCACGCCTAGGAATGAATTATTTTCTTCTTATACTCCAGGTAATTTTGAGATGTAGAAAATAGGCAATAATCATGAGGTTGCGGTTCTTGGTATTGGGACTGTTTGTTTGGAAATCAATAATGGTTCCAAACTAGTTCTCAATAATGTCAAGCATGCTCAAGACGTTCACTTGAATTTTATTTTTGTTGGATACCTTGATAATGAGGGTTATGTTAATACCTTGGTGCTGGCTAGTGAAAGCTTACAAGAGGTTCAATGGTGGTATCCCCTGGTGACAAGTTGTCTAATTTGTATGTTTTTCAGGGCTCCATTCTCAGAGGTACAGTAAATGTGGTGAAGAATGATACTTATTATGGCATATAAGACTGATTCATATGAGCGAGAAGGGGATGAACAATTTGGCTAAGAAAAATTTGCTTTTCGGAGTGAAGCAAGCAAAGTTGAACAAGTGTGTTCACTGTTTAGCCGGTAAACAGAAAATAATTTCTTTTCAGAGTCATCCACCTTCAAGAAAGCTGATTTGCTGGAGTTGGTATATTCTGATTTGTATGGTCCTTTTAAGGTAAAGTCTCATGGTGGTGCACTTTACTTTGTGACTTTTATTGATGATCATTCGCGCAAATTCTTGGTATTCTCTTTGAAGTCCAAGGATCAGGTTGTTCATGTGTTCAAGAATTTTCAGGCTTTGGTTGAGAGACAGACGGGGAAGAATTTTCAGGCTTTGAGATGCATTTCAATTTCTTCCCTGTCCGTCTTCAACCAAAGCCTGAAAATTCTTGAACACATCAAGAACCTGATCCTTGGACTTCAAAGAGAATATTAGAGTTTGTGCGAATGATCATCAATAAAAGTCACAAAGTAAAGTACACCACCATGAGACTTTACCTTAAAAGGACCATACAAATCAGAATGTATCAACTCCAGCAAATCAAGCTTTCTTGAAGGTGGATTACTCCAAAAAGAAACTTTTTTCTATTTACCATCTAAACAATGAACACACCTGTTCAACTTTGCTTGCTTTACTCCGGAAAGCAAATTTTTCTTTGCCAAATTGTCCATCCCCTTCTAGCTCATATGACTCAGTCTTCTATGCCATAATAATGATGAAGTATCATTCTCCACCACATTTACTGAGCCTCTGAGAATGGAGCCCTGAAAAACATACATGTTAGACAACTTGTCACCACGGGCTACCACCATCGAACCTCTTGTAAGCTTTCACTGGCCAGCACCAAGGGTATTAACATAACCCTCATCATCCAGGTATCCAACAAAAATCAAATTCTAGAGAACGTCTCGAGCATTCTTGACATTATTGAGATCAAACAAACAGTCCCAATATCAAGAACCACAACCTCATGATTATTTCCCATTTTCAACATCCCAAAATTACCTGGAGTATAAAAAGAAAATAATTCCTTCCTGGGTGTGACATGAGAAGTATCACCAGAATCCACAAACCAACTAGACTCATTGCAAACAAGATCGACGACATTTTCATCACAAGAAAAAAGAAGGTCATCGTTAGCAACAACAACAACACGATTTTCGTTATCACCTTTCTTTCTTTTGTTCTTTCATATCTCTCTTGTAATTGAAATAAAATTTCGTGATATGCCCATTCTTGTGGCAATAGTCACATTTAACATTCTTGAATCTTGACTTTCCTCTACTTTTATCTTTGTCATTCTGACCTCTAAACTTGCCTCTCCCTCTATCTTCTGTAACCAAAACGTCGGAGTGTGAAGTAGAAGGAGATGATCCTTGAGATATTCTTCTCATCTCTTCATTTAAAACACCATTTAGCATATTCCATGGTCACAATACCAGTGGGAGTAGAATTAGTCAAAGAAACTCGAAAAGTTTCAAAAGTGTTTGACAGAGTATTAAGAAGCCATAATCCCTAAATTTCTTCATCGAATTTTACACCCATTTCGGACAGCATGTCAAGAACACCCCGAAAATCATTAATATGATCAGAAATAGGAGTTCCCTGTTTATACTTGATGTTCATCAATTGTTTCAAAAGAAACAATTTATTGTTGCCAGTCTTTGAAGCATATAGTTTCTAGATCTTGTCCCATAAACTTCTGGAATGTGTCTCATTGACAATGTGATTTCTAACATTATCTTCAACCCTTTGTATGATATAAACACAAACCTGTAAATGCTCAAATTTCCAATCCTCATAATTCATATATTTAGGTTTATTAGAAGCAAACATAGGTAGATGCATTTTCTTACCAATTAGAAGATCTTTCATCTTGTATTTCCAAGTATGATACTTACTACCATTCAAAGAAACCATCTTTCTCATATCTGACTCCATCGTTCAAATAGATATCAACAACAACTCAATGCTCTGATACCACTTTGTTGGGAAAGACAAACACAAAATAAATGTGCACGACAAGGCGATAACGGAAGAAACCCTAGTCAAAACTTTCCCTTCTATTTAAACCAAGAGAAGACAAACTAATGCAAGGATAAAATAGTTTGGATAACAAACTAATCAACCAAGCAAGAAAATAAATCAACATAAGAGACACCAAATTTAACGTGGAAAACCTCTTCGGTGTGAAGAGTAAAAATCATAAGACCAAAGCTCCACTATAATAAAAAATAGTTACAAAAGTTCCCTCCAAAATGTTCACCAACAAAGTGTCAAACCAATGAGCAACATAACTACAAGATAGAACCAAAAACTAGAGAAATAAGAAAAGCAAAAACACCAAACCGCAGCTAATGTTCGAGCTAAAATCAAGATCTACAGGACTTCAAATCATCCTCTCTCAGTTCCCAATCAAAGATTAAGTTAACAGTCAAAATTTGATACGCTCAANCAATTGTTGCAAAAGTGGGATCCCCATCACTAATAATTGCCCGTGGGTACCAAAATCGAGAGAATATATTCTTTTTCAAGAATGCAGTGACACTCTTCCCCTCATGTTTGCGAGGGCGATGGCTTCCACCCACTTGATACATAATCAACTGCTACTAAAATATACTTCATTCCATGAGAACTCACAAACGACCCATAAAGTCAATACCCCAAACATCAAATAACTCAATCACAAGAATGGGGTTTAGAGGAGCTCTTGCTTTCTTGAAATCCCCATCTCTTTGGCATCTATCACATGCTTTGGTGAACTCATGAGCATCTTGATGAATAGTTGGCCAATAGTAACCACATTGTAAGATCTTATGAGCAGTCCGGACACCACTATGATGTCCACAAAGGGTGAGGAATGGCATGCCTCTAAAACACTCAACATCTCAACTTCTGGCACACAACGCCGAATAAGCCCATCAGCACAGCTCCTGTATAAGTATGGTTCATCCCACACATTTGATGATGAAAAGACAAGTCCGATGGAACAATATCACTAGCTAAGTAGTTCGCAAAATCTGCGAACCATGGAATCAGGTCTTGTGAGGCAGCCAATACATGCTCATCGGGAAACGTGTCATCAATATCAGTCTTATCCCCCAACTCTCTCATAGCTTCATCTTCTAAACGGGACAAGTGATCAGCAACTTGATTTTCGGTCCCTTTTCTATCCCTTACCTCAAAGTCAAATTCTTGCAGTAGTAATACCCAACGAATTAACCTCGGTTTCGCATCCTTCTTCGCCATCAAATATCTCAGGGCTGAATGGTCAGTATGCACTATAACTCTAGTACCTAGCAAATAGGAGCGAAATTTTTCAAAAGCAAATACTACTGCAAGGAGCTCTTGTTCAGTTACTGTATAGTTCTTCTGAGCTTCATTGAGGGCTTTACTAGCATAGTAAATGGGATGAAGGATTTTGTCCCTTCTTTGTCCCAATACCACACCAAGGGCAACCCCACTCGCATCACACATCACCTAAAATGGACTGCTCCAATCCGGAGAAATAATGATAGGTGTTGATACCAATTTTTCTTTTAGATCGCCGAATGCTTTAAGACAGGATTCATCAAAATAAATTTTACAATCTTTCTCCAGCAGTTTGCACAATAGATGTGCAATTTTTGAGAAATCTTTGATGAATCTCCTGTAAAAACCTACATGTCCAAGAAAGCTTCTCACACCTTTTACAGAGATAGGTGGAGGAAGTCTCTCTATCACCTCGACTTTGGCTCGATCAACTTCTATGCTCTTTTCTGAAATACGATGGCCCAAAACAATACCTTCTTTGACCATGAAGTGGCATTTTTCCCAATTGAGTACGAAATTGCAGTCTTCACATCTCTTAAGAACCTCAGATAAATGGCTCAAACATTGCTCGAATGATTCACCAATCACAGAAAAATCATCCATAAAAACCTCAATAGTATCTTCTACCATGTCGGAGAATATTGACATCATACATCTCTGAAATGTGGCGGGTGCATTGCACAACCCAAACGGCATTCTCTTGAACGCAAAGGTCCCATATGGACAAGTAAAAGTGGTCTTCTCTTGATCTTCTGGTGCAATAGAAATATGATTATACCCTGAATAACCATCAAGAAAACAGTACCACCCTTTTCCAGCGAGTCTATCCAACATCTGATCCATGAAGGACATGGGAAAATGGTCCTTTTCGGTCCATGCATTTAATTTCCGGTAATCCATACACACCCTCCATCCAGTCACCGGCCTCATTGGAACAAGTTCATTTTTTTCATTGGGGACCACAGTCATTCCCTCTTTCTTAGGTACACACTGAACAGGGCATACCCAACTACTATCGGCGATCGGATATATTACTCCAGCATCCAACCATTTTATGATTTCCTTCTTCACGACCTCTTGCATAGGTGGATTTAAGCGTCTCTGGTGCTCAATACTTGGCTTATGATCGGGCATGAGTTGGATTTTATGAGAACAAATACCAGGAGGGATCCCAATAATGTCCGCAATGGTCCACCCAATAGCTCTTTTGAACCTTTTTAGCACTTTGACCAAACTCTCAACTTGTTGTTCATTCAGATTTGATGCAATGATTACCGGCAATGTGTCACCGTTTCCTAAGAATTCATACCTGAGATGAGGTGGGAGAGCTTTTAGTTCTAGCTTTGGAGCCTCCTCTATGGATGGTTTAGCGGGTGGAGACTCGCGATTCTTCATGTCTAGCTCATATTTCTTCGGTTTAAACCGAACATTACCACGATCAAGAGCAGCGACTAATGACCCATATTCTTCAATGCATTCATTATCAAAATTCATTATCACTGCCGCCAGTGCTTCTACACCTAGACGTTCTTCTATTTTTGTCTCGGGTGATTCACCAACTTTTTAGGATATGGCAGATACCGATTGGAGCTCACCACTCTGCCGCATGGACCTACAAATGTTGAAAGTCACTTCTTCATTGTTCAACCGAAATTTCATCTGCCCCTTTTCCATATCAACTAAAGCTCTACCCGTAGCAAGGAATGGCCTCCCAAGAATAATAGGCACCTCAAAATCGACTTCACAATCAAGAATAACAAAATCTGCCGGAAATATGAACGACTCCACTTTTACTAGCACATCATGGAGTATCCCTATAGGCCTTTTTACTGTTCGATCGGCCATCAGTAGCCGCATTGCAGTGGGCTTTGGGTCACCCAAACCCAACTTCTTGTAAATCGAGAGGGGCATGAGATTTATGCTTGCCCCCAGATTACATAATGCTTTCGCAAAATGTAATAACCCGATTGTACAAGGAATAGTGAATGCACCCGGATCTTCTTTCTTTTGCACTAAAGACCTTGTAGCAATAGCACTACAATGCTGCATTCTGTCATCATCCTCAAAAGTGAACGATCTTTTCTTTGTAACCAAATATTTCATAAACTTGGCATAACCGGGCATTTGTTCAAGAGCTTCTACCAAAGGGACATTGATAGAAAGTTGCTTCAACATTGTTATAAAATGCCGATATTTACCATCCTCGGTCTTTTTCACTAATCTTTGAGGAAAGGGTGGTGGTGGTCTAGGCATGGGAGTTACCTTTTTAGGCACTTCAGCATCTTTTTCAGTGTTATCTTCTACTTCATCACTAACCTCTACCACTTTATCATTATCTCTCATCACCTTTTCCACAATAGACGGCATAGGTGGGTCAATAGTTTGTTTACCACCACGAGTAGTAATTGCCATACAGTGTCCATCATTTTTCGGATTTTGGAAAGTGTTGCTAGGAAGAGTGCCCGGTTGCCGTGTGTTCACAGTTGCAGATAATTGAGCCATTTGCAATTCAAGCTGCTTAATTGATATGGCATGTGTATCGACTTTCTGTCCAATACCCGCTACATCACTCCTTAACTCTTTGGTGTGCTCATCACTAGCATCGAACCTCCTCATCATCTTGTGCAACATATCCTCAACTCGCGCCATACTACCTCCACCATCCCTAGGAGCAACTTCACGATTTTGAGGAGGAACATAGGGCCCACTCCTATCATTTCTGTTACCATAGTTACCCCTGTTGAAGTTGTTGTCGCGGTTGTAATTTCCATCACGGACATAATTACCCTCACGGTTGTAGTTACCATAGTTCCGACCTTGATTCCCTTGACCTTGGCGCCAATTCTCCTGATTGGAGCCTTGGGCATTCGGTCGGAACCCCCCGTCTGATCATTTACTGCATAGGAATCTTCCTCATAATAATATTCATCAGTTGGTGGTGGTGGTTTAGACATGTAGTTCACTGCGTTTATCTTTTCTGCACCCCCAGTGACATGTTTTAACACCAACCCAAGCTCAGTTCTCATCTGTGCCATCTCTTCACGAATCTCATCTGTGGCTGGGTTGTGTGTGGATTGCACTGCAAAAGTATTTCTCCCAGTATCTGATTTCCTAGTACTCCATGCTTTATTATTCCGGGAGATTTTCTCTAATTTTTCGGCAATTTCAGCATAAGGATACTCCCCATAAGAACCACCTGCTATAGTATCCAATACCGCTTTATTATTATCATCCTGTCCCCGGTAGAAATATTCTTTCATTGACTCATCATCTTTGCGGTGATTGGGGACACTTCTCAAAAATGAAGTGAACCTATCCCAAGAACTGCTAACTGACTCTCCTGGTAGTGCCACAAAGTTGTTCACTCTGTCTTTGTGATTTAGTTTTGCTAAGAAAACGTCCCTTAGTTGGTTCCAAGTGAAAATTGAGTTATAAGGGAGCTCAGTGAACCAAATAGCAGCCTCTCCCGTCAGTGAGAGAGGAAATACTCTTAGCCCTATTACATCCAAATTCAAATCAGGACTCCCTACACAGCTTTTACACACTGCCCTCACCTTAGCTATATGGGCATGTGGGTCCTCAGACGGTAGTCCTGAAAACAAACCTCTAGCCGTGAGCATTTGCCTTAGACTACTAGTGACTACAAAGGTGTGACCTTCTGGTAGAGGGGGCAAGACAAGTGGCCCATCAGAATCTGCAATATTATCATAACCTCGGTAGTATTCTTGAGGACGTAGAGTAGGATTTTGTCCCCTTTGTGCACCTTGACCAGGATTATCAGGTAATAATCGACCATGAGCATCAACCGGAGCTGGGATGTTCTGGTTGGATCATCATCATTTATACCCAAGTTTCGATTCATATTGCGTAGTGTACGCTCTAACTCGTGATCGTAAGGAAACAAGGGTTCTCTTCCTCTCCGTGTATTTGGCATACAAGGACGTTATTTCTGGAAAAAAAATATCAAAAATAACAGAAAAAGTAAAATCAGGAAAATATTGACTAAACTTTAGTAATAAGTTTAAGTTAATCTAAAAGCTACTTTCCCCGGCAGCGGCGCCAAAATTTGATACGCTCAAATTTACTTCTCAAATAAGAAGTAAAGCGGTCGTATCAAGTAAAGAATCCAACTAATGAGGTTGAGATCGATCCCACAAGGAAAATAGTTCAAACTTAACTTTATTATATTATTACTATTATTTAGCCAACTATTTTCCGAGAAAACAAAAGACAAAAATGGGGGTTTTATTTCTAAATTAATGAAACTGATTAACTAAATAAAAATGAACAACTAACAGATTCAGCTTTCGGAGTTAAATCAAATTATAAAAGTAACTAGGGCTTAAGTGTTCCCCACAGGTTCCTAACTTGGTAAATCTAACTATAACAATTCTATCCTAATATCTTGCATGTAAAGTGATAAGTTATGTATCTCTAAATCCTTGGTCCGGCATCTAGAGAATTTCACTCCGCACTTTGGTCCGGCTACGTGTGTTGCTATACTAACCCTTATCTTTACCTCATATTAAACATCGTATTCGGTATTTGACTAAGTTATTAACTCGTACCAACCAATACTAGCCTATTAGATAGTCTACACTAAATCTATGTTTATAATTCTTTTCCTATTATCTACCTCCTTGGTCCGGCAAGTAGCATTAAGGCGAGTTCTAACGTTGGCCATCCGTTAAAAAGACTTCTAAACGAAAGAATTATCAATACATGCAAGACACCACTCTAGAATTGTTATTTAAGTTAGATTTTTACCTTATTATTCACCCATGGTTCCCACAACCCTAGCTATGAGGTTTAGTTACCCATGTTCATAATTACACAATTCATATTGTTAATGGAAGAATTCATGCACTTACTTTTATGAAAACAAATAGTTTCCCAGAATTTAACTTGAATAATCAACAAAATCACCAACAATCAATTCCCAAAAAAGTATCTTAATTCCCAAAATCGAGAATTCAATACTATAATAGAAGAACTAAAAACTAAAAATTATCCAGAAAGTCTAACCCCAAAAACGAGGTTTTTCCAACTATTTATAATAAAAACAAAATCTAATCAAAGAAGGATTCTATTTACTAAAAATCTGTCCAAACGCGTCTGGGTCGACGGACCACGTGACGGACCGTCATGGACATGACGGACCGTCATAGCCTCCGTCGTCCATACTTCACACATTCTTCTGTTGCTTTCTTCATTCCCCTCGACGGACAGGTATGACGGATCGTTTCAAGCACGACGGTCCGTCGAGGGTCTTCGTTCCAAAATACTTAAACTTCTTAGAATTTGGGTACTGGGACTACTTCTCTTATCATCACGACGAACAAGCATGACGGACCGTCTTGGCTATGACAGTCCGTCATGGACTTCCGTAATCCCACACTTAGTCAGACTTACCCATTTTCCTTCAGCAACTTCTCCCTTCACTATGATGCCACCTACGGACCGTCACAGCCTCGACGGACCGTCATGGATTCCGTAGGTGGTCTCTTCTGCATTTCTTTCTCAAAAACTTCCGCGTTCATCCTTGGACAGATTTTCTGCAAACAAAGAGAAACTTACATAAAAATCAACACAAAAAGGCTTTCGACACACACTAAACTTAAGGAAAAAGCATTAGAAATACCGTGAAACCATGGTACATCAGAGCACAATGTCCAATAATCAGCTCAATCGAACAAGAAACGAAGCGGCAACCACGAATTGAAAATGGCTGCTAGGGCTTGTGCGAAAATCTGCACTTTCTCACATTTCTCTCTATATGGCTGCTCTCAATCTCTTGCGATTCTTCTTAGATAAGACCGAAAAGAAAGTCTTACATGTGCACCATAATATTGGGCTTATGGAAAAAAGTGGGCTAGTCAAATTTGGGCTAAATTTATCTACAAAGGAAAGGATGGAAGACCCAAAACCTTGGACTTTTATTCATCCACATATGAAGGAGAAAAGGCCCAAAACCCAACAGAAATGACATAAATCTCTACTTACAACCTCTTATCCAAGAGTTGTGAGAATTGTGATATGATGGAGTGCATACATTAGATTCTTCAACAAATGAAACATTTAAAATGCAAGCAACTTTAATATGCACAATTAGTGAATTTCCTAGGCTTGGTAACTTATCTGGATGGAACAGCTAACGAAGAGATCTTGGAGGAAACACATACACTCAGTTTTCTTGCCCCACAAGTAGCGTTGCTACATACTCTTATAGGTTGAAGCATAGTAGAAATGGAGTTTTATGGATCATCATCGTTTTTTGAAAGTGGTCATCGATTTAGATTATGACATCTTTCTTTTAATGGAAAAATCGAGCAAAGGGAGCCACCCATTACGTTATCAGGATCAGATATCATGAATCAAATGTAGGGTATTCCTCTCAATTTGGAAAAGACTATCGATATGAATAATAAGCACAAAAGAGCTTAAGGAAAAAACTGTTGTTGAAGATGAATCAAGACAATGGAGAAAGAGAAACGTATAATTTTTACCTGTCTAATTAGGAATCTAATTTGTTGCATCATAATATAGATGTTATGCACATTGAGAAGAATGTTTAATATACATTTTTCTAGTGATTCTCAAATATGAAAAGACAATCCTCAAGTTCGATCTCAAAGAAATGGGTATAAGACAAGAACTTTGGCCAGATGAGAATGGAAATTATAAGCCATCTTTGTTTACTATTTTAAATACGAAGAAAATGGGTTTGAAAAAGATGTATTTTGAGAACTTTAAAGAATGTCAAAATGATCGATGGATATGAAAGTAACACTTCGAGATGTATCAATTTGAAACAAAGAAATATCTTTGGAATGAAGAATCATGATTTTCACATTTCTCATGAAACACTTGTTACCAATTGGAGAAAATGATCAAAATGGTCCTTCATGTATTCGAGTTTCTTTGTGTTGATCCTTAATATATCCTACATGATTCATATGGTCCTTAATGTATTATAAAAGAAGATCAGTTTGGTCATTAGCCCTTAAAACTAACTGAAAACATTAAAAGAATGCTAAACTTAACGGTGGGATCCTTCTTCCTCCATCTTTCTTTCTCATTTCTTCTCCTTCATCTTCTTCATTGCCATTTCTTCTACAAAAAAATATCCCTACCAATAAAAAACCAAAACCAAGAGAAACCCAGAAAGTAGAACTACCTCATAAGACCATCCTAGCTGATTTTCACGACCACGAACACCAAACAATCTCATAAGACCATCCTAGCTAATTTCCACGGCCACGAACACCAAACATGATGGTGAAGATAGTACACAATTACCCATGTCCTTGTCACTGGTGCATTGTCTACAACATCAAAGTGAAAACAAATTAGAAAACAAGCAAATCTCTATACTAAACAGACAAAAAACGTAATTGATGTGGGATTCAAAAACTCACTGAAATCAGATGGCCCGATGCTCATATTTGTAGCGATAAAAATGAGATTTTTGCCCTGTTTTCTACCTAACAAATATCTGCTAAGTCCTACCTAATTATGAAGAGACAAAAAGAGAAAATGAAGATCAATTTTGCTTTGATTAAATGAATTGTTTGTATTTTGTTTGCTATATTTACCAATTTGATTTGTTACACACTTTGGATCCTTCCCAATTTGAATTCAGAAAGGATTTTTTTCCAACCTAGAAAGGATTGATTTGTTCTTCACCCACACTATTTGCCTTTTGTTTGCTATATTTCTCTTGGTTTTTTGTTCTTTTTCGGTTTGAGGGGGGGGGTGTAGTGTTTTGCAGAATAAATGGCAAAAGAAGAAGATGATCATAAGAAATGAGCAAGAAAGAAGGAGGAAGAAGGGGGCCACCGTTAAGTTTAACAGTTTTTTATGTTTTTAGTTAGTTTTTAGGGCTAAGGACCAAACTGATCTTCTTTTATAATGCATTAAAGACCATATGGATCATGTGTAATATATGAAGGATCAACATAAAGCAACTCTCATACATGAAGGACCATTTTGATCATTTTCTTTCACATATTGCAATACGTTAAGTTCTGCCTAATAAGGTGACTGCCGTGCTAATGGAGTTGAGTTTGTTCTTTCGACAACTATGTACCAAAAACTTAAGTCTCTTAGATCTTGACAAGTTTCTATGTCGATATGTTCATACTATTAACCACTTAGAAATATTATTTCCTCCCAAATTCTGTATAATCATGGTTCCTTTGACTTGTCATCTAGTCGCTGAAGTAAAACGTGGGGGTCCAATGTTGTATTAGTGGATGTATTTTGTGGAAAGGTAGTACAAATTTCTTTTTTTCCCCATATGTTCTGACTGTAGTGGAATATGTTGATGAATTAGCTCGTTAGGTATCCCTGGGGCTGAATGAGTGATCCTAAGAGGTGAAGTGCAATATAGTAAGATTTAATGTACATCGGAACCAAAATCAGCCTTCAAATTTCGCACGTTTAAGTCTGAAGTTCATAATCTGAGAGGGAAGAAGTTGTCTGATAGATCTACATATTTGAATATATCAAGTTTATCATATAAGATATCAGCATATCTGAGATATTAAGTGTCTTAATTCCTAATTAACTTAGATAAAATCAGTGATACATCATTCAATGAATATGTGCTTCATAGACTGGTATATGACAACAATATTATGCTTGTTTTTCTTTTGTACAGGAGAAAATTTAAGAAATTTGAAGTCAAAGGCCACAAAGTATTTTTGAAGTTTTACCTAATGATGCACTTGGTATTGTACTCGGTCCTGAACACGCGGGCCCGTATTTGAGAGTTAGGATTGGGTGTTGTTTCAACTATGACATCCAAACAGAAATCTAGGATATTTAAGTATGTTGATGTGAGTTCATCTAGAGCTAGCGCACCTCCAAACTGGTAGCAAGAGGTGACGAGTATGAAATCACAATTAAATGGGCTACTTAGCTTGTGCTTATTTACATACATCAAAGTGTATGTTAACTCACTGAAATATGATACTACTTGTTTGTATTGCAAAGTTTCCCTTATTTTGATACTACAATGTGGGATTAGGATCTAGATAAAATGGTTTTTAAATAAGAAGAGGTTATAATAATTTAGGGGTTGATTTTTAAGATGAAGTGATCAAATGCAAATGAACCGTAACATAGTACATCTATGGGTTGTGTAATTGTGTGTGCTTTTTGTGCTACTACCTTGAAGTGTAAAAAATCTTTTATAATGTAATGTGAGTGTATAGAAGTTAAACTCGAAGGGGAAATGGACAAACTTAACTAATTAAATTATGTTTAGCTTTTCTAATAGTAATAGACTTATAGTGGTGCATTTTCAAGTTGTTACTATCCCCTATTTTTTTTGTGTGTGTGAAGAAATAATTCAATTTCTCTGATATATTATTGTTATCTACTGAAAGATTTTGTCAGTGGTTGTAAATACTTTTTGGTTCTAAAGTGTATGATTTAAATTCATTGTTGTTTTACTCAATGATAGGTTCTGGTTCAATTTTAAAGAAAGTTTTTGAAAAGTTCTTTTAGGAATAGTTGGTGACTGGATTAGGATTTACAAAAATGGTATTTCAAAATCTTTTCACTATGTAGGTGAATGGACTAAGCATTAACTAGGAATCACTTTTAGGGTATTTGTTTTTGATAATCTAGTTGAATGACACTTTTGATGATGTAATTTTGGAGTACTTTTATTTAATGTGATGAATATTTTGCTCATTTGATCTTTTTTGTTGTGTTCAAATTATTAATTATAGAAATTTAAATATATAGGGTGCAATAAATATGATATAAATATGGATTGATAAAATTAGAAAATATTATTATTATGACGTCATGAATTGAACATTACGGTATCTTTTAACTGAGGTAATATATAAATGATTTACCATTTTTTACTATTACAGCGACTGTGAACTGTTGCTCTATCCAAGAAAATTGCACATTTAAAAAGGAATATTGTGACGATTTTATATATGTATTACGACGGTTTTTTGTATATATTATGATGGTTTCTTAAAAACCGCCGTAATATGTTTGTGACATACATGATTACAACATTTTCACAAAATCAGTTATAGTACATTGTGACGGTTTTATATATGTATTACGATGGTTTTTTGTATATATTATGATGGTTTCTTAAAAACCGCTGTATTATGTTTGTGACAGACATGATTTCAACATTTTCACAAAAATCAGTTATAGTACATTGTGACGGTTCAAAACTGCCGCATTACTTATAAATAACCGTCACAATCACCCATTTTTTTTGTAGTGTCAAAATTTCCAAAAGAAACACAACGTTTCAACAATATTCTCAAACCAACTTCATTGATGAACAAAAATGACTTGGAGCAACTATCGAAAAAATAAAATATTAATTTTATAAAAATTTCTAAAATTGACCTTCCGGGTTCTTACACGTGCGCTCAACTTTTAAAATACGCATAAGATACAAAAAATTTCAAAGTGTATGTATGTATCATAATGTGAAATTACATTCCCCTTTTCAAAGTAAATATCCATTAATATTATCTGCCCATGAGGCAGACTATTGAAACACTCTCTTTTTTAGGTCACAAAAGTGTACCAATTTTTTTAATTAACTAAAGTAAAAAATTATAAGATCTCTTACCTAATTGATATTTATGGTATAGTGTTTCAAAAACAAAAATTCTACGAGGCAAGCTTCTTATTTAGTGTCTTAAGCATTAGCATTTTCTATCTATTTCATGCAAATTGTAAATGTTTCTAAACAATAACATGTAACTTTTAATGAATATACTCATGACATATAGTAATTAATACTTGGACTAGTAAATACCATATTACAAGTTCTTTTGGATGATAATGATTTCAAATAAAGTACAAAAAAAAACTAATATGAATTATATTTTAATTATATTTGTAGACATTAAAATTTTGTAGGAATTTACAAGACTATTCAATTTGAGTTGGGACTCTACAAGGTGTGTTGAATTCCAATTAGGGATTCTTGAAGGCTACTCAACCCTAAAACCTAGTTCATGCCTATATGAAGGGTACCATATTCCATTGAAAGGAGAAGGACATATCAAATATTTTGCAAATTGATGAAATATTCATAAAGATATCAAATTCAAATAATCCTAATTCGAGAAATACGCGACTAACGACCTTCGATCATGGATAAATCGTATGAGAGAAGAATCAAGCGAGGAAAAAAATTGAATCTACATACTTTTATAAATGAAGTCATGTTTCCTCGTATTTTATTTGTGTTGCAATTTATTTTGTATCACTGTAAAATTTGTTGCAAAAAGATTTGACATGCCCAATGAGACCAAATATGTGCTTCATCTCTCCACTCACAGATCAAATTTGTAAATCCGAAATAAAAAAAACCACAAAGGTGGATGAATTAGTACTTCAACCTTCGTCTTTGAGTTTCAACAAGTTTACACTCCGACAAGCTTTAAAGTAGCAGACATTTTTAGACACTGAAATTTTGTGGGACTCTACAAAACGTGTTCAATTCGAGTTGGGACTCTACAAGGTGTGTTGAATTACATTTAAGATTCTTGGAGGCTACTCAACCCTATATCTATTTCCTGCCTATATAAAGGGTATTATATTCCTTGTAAAGACATCAAATATTCCACAATTTCATAGAATATTCATATAAAGAGATCAAATTCAAATCATCTTAGTTCGAGAAATACAACACTAATGATCCTCGAATCATGGATAAATCTTATGAGAGAAAAATTGAGGAAGGAATAGAATCGTACCTACATATTTATCAATAAAGTTACTCCCTCCATTTCAAAAAGAGTGACCTAGTTTGACTCGACACGGAGTTTAAGAAAAATAAAGAAGAATTTTGAATCTTGTGGTGTTAAATTAAAGTTATGTCAAATGTACAAAATTGTCGTTTAGTCTTGTGGTCCTAAACATTCCACGTGGAAAGTTGAAAGTAAAATGTTACCAAAAAAAGAAAGAGGTCATTCTTTTTCAAACAAACTAAAAAGGAAAGGAGGTCATTCTTTTTTGAAAGAATGAAATATGTTTTTTCATATTTTATTTGTAGTTGAAAGATATTTTGCTTCACTTTAAAATTTGTTTTAAACAATTTTGCCATAGTTTAAATTAATAAAGAATTTATATATGGTAAAGTTTTAATAGCCTTATCTTCTATTAGTTTCAAAATCCCACATCACAGGATAATAATTAAATTACAATTACTTAAGAAAAATACTAAACATCAGTTTGATCTATCATTGAATATTTTTAATGAAGAAAAAATCAATCAACATTGTTTGTAAAAATCTTCATGTTCTTACCATAATATAGTTTTAAATAAATGGAGCTTATCGAAATACCATGTATGTATATCAACCTATAATGGGTCTTGATATGTTGAGTCATGGGTTATAAATAAAATATCATATTTAAAATTTTAGTATTTTATAATAAGATTCTGAAAATAAAAACGAATAAAAGGAATTTTAATTGCAAATTTTATTTGTTTTTAAATAACAATATGTAACTCTTAATGAATATGATCATGACATATAGTATTCAACACTTGAATCAGTAAATACCTGAATATAATCATGACATATCGTAGGTAACCCTTGAGTTTGTAAATACCACGTAACAAGTTCTTTTTCTTTTTGATGATGATGAAGTTCTCTTATGGTGCACCAGAAATCCATGAGTTGCGAAGCATTCTTCCAAAATAATTTGCTATCAAAGGTCAATGTTTGATTGGGTTACTTGCTACAAGACATATTTTAATTCGTTGCGACCAATATGATGATTATATATCAGTTTTATCGCATCAATCTGGTTATATTCAGTTTAATGGTGAACAATATGGTTATAGAACTTTTCCATGGACTCTTTCTTTCAATCCAAGGGAAGAAACTTCAAGAGCATTAGCTTGGTTATCCCAACCAGGTTAG
The DNA here is from genome assembly GCA_022817965.1 of Solanum lycopersicoides. Classification (NCBI taxonomy): domain Eukaryota; kingdom Viridiplantae; phylum Streptophyta; class Magnoliopsida; order Solanales; family Solanaceae; genus Solanum; species Solanum lycopersicoides. Next base: position 13,370,847 of record CM040622.1, on the reverse strand, counting down.
CCTACCCGTTTGTTTGCCCTTTTATCAATTGCATCGGCAGCAGGGCGCCCAATTGCAATCGATAAAGTAACTCAAGTTCGATCAATACTTAGCACATCAAGAGTAAAAGTTGAACTTGATCTATTGGACAAGCATCCTAAACGAACTAAACTCTAGTATTTGGATCAGGAATCTAGTAAGATTTTGGAACAATTTCAAGAGATTGTTTATAATAATATTCCTCTATATTGTACTAATTGCAAGCATCAAGGCCATGACGAAATAGTCGTCTAATCTTGAAAAGGAACATAGTCCATGATCAATAACAGAAGAAGACATTGCGCATGATATCAAAAATATACGGGTGACTGTTATTTGTAGTTTTGATGATCTGACAAACTCAGGGACCTTGTGAAGGGACCTGGCTCTTGACTCAATATACTTTTCACTGCCAGCTGGAAAAAGTATAAAAAGTTGGGGCACAGTCTCCAACAGTGACAGAAATGGCAGATGCGACAGAAACCTCAGCCAATGACAATGCTTTAAGGTTTGTGACTATTTCAAATAAACATAAAATCCAATAGTCACAATCTCAGTTTTTGCAACTTGAAAAACATCTCAAGAACTCTTGCAAAGGCTGAGAAATCTGAAGTAAAGAAATATTTTGAAGAGCAACTCAAAATGGAAAGAGCTGGAAGTGTAATTGTCTTAGGAGTATTTCTTCTGATCTAAAATTATAATCTGATCCTAAACATATAAAGGATTCAGTTTGTTTTGGTCTGTAAATTCTAAGTTAGTTAAGTTCAACTAATTTAGTGGGCAACCTTGTGTGTTGCTTAGAAAATTCTAGGTCATCAGTTGAACTGGAAGAAAATTTAAAAACCACTGAGACTAAACTTGCCCTAGCATTGAAAAGAAATAATCACTTAGAAAGGGACATGGTCCAGCTTAAGGAAGAACTCTCTAATTCTCTTAAATGGACCAAATCCTCAAAATTGCTCTCCAATGTAACCAGTCAAAGCAATTACAACAAAAAGGGTCTAGGAAGTTTAAACATCACTCCTCCCTACAATCCTCACAGTAAATATGTATATGTGTCAGATAATTTGATGTGTCTTCACTGTAGTATAAACGGACATTTGAAAAAGGAATGTGAGGCGTTGAAAGAATAACGAGAAAGGTTCTCAATCTATACCACATAGAAAAGGGTACCAAGAAGGGAACCTGGTCCCATACCCAAGCCATTGATCAAGAAAAACATCAAATGACCTTACTGGGCAAGAAACACTCTGATTGCTCCTTTATATGGCTTCTGGGAACTCAAGTTAAAATGGGTTCCCAAGTCTAACAAGTGATGTTTGTTGCAGGGGAGTGAGGGGAGTAGCATCAAGTGCTGGTACATGGATAGCAGCTACTCAAAGCATATGACTGGGAACACAAAAAACTTTCTCTCACTCAAGGCACTTAAAGGAGGAGGTTTCTCTTTTGGTGACGGAAAAAAGGGGTATATACTAGGTGTTGGCAGGGTTGGCAAAACTATTGAAGAATCCATTGAAATTGTTTATCATGTGAGTAGATTAAAGTACAACCTTCTCAGCGTCTCTCAGTCTGTCAAGTTCACTTCATAGAGTTGTACTGTGACCAACCTGACTACCAAGAAGGTGGTTCTTACAACTCAAAGATGTAAAAATATGTATGTGGCCAACCTAGAAACATCTCACGGAGACGATATGACATGTGAGTGCTCAGAGTGATAATGCTGACTTATGGCAATCGAAGGCTAGGCCATGTGAGCTCATCTTTGCTGAATAAACTAGTTTCTAGGAACCTGGTCCGCGGTCTGCCAAAGTTGAAGTTCAGTGAAAGTAAGGTTTGTGAAACATGTGTCAAAGGCATCAAACTAGATCATCCTTCAAGTCAAAGAAGCAAGTGAGCTCTTCAAGGACTTTGGAACTGTTATATATGGATTTTTGTGGGCCTCTGAAAGTTCAAAGCAGAAGCTGAAAGAATTACATTCTGGTTATTGTTGATGATTACTCAAGATTCACATGGATGAGATTTCTAAAATCAAAAGCTGAGACACCTGATGTGCTGATTATCTTTTTCAAAATGATCCAAACAAAATTGGATTGCTTGATAGCTGCAATCAGGTCGATCATGGAACTGAGTTTGAAAACGCAAAGATTGACGTGTTCTACTTAGAAAATGGCATAAGTCACAACTTCTCAGCTCCAAGAACACCTCAGCAAAACGGAGTGGTAGAAAGAAAGAACAGAACATTGCTAGAACCATGCTCATTGAGTTCAATCTCCCTCAAAATTTCTGGGCTGAAGCAGTTGTGTGACCGACAGATGCTTGATACGGTCGCTACTGAACAAAACCCCCTATGAATTGCTCAACAACAAGAAACCTAAGTTGAGCAATCTAAGGGCTTTTGGATGCAAGTGTTTTGTTTTGAACAATGGAAAGGATGATCTTGGAAAGTTTGATCCTTGGAGTGATGAAGGGACTTTTGTAGGATACTCATCATCAAGCAAGGCCTACAGAGTATTCAACAAAATAACTCAATGCATTGAAGAAAGTGTTCATGTGGTATTCGATGAAGATTGTGACCTGAAAAAGCTGGAGTTGAAGGAGGAAGATGATTTGAATGAATTTTTCCAAGCTCAGAATATTGAAGGTAGCAAGGCTGAAGCACTTGAAAATTTGGGGACTGATTATGCTGTTCCAAATTCACCTGAGAAGACAAAAGAAAATGACCAGTCTCCAGAAGTACCTGGTCCCATACAAAATTTAGATCAAGCAAAAACTCATCCTCAGGAAAATGATGACTCTGAAAATGAAGAAGATCAGACAGATCAACTCCAACCCTTAGTCTCAAAGCCGGCGTGAAAGCACAACTCATCTTATCCACTTGATAATCTTATTTCACCATTGAATTCTGGAATGCAAACTAGATCAAAAACAAAAAATCTGGTCTCAACCATTGAGCCTAAGAATGTGAAAGAGGCTCTAAATGATGTTGACTAGGTCAACTAAATGCAAGATGAACTGCATCAATTTGAAAGAAGCAACGTATTGTACATGGTCTCAAGACTTGCTGACATAACCATAATAGGGACCTGGTGGGTTTTCAGAAACAAGCTTGATGAGAGTGGTGTAATCACAAGAAACAAGTCCAGATTGGTCGTCCAAGGTTATAATCAGAAAGAGGGTATAGATTATGACGAGACATTTTCTCTTGTTGCTCGAATAGAGGCTATTAGAATTCCTCATAGCCTTTGCTGCTTTTATGGGGTTCAGACTATACCAAAGGGATGTCAAAAGTCCTTTCTTGAACGGAGATTTGAAGGAAGATGTGTACGTTAAACAACCACCTGGGTTTGAAGATATTGAGCGACCAAATCATGTGTTCAAACTAAACAAGGCTTTGTATGGTTTGAAACAAGCTCCCAGAGCTTGGTATGAGAGGCTGTCCAAATTCCTGCTAAAGAATGGGTTCAAAAAGGGGGAAATTGATAACACCTTGTTTCTAATGAAAAAGGAACAAGAATTGCTCATTATTCAAGTGTATGTGGATGATATCATCTTTGGAGCTACATCTGAATATTTGTGTGAAGAATTTGTCACCTTAATGGGCAACGAGTTTGAGATGAGCATGATGGGAGAACTAACATTCTTCTTGGGGCTGCAAATTAAACAAACACCAGATGGAACTTCATTATTCAAGAAAAGTATACAAAGGAGCTGCTGAAGAAGTTCAACATGTTGGATTTTAAACCTATAGACACTCCTATGGGAACCAACTCCAAACGAGTAGATGAAGTTGATTCTCTTATAAATCAAACCATGTATAGAGGCATTATTGGCTCCTTGATATAATTAAACTGCTAGCAGACCTGACATTGTGTTCAGTGTTGGAATGTGTGTCAGATTTCAAGCATGTCCCAGAGATACTTACATTAGCCTATAACAGTCTACCAACAAAAGCCATATTCCACAACTTACTACCTTTGACGTTCAAGCCACCAAACTTCTTAGGAATGCAGACTTGTTCCCATGAAACTAATGGCATTTTTCTTGCTTCCTCAGTACTTCCCCACAAATAATCTCTACATTTCTTATCCACATTCTTTAATATTCTCTGAGGCAATATGAATACGGAACTCCAAAACTATGTATTGAGAAAAGGACATCATTAATTATTTGAAAGTCTACCTTCATAGGACAATTGCTTCAAATAAGCACTAGTGAACTTAGATGTTATCTTGTCTATCAATTGTTGACACTCCATCTTACTCCAACCCTTTGAAGACAAAGGTAAGCCTAGATATCTTATAGGAAGGGTACCTAAGACGAACCCTGTCTTCCTTACCATGTTATAAACTTGGAGTCTCATAATAATGGTAGAGTTTGGTTAGTGTGGAGGACTGCCGTTTACAAAGTAAGACACATTTCATCTTCTACACAGGTGATTACATGTGAAGTATGCTATGTTCCCCTTCAACTTAAATATATTATGTCAGTGGTATGTGCGTATAACACAAGGGAAGGGAGGAGAGAGTTGTGGGAGACTCTAGTTCACCATAGTTCGAGTTGTGTCAAACCATGGATAGTTTTGGGAGATTTCAACTCAGTATTGAAAGTGGATGATAGATTGGGTGGTAACCCAGTAACTTGGTCCGAGGTCGCTGATTTTCAAGATTGTATTAACACTTGTGGGATGATAGAATTACCACACCAGAGACAAAAGTACACATGGAATGATCATAATAGTGATCACATGATCTTTTCAGAAATAGAATGGACTTTTATCAATTCTGCTTGGCTGAATACTATGCCTTCATGTATTGTCGTTAATCTACTAGAAGACGTTAGTGATCATTGCCCTATTAAAATAGTTTTGGACGGTCAAAACATGAATAGAAAGAAAACTTTTTAATATTGTAATGTTTGGGCACAACATCCATCCTTCATGGTTGCTGTGAAGAATGGTTGGGGTGTACATGTTGATGGTTGTAATATGTGGAAAATAGTGAGGAAGTTGAAGCTACTCAAGAATGACCTGAAAGCTCTTAACTCAAAGTTGAGTCAAATGATGATAGAGAGATTTTTAGTCGAGCTCAGGAATCCTTGCAACCTGACCCCTTGAACCTGACACTTCAACATGATGAAAAGATAAAATTTGTTAAATTCAAACAATCTTCTTTTCTTGCAGAAATGTTCCTCCAGTAGTAGAGCAAGGCAACATGGATTAGATTGGGAGATGACAACACGCAATATTTCTACTCAGTTATTAAGCATAGAAGGTTGCAACAGGCAACAACTCAACTCAAAGATGATCAGGGGAACTGTCATTCTAATTCTGATGATATTGCTGATATTTTTGTCAAATATTACATGGATTTACTTGGTAAAAAGGCTAATGTCAGAGTACCAGCTTTTCCAGCCTCCTTAAGAATGGTCCTTTGCTTCGTAATGAGCATCAAATCCAACTTTTGCAATCATATACTCAGTGGTGAAGCCAGAAATTTTACAAAGGGTGTCCAAATATTACATAAGTATTTTTTTCGATAAATAGATACATTGAAAAAATTAAAATTGAACTACATAATATTAATATTACTTTTTTTTATGAATAAATGTTCCAAAATTTTAAAAATCAAACTACATAATATTTAGCTTTAATATTTGTGTTTAATTTAATATAAAGTGAACGAACAAAGCAAAAAAAAAAAAAAAAAAGAGGGGCATTAAGCTTAAAATGAAATCATTTTTACGTTTCAAGCTTTCACTACTCTATGGTGATGACAACAATAACGAAACATGAATAATAGAAGCAAATCAAATTAGGTGTTCTTTTGTCCGCTTTTAATGGTTTTATAGAAATATTTTAGAGTTTGTTTATTAACTTTAAATTAAATAATTACATTTAAGTTTTATTTCAAATTTTAATGACAGGAAATAAAAAGTCAAATTCATTGAAAATCAATTAGCTACTAAACCTAAATTTTTAATTAAGAATGTAATTTAATTAGTTTAAACAATTAAAGAAATAAGTTAATGGATAATAAAATAAAAGTGTTGTATTTAAAATGAAGTTTTATTTCAAATTTTAATGGGAGGAAATAAAAAGTCAAATTCATTGAAATTCAATTAGCTAGTAAACCTAAATTTTTAATTAAGAATGTAATTTAATTAGTTTAGACAATTAAAGAAATAAGATAATGGATAATAAAATAAAAGTGTTGTATTTAAAAATTAAATTTATTTCAAATTTTAATGGGAGGAAATAAAAAGTCAAATTTATTGAAATTCAATTAGCTAGTAAACCTAAAATCTTAATTAAAAATGTAATTAAATTAGCTTAGACAATTAAAGAAATAAGTTAATGAATAACAAAATAAAAGTGTTGTATTTAAAAAATGCAGTTGTCAGGATTCGAACCCACAACTTCAAAGTGGGCAGGGGAGCTTTAGACCGTTGGGCCGAAGCATATCAATGTGCTCAGGGTGTCCAATTTATTTATTTTAACCGTTACAAGTAGCATTTTACTTGTATATACGGTATAATTTTTGGGCGAAGGGTGTCCAATTGGACACCCTCGGAACACTGTAGCTCCGCCACTGCATATACTGTCAAGGAAGTGAAAGCAACTGTATTTCAAATTGACAGTAATAAAAGCCCTGGTCGTGATGGCTATGGAAGTGGATTCTTCAAAGCAGTTGGGGACATTATAGGTGATGACATCGTTACTGCCGTTCTTGATTTTTTCACAAATGGAAACTACTTAAACAATTGTATGCTACTAACATTGCATTGATTCCTAAAGTCAGCAATCCATAATTGGCAAGCCAGTTTAGACCAATAGCATATTGTAACGTACTGTATAAATGCATTTCTAAAGTAATATTCCAAAGGTTGAAAGGAGTGATACATACTATTGTGGCAGAAAATCAATCTGCATTTGTTCAGGGAAGATCAATGCTACATAATGTCTTAATTTGTCATGACATCCTCAGACATTATAATAGAAAGACTACACGTAGATGTTTGATGAAAATTGATCTAAGAAAGGCCTATGATATGGTGAGTTGGGAATTTGTGGAGGAGGCACTAATGAGGTATGGGTTTCAAACTAGTTTCAAACTAGTTTCATCCATTTAATTATGACGTGTGTAACTTCTCCTATGTTCACAGTCAAAATTAATGGAGAAGGGCATGGATATTCGCTGAAAAAAGGGGACTCAGACAAGGCGATCTCATATCTCCATTACTTTTTGTGTTTGTCATGGAGTATCTGTCAAGAACATTGAAGTGTATGGGAGAGTTGTCCGATTTTCTGTATCATCCTATGTGCAAGAAGCTCAAACTCACACACTTGATATTTGCGGATGACCTTATGATCTTTTGTAAAGGCAACATTAATTCTGTTTCTAGAGTAATGGAGGTACTAACACATTTTAGTGATGTCACAGGCTTGCAAGCTAACATGGATAAGTCCAATTTGTTCCGGGAAGGAGTAGACGATCAGACCAAAGAGTGTTGTTTTAGATGAGATATAAAAGGCTACACTTTTTTAATATGACCAAAAGCAAAGAAACGACCTCACTTTTAAGTGTAATATAATCAAACAAAAGGTGTTGCTAAAGAATTACTACAAAGCATGCACTTTATACCTCTCTGGCCACACTTTGTAAGTGTAGCTGCTATGGCGACATTTCAAAAGTGTTGCCTACTGTCAAAGGTTACGCTTCTTTTGGGCACCCCTAAAAAGTGTTGCTTAAAGTCCAAAAGTGTAGTCTTTTATTAAATGCCACAGTTTTTGCTACTTTAGGCTACACTTTACTGGGGCAGTCGTAGACAGTGGCAGAGTCAGGATTTTTAATAAGGGGGTTCAAAATTCGTAGGAATAGACACATGGAGTAGCCGAAGGGGGTTCTACATCTACTATATATTTATAAAATATTATTTTAACCATGTATAAATAGTATAATTTTCCGTCGAAGGGGGTTCATCCTTGTACCAAGGTGGCTTCGCCCCTAGCCGTAGGCCTAAAATGGTGTAGTGTTAAAACATTTAATAAGACAAATGAAATGGACTTTTCAAACTCTACTTTCTATCTATGAAGCCTCTAACTAACAAAGATGCAAGTCGAACAAGACCCACGATATCCTAACAATTGATATAACTCAAAGTACAAGTGGAAACCTCCGGAAGCAAGGAAGCTCACCATAGCTAACTCGAACTACATGTAACATCAACGAAGCGCCTGTTGATGATAATGAATATTTGTATCTGCATCATGAAATGATGCAGGTCAAATGACTCAGTACGTAGTATGTACGAGCATGTAAGGGAAATTCTAGAGCATAACATAAGCTTGAACTTGATTAAAAAGAAAATATACTTACCTCTTCTCAGCTCACTCAACTAACTCAACTCAGGAATAAGATACTCATCTCAAAAATAATATATTCAACTAGTGAAATAAGACTCAACTCAACAATCAGATATTCATTTCACTGAAATAAGACTCAACTTAATAATAATACACTCGACTCTTGGTACTCAAACTGTGAATACTCAATTTAATCAACAGTAACAAATGCAATATATGGGAAGCTTTTAAAACAGTAGAAAACAACTTAATGTATTTAAGAATAAAATAAACTCAGTTTGTATGCAAGGATACAATATAAACTCTGTTTGTATATGAAAATACAAAATATCTCTGTTGGAGTTTCTCTAACCGATAACCACTTATGAGCTATGTGATGATACAATGCCTCACCCACGCTGCCAGATTTGTCCTATACTTTGCCAGGATATAAGACCTTTATGACAATTATTTAGTCTTAATGTGCATTATATGCATAGTTGATGGTATGTTATTTACCATATATATATATATATATATATATATATATATATATATATATATATATATATATATATATATATATATATATATATATATATATATATATATATATATGCACTTTTGTGTGTTAAAACTTAAAAGGAGGAGAATGAGATATTACATTAAAAAAAAATCTTCCTTATTTATTTGCTGAGTTTTCTTATGTAATATATATTCTTTGTTAGATTTTGGCTTCTAGTCTTAGTACTAGAAAAGCTTGTTGAATCTTGCCATAAGCACGCCTCAAGCTACAAGATTTTCAATAGTTTTTCAACAAGTGCATGCAACAATTGGTCTGAAGTTCCTCCAAAATGACAATTAAATAGTTGGCATAACCTTCAACGGAATTAAGAGTATCAATCAAAATCGAAGTAATTTGAATTTATCGGTTTAACACCTATGTTATCGTAAAGTACAACACAATTCATCAACGAGGTAAAGGAAAAATTGTTTTCAGGCCGATTGATTGGTGCCGAAGCTATGACCGAGTATGATGGTGAAGAAATTGAGGTATTTGTACAAACTAATTTGTATATTTTTTGCGAATTTTTTTTCATGGCATTTTATTTAAATTTTTGTATATATACAATATTAATATATTTGATTTGTATAAATATGCCATTTTTTAATCCACATGTGATTTTCGTAGTTCAGACTTATATATTATCAAGAAGTATACATTGTAGCTCATAGTTGTGTAAGTTTTCAACATTTATGAATATTTTTGTACACATTATATGTGTGAAAGCTTTTGTATATGTACATTTGATTTTAATATCTATTATATATTATTTCATATGTTAAATCTGTAATTTTGTAATTTGTGTACTTAGCTCTTATTTGTTTAATTTCTGGATTTGCATGTAAGTATTTGTTTGTATATATAAAAATGTTGAGATACAATTTCTAGCTAATGACTAGATATATATATAAAAAAAATAACATATACAAATATAAATAACACCAAAAGTAAAATTTTATCCCTAAATCAACAAACACAAATTGTATATTTGATTTTGTATCAATTATACAAATATAAATCACTAGATGTATCAATAATACCTATCATCATAACTTCATGAATACATAAATAATTCGATACATATACAATTTAATCTGACCTTCGTGTTATGTAGAAACACAACAAATACAAATAGAAAATCAATCAATACAAATACAATTCAATCTAATTTTTGTGTAAATTTTTTTCGTAAAGAAAATCATTTGATATAATACAATGATTGATTCACAATTTTTTTCCTTAAATCGTGGAATTATGCGTGATTCATGAGTTTTTCTAAAAATAATTATCACGCCTATCATAAATTAAATAGAGTCATATTTGTATAAATATTTAATAGTCACACGAGATATAAAAATCAAGATCTGAATAGCTACTCAAGTTGTAGCTACATTGTCTAATTAGCCAAATATTAACTATTTTTGCCTCATTATGTTTCAATTCTTTATTGTTTTAAAATTTTCTCAAAAACACATTTTAGAATTAAAATTGTGATGGTTATTTATAGTAATTATATCTTAGTCTTAAATAAATTGAAATCAGGTATATAATGCTTTTTTATTCATTTAAGTTCGTATCACATCATATCACTATAATAAATAAGTATTATATGAAAGTTTATCAAAGCAAATTGATAAAACTATTTTCAAACTTGAAAGCGGACTTAGAACAAATTTCTCAACAAGTCTTGCTTTTTCAACAACAAAGACCAATACTTACTCTTTCAATTAGTCAAAGTCAAAATCATCTAGACAATGATGAAATTTATTTTAGAGTTATGTCAAGATTACAAATATAGAGTAAATACTATTCACCCTATTCCCCTTGAAGTGCAGTCCTCCTAAAGTCACCTTTATTTTAAAACTAATGATAGAAAGTTGATTTTGTGCACCGACCTAATATTTTTTCACAAAATTATTATTAAAATAGTGTCAATAAAATAATTTTTAATTTTCAATTTAATATATACATATATATATATAACATCTCATTAAATGTAGAATGAATATTGGATAAAGATTAGATTAGTATTTATGATTTCAAGTATTTAGTCACACCATTCTCATTTTAAAGATGTTTTAAACTCTTATAATTATTTTGGTTATGATTTTATCTCTCAGACAGACATCACAAATTTTAGTAATTGAAAATTTTTCATTTAGCATCTCTTTTTTCCACAAATTTTTTCAACTTTGATATTTAATTTACATATACTTACATTCCGCGTGTATCTACGACAACTTTGAAATAATAATTTTTTTATGGATATCCATCTCACATATAGTATTAGTAGTTAAATTAAAAATTTTAAAATATAATTAATGAAGATATTTAAATAAAATAAACCTCATGAATATTTCTTAGTGTTTTTTAACATAGACTATTGGATCCACTTAGTAGTCAGGCTTTATATCCTCAGCAAGGTATAGGACAATTCTGACAACATGAGGCAAAACGTTGTATCATCACAATAGCTCTGAAGTGATGATTATCGGATAGAGAAACTCCCATAGAAGTATTTTGTCTCATATACACAAAAGTATTTTGCATTTTTATATACATCCAGAGTTTATATTGTATCTTTGCATACACACAATGTATTATTGTATCTCTAAATACACAACTTTCTTTATATTGCATTTATGTTGTTGCTTTATATTGAAATGAGTTCAGTTTAGTTGAGTTGAGTTAAGACCATGTTTGTTCTTTCGGTTCCTTTCAAGCTTATGTATTGTTTAGTATTCCCCTCACATGCTCGTACATTCAATATATTGATGTCATTTGGCCTGCATCTTTTAATGATGCAGATACACATAACCATAATCAACATCCAGCGCTTCGTTGATCAAGTTGAGCATTCAGAGTTATTGGTGAGCCTCCTTGATTTCGGAGGATCCCTTTTATTGCTTTCAGTATTTAGTTCATTAGGATGTCATGGTTCTTGTCCCGACATCCATTTCAGGTTTAAAGGCTTCATAGATAGACAATTAATTAATTCATTTATCACTATTTTGTTATTGGCTTATGTTTTTTGGACTTGAGTTGCCATCTTGGCTAGATGATTGTTTCTTCTAAGATACTCTAAGTTATTTCATGAGTTCATCATTTGAGATTATATTCTTGTGTCTAAGTCATCCGCTGAGTAAGTAAGACAGACAAATGGTTCACTTAGGGCCAACAATTGTTCTCGAGTGTTGGTCCTGCCCAGGATGTAGACTTGGAGCTGACATAATATCTAGGCTTCATTGATATTTTCTTGTAGCCAAGACATCAAGGAACCTATAGTACTTTACGAAATTGAACTCAGGTAAGTAGATCTCTCAAAATTAATCTTGGAATAGAAAGGTATATATAGATCGGGACGTCAAGGGAAGTATATGTGTTGTGATAAAGGCACTTTTCATAAATTTCCAAAGCAGTAATACTTTCGTATAGTCCCTACCGTGAGAGGCTCCAACCATAGTGAGCATGCAGGTGCTATAGCGTGGTAAGTTTCGCTATAACAGATTTGACATTAAATGAATTAATCTAACATAATCAAATGAGAGACATATTTATAAGTCCTACACAAAAAAAATTTAGCAAAAAATTAAGTCTAAAAGTTTGCACTACGTAGCTAGACTTTTCATCTTTGTATTTAGAAATAATAATCTCTCTAAAACTAATAATTTAGGAGTCAATTTCCTAAATGGTCACCCAACATAAGAGAATTGCCTTAAAATATCATTTATGTTTTATTTATGACTAAAATATCACTTAACTATCACTATTTTCCTCCAAATATATTGGACACTTCAAAAGACCACTTTCTCCTAGTTAGCATGACATGTCATTAATTTTTTTTAATAATAGAGTAGTTTAATTCATTAAACCCATTTAACTAAAATAATGATCATATTATTTTTAAAAAAAAATAAATTAGTTTATTTAGAATACATACATTTTCATACTTCAGAATTTTTTTATCATAATTAAACTTTTTATTTTTTTATGTTATGACGAATAAGTTTTTAAAACGTACTATATTGTCATCATCAATTTTAAATACTTATAAACACATACAATAAAAAAATATACAAATCAATGCTCACTTACATCAGTTAATCATAAATTGTATAATGACTCAATAATATTAAAGGTCAATTATGTATTGCAATAATATAAATTGAGTATTTTGAAATTCATGCTTACAATATTCTTTTTTGAAAAAATAGAAAGTGAATAATATTATATTTTTTATCCAAAAAGAAAAAAAAAAACTAAAAGTCTCCTTCTATTCTAGTTAATATGTCATGTTATTAAATCATCATTTTAAAAAATAATAGATCTATTTAATTCATCAAACTTATGTCTCTACAAAATAAATATATAAATTATATGAGAATTTATGAAGATTATAAAAACAATAAAAAAATCCGATTCCTTTATATATTTTTTTTATTAAACAAAATTTAATGAAAAAACCTCTATGCGCAATTATTACCTGATAATTTTTAAAACTCTTAAGAAAATTATTTGAAAATTTAAAGCAATTTTTCATAAAAGTATTCAAATAAATTTGTAATGTTGAGAAAAAAAGATTGGTAAGATAGAGAATTATTATTTAACTTTTTATTAATTTTATTCTTATGCTCTTATTCCATATTATATTATATTTTAACTTCTCATACAATTAAACACCAATATATATATTCTTATCTCATCCAAATTCATGAATTACAAGTAATAATTAATCGATAAATAAAGATCAAAATTTTATTTTCTAATATAAATATTATTCACTTTTTATTTTTTTTTAAAAAGGACATTGTAAGTATACATGAATTTCGAAGCACCTAATTCATTATTTTTAATAGTTAATGACCTGTAATATTATTAATCCATTACTTAAATATTATATGATTAATTGATGTAAGTTGACATTCATAAGTGATTCATATATCAATATTTTTTAAAAATATATGTGTTATTCAAAATTGATGACATTATGGAAAGTTTTAAAAAACTATTCTTCATAACATAAAAAAATAAAAAAAAATTATGGTAAAAGATTCTTAAGTATGAAAATTTCTTCTTAATAAAATAATATATAATTTTTAGAAAATAATAAGATCATTATTTAGTTAAATGAGTTTGATGAATTAAATAAGTCTATCATTTTAAAAAAAAAAGGTTTCAGTGACATGACATGCCAACTAGGAGCAAGTGAGACTTTGAAAGTTTCAAGTACATTTGAAGGAAAATAGTGATAGTTGAGTGATATTTTGGTCCTAAATGAAACATAAATGATATTTTAAGACAAATTCCTAAACTTGAGTGACCATTTAGAAAATTGACTCAGAATTTAGCTATCTATGTTTTTATTTGTAGTTAAATATATTAGTTAAACTATTTCAAAAGAAATTTCTTATTTTACGTTGGATATCCCTAAAATTAAAAATTCAATTATTTTGTTTCCCTTGTTGCATTTACCGGATATCCCTTATTTTAGATATTCAATTATTTCATTTCAACCCTTTTTTGTTGAAGTAACTATTAGTTAAAATATTTTATTTTTGCAGCAAAATTGATTAAAGTTTTTCAAACCTATTTTTCAAACTTTAGATACCACATGGAAGTTTATAATTAATTTAAAAAAAAAAATCACATCTAATAAGTTGACCATTTGAAATTAGAAATTCACATGGAAACACTAATTTTACTTGTACGCCAATGTCCCTAGTCGTCTAATTAAATTATACATAGTCTTTTTTTATATATAGAAAAGTATTTTAATATATAAGTGCGTAATTATTAGTACTAAATAAACATTATTTGGAAACACTAATGTTACGTGCACGCTAAAGCCCCAAATCATCCAAGGTATAATTTTTTTCTTTTTCTTTTATCTTTTGAATTGTTTACTCTAATACTTAATTTTACTGATCATTGACCTTCATAGTTATCCTAAAATGAAAATATTTAGTATCTTTTTATTTCAATTTATATGACATATTTTTTTTATTGGTCAGTTAAAAAAAGAATAACATATTTATATTTAAAAGTAACAATTTAACATTAAAATACTCATCTAACATTTATTGAGATGATTTATAATTACATATAAACGTTTATGACAGACTTATTTTAGACCATAAATTTTAACTTTCTTAAATTTATACCTAATTAATGACATCATATAAATTAAAAAGAAGAAAATATAAAATTCTTTTAAAACTAACTAAAAAAAGTGAACAGTTGACATATTTTAGGATATAAGAAGTTTATTCTACTAATTGAGAAAATCAAATATTCCATCCGTTCATATTTATATGTTATCATTTTTTATTTTATATCTATTAACAAATTAAGTAAGTTTATTAGTCTATCCTTATTTAAATCTTTTCAAGTTAGCTTTCAATCAATGAATATTCTCTCCGTCCCTTTTTACTTGTCCACTTTTCTTTATAGTTATCCCTAATTACTTGTCAATTTTGACAAATCAAGTAAGGATAATTTTTTTTTTACCTATTATACCTTCAACTAAATGACTAATTACTTTGAAAAATGTAGAACTTTTCATCAACTTCATAATTAATAGGGGTAAAATGGTAAACTCACTACGTCATTAATTATTTTCTTAATAAGTGTGTCAATTCAAATGTGGACAAGTAAAAAGGGAAAATTTTTGGCTAAAAACATCCCTCAAGTATGACTCAAATATAATGTACATCCTTATATTATCTAAGTGACCAAAAAAATTCTTATACTATCCAAATAATAACAAGAATCATCCTTCACTCTATTTTTTAATTAAGATATTGATTGAACCAGTAATTTTTTTTAATCGTTCATGCCTTAGCCACAACGATAAAATCAAAGTTAACTAAAATGAATAAGGATATGAATAGAAAATGAATATTTAATTCCCAGAATTTAATTTTTGTGTGATGTTAGTCTAAATGTTTATTGCATTACCAAGTAAATTGACTTGCAACAATACATAAGTCTTGAATTTATACAGGAGGTTTGATAGTTAAAAATATTATGTAAAAAATTTATTTTAAAAATATTACGCCCAACTAATTATAGATCTTTTTTGAATAAAATATTTAGTACGTATGGACCTTATATACAATGCAATTCACATTTCATACAATGTACATAAATGCTGGAAATTTAGTGAAATTACATAGTGTTTTGTTATGAAAATAAAAATAATTACTACTTTATTTGAAAATTTGAAGTTGGAGTTTATATTTGGCTATAGTACTTTTACAAAGAATATTTAGAATTTGAATATTTTGTCTGAATATGATTTAAATCCTCAATTTCTATTTTTTTTAAAAACAACTTGACTAGCTTAACCATGCGTAGATTTTTTTCATTCAACTTGACACAATTTTCTTTTTTTTGTTGGTTACATGAGTTTCTTAAAAATTTAGACAGAAGGATGAAACTTGCAACTTTTTGGATAGTGGAAGAATGTTTTTTGTTAACGTATATGATATAAGGATGTACTTTAGGTTTAGGTCATACTTCAGGAATGATTTTAGCCAAAAACTCTAAAAAGGGACGGAGGAAGTAAAAATTATTTTATTTTGGTTAATTAATTTGATCAATAAACATGAGTTATTCACTTTTGGTCATATGTATATATTTTCAAGGCTAATAACTTATAAGGATAAAATAGAAAGAATATTGTAATTTATGCATTGATATTAAAATATGATAAATATTATGAATTAATTATTTACAATAAAAATGACATATAAAAAGAAACAAAAGGAATATTATTTAATTATTGCAAACATTAATTGTTCCGTTTATCAAGATCTGTACGCATATAGTGGACATCGATCCACTATATAAATAATCCAGTCATAATATTTAATAAATTATCCAGTCATATTTTATTATCATAATATATAATATAAATTAGTTTATATTATCAGTAAGTGGTACATATTGCAATTTTATGCATATAAATAGAGGATAATTTCTTTTTCTGAATTCCATCCAAGTTTAGCTATTTCTACAATATCCATAGCAAATAATTTTCCAATGAAGTTGCAGGCCCTTACCATTTTCTTGGTAAGTAGCATTTTTATTTATACAAGTTTTTATCTTATCATTTTACAACTTATTTAAATTTGGTCCTTTTCTAGGTTATCATTTGATTCTCAAAATATTATCATACTCCCTATCTCTAATTACTTGTTCATTTTTCAATTAACACACCTATTAATAAAATGATTATTGACATAGTGAGTTTACCATTTTACCTCTAATTAGTTACAAGTGGATGAGTTAAAAGTTTAAGATTTTCAAGAATTTCTACTTTTTTCAAAGTAATTGATCGAGGGTATAATAGACAAAAAAATAATTGTTTTTTTTCGATTTGTCAAATGGACAAATAATTAGAGATAACTAAAATAAGAAAAATTGAACAAGCAATTAGGGACAAATGGAGTACTTAACTAGTAGTATAAGTCACTAAATTTTAAGATTTGCTTATTTTGAAGAGGGAAAAAAATGTGACTTGAGGGTAACAATTTGTAGCATATTGTTACAAAAGGGAAAAGGGCATGATATAAGCCTCCACTTTGTCATTTAGTGTTGATATATCCGTCGTTATAAAAGTGGCTCATATATACCCTTCACTATAAGAAGAATTTTCCTGCGAGTAGTATAAAAATCCGCAGAAAAATTATTTTTCTGCAAATTTTTATACTAATCCCCAGGAAAATCCCCATTTAATTCACACTTTTCTTATAGTGCTTACTCTTACACAAATGACTCACATATACCTTTATCGTTATCAAAAGGACCTCACATATACCGTTCATCTAACGGAAGTGAAAAAATTAGTCAACTTTTTTTTACTTTAAATTTTAAAAAAATTCATGTAGGAGGATACATGATCCTTCTAACAAAGTTCAAGGTATATTTTAATCTTTTTAATACAAAAATTATTATTTTTACTTCTTTGATTATCATTATTCGAGTTTCTTATCCTTTTTATTTGATTCTTTAGTGTAAAGAAAAAATTGAAAACTAATTGTTTTTGCGGCTATATTGTAATTTAATTTTTGTATTTGTAAAAAAAATAAAATGGGGCATCTATAATAAATTTTACAAGAAAAATTAGTGAAACACAAATAAATTTGACCATCAAAATAATAAATTTAAATTAGTATAACAGGAGTGATATATATGAGTCACTTTCATAACGAGAGTATATAATCTCTAAATGCAAAGTAATTGAGGGGTATATTAGATTCTTTTCCCTTTAAAAAATAACTTTTGTGACTTGATCAAACATCTCAACTCCCTAAAAAGACTTTAATTAACTTCAAAAGTTTGGTCGGACAATCTATATATATTATGCTCATATATTACTCCTTTGACAAATTAAATTCCATTATCTAAGTCAAATATAAGTTTAATATATGAGTTTTCATATCGATTTCAAGTTAACATATATAATAAACTTACTTCTTTTTCAAATATATATATATATATATATATATATATATATAGCTTGCTTGTGTATTAGCAAGTACTTATGCAGCGATATCTCCGGAGGTTTATTGGAAAATAAATTTGCCCAATACTCAGATCCCCAAAGTCATCAAAGATTTCCTTCCTCAATCAGGTATAAAATAAAATTAATTGTATGTGTTTATATTTTAAGGATATTATTACGGACATACCTAAAACTATGAGAATTCTCATGATTTTCAACAATTTATTGTGATTGTGATTTTACAGACGGCGTTATTCCTGAGCTAAAACAAGAAAACACTAAGAAGAAAGTGTACTATGGTTTAAGTGGATATATTCCCATTAGCTGGCATCATGCTGCTAATTCGGAGTTTCAACGTTTCGTGCTGGAAAACCCTAGCACGAATCGTGCTACTAACAAGAATTTGATCAAACAAGTAACTGAAGGAAGTAGTTTCAAGACTGATCTTAATTATGATACATTGAAACAATACTTCTTTTTAGAGAAGGACTTGGAGAACGGGAAAGTTATCGAGTTCCCCTCTTTCCTAAATAAAAACGAAGCACCATTTTTACCTAGACATTTAGTTGAATCGATTCCCTTCTCGATGGAGAAATTTCCAGAGATCCTCAACCATTTCTCAATCGATAGTAAATCAAAGGATGCTCAAACGATTAAGAAAACAATCAAACTTTGTGAAGAGTCAGAAGTGAAAGATAAAGAGAAGAAAACTTGTGTGACTTCTTTGGAGTCTATGGTAGATTTCGGGTTATCTGTACTTGGGACAAACAATATCCTCGCAATTACTTCTGAGGTACAAGGGGAAACTCAAGCATCCCAACGATACACAATTGAAAAAGTTGAACAAATATTTGATGGGGATAACATGGTTTGCCATAAGCTTAACTACGTGTATGCTCTACATTATTGTCATGTTGGAGGAAGTACAACAACATATATGGTATCTATGGTTGGTGTTGATGGAACAAAAGTGAAAGCTGTATCAGTGTGCCACAAAGATACATCTTTTTGGAATGCACACGCGATCCCTTTTGTAGTTCTCAAGGTTAAGCCTGGAACTACGCCAATTTGTCATTTTCTTCAAGATGATCAAATAGTCTTTGTACCTATCTAAATAGGCTACTAAGATGCTTGCTGGAGTTATGAAATAAGCGTTCAGACGCCATCCTAAATCGTTCTCTAAGAGTAGTCGTTTACCTTTTCTCTGTTTGATGTGTGATGTATCTTTCTCTTTATAAATGAATGGATTGATCCTTTACTTCATTGATCATTGATAGTTATTCGTTGCTAAACTTACTAATTAATAATGAAAGATATGCCACGAAAAATTTATATTTCACAAGCATAAAATGGCATTGCTAACCTACCAATAATATTATGCACTACTATAATTGAAGAATTGTTGAAATAGTTCCAATAAGACGAACCTTCCATTGTCAATAAATCTTCAAATACAAAGTCATTATAATACCAGTCAATTGTGGCTGGCTTTTCATTCCTTTAATTTTGTTGGGAAGTAATAAAAGTAATTAAAGCTCTCCAGCTCACTTGGCAGAGTTGTAGCAACAAAGGATAAAGTACTAAGCCACCAAAGAAGTCCACAACTCATTTCTATTGGAACCACATCAAACTTGAGTGAAATCAGTCCCATCTTGTTTATAAGGACATGTTTGGCACTATCTTCCCAAGATAGAGTGAACTCATTGACTTTTATCCTCTGTCATGACCCAAATCAGCGGGCACCTATTCTAACACCCTAGACAAGAGAATCCTTACCATCCAAACCAAATTAAACAAGTAGAAGAATAAACAAACTACTACAAAGCTCATAAACCTTGAGAATAACAAAACTTTAAATAAACTCTTTTTACAAAAATACCGTGAAACAACATTTAAGAAACTAATCTAAACAAATACAGGAGCTACTAAGGAAGTACATTCTATACAAGAAAATAGGACACAACTCCCACCGTAAGGAAAGGAAACATGGAAGTTTTCAGAGATCCTCCTCCTCTTTGCACCTATGTGTACCATCACTAACCCTACATCAGGCTATCCAAGTGGCATAGCAAAAGCAAGAGCAATACACATGACACGTATTGGTATCCATCATCGATTGACCCAAACCTACCGCATAATATAATGTGGATACTCAGAAAGTCATGCAATATAATATGAAGGTTACACCACCCCACTTCTTTATTCCCTTACTTTCACCCTTCTTAGGTAACTACTATGACTAAGTACCGCAAATATGACACTCCATGGCGCCCTAGGCCTACATGTTATGGACCCATAAAGCCTAAATCCTATCCTAACTCTTCTACTACCTTGAGATTCGTGGGTACGAGAGCACTCTTAATTTGATTAACCAACCTACTATCCAGGCCCTTTTTGGAACAATATTAAACTAGAGCCTTAGACCCGACTTATCCATCTCGACTTTATCATGTAAGTCCTAAAACTACAGGACAACCATAGCGGTCCCAACACTTAACCATACATAAGACCCCTGGTCATCTGTCTCACTCAACAATCACCACTTTAATGAACCTATAACATCATGATAATTAGAAACCAACTTAGAAAAAAACTAAAGGATCGAGTGTCCATTAACTCAACTCAGTAATTAAAAAATTATTGTCACAAATATGATGTAATTCCAACTCCCATTACTCACCTTAGATTTATATGCACAACCCACATGCCATAACATATGTTAATCACATATAACAACAATCACGAATACATAGAATCTTTGTCATAATAACATAATATAATAACACATGAATCACCAATGCCTAGATTCACTTCTCACATGATTACGATGCAAAAAGTGTTGGGTTTTGGGCCCTTTTCCCTTCCTATCTGGATGGATAAAAGTCTAAGGTTTTGGGTCTTCCAACCTTTCCTTTGTTGATAAATTTAGCCTAAATTTAACTATTCCATTTCCCCCATAATCCCAATATTATGGTGCATATGTAAGACTTTCTTTCAGGTATTATTTGATAAGAATCACGAGAGATTCAGAGCATCCATATAGAGAGAAAAGTGAGAAAATGCAGATTTTCACACAAGCCCTAGCAACCATTTTTAAATCGCGATTTCTGCTTCGTTTCTTGTCTGATTGAGCTGATTTTTGGAAAGTGTGTTCCTTTCAAATTAATATTTGATTGGGAACTGATAGAGGGTTATTGAAGTCCTGTAGCTTTATATTTTAGCTCGTGAACAATAGCTGCAGTCTGATATTTTTGCTTCTCTTATTTCTCTAGTTTTTGGTGCTATCTTGTAGTTGTGTTGCTCATCGGTTTGGCTCTTTGTTGGTGACCATTTTGGAGGAAACTTTTGTAACTCTTTTTGATTATAGTGGAGCTTTGGTCTTGTGGACTCTTCACAATGAAGAGGTTTTCCACATTAAATTTGGCGTCTCTTGTGTTGATTTATTTTCTTGCTTGTTTGATTACTTTGCTGCCCAAACTATTATATTCTTGCATTGTTTTATCTTATAATGGTTTAAATATAAGGGAAAGTTTTGACTTGGATTTCTTCCGCTAGCCTTGTCGTGCACATTTATTTTGTGCTTGCCCTTCCGAACAAAGTGGTATGAGAGCATTGAGTTGTTGTTGATTGAATGATAGAATCAAATATGAGAAAGATGGTTCGTGTGAATGGAAGTAATTATCATACTTGGAAAGAAAAGATTAAAAATCTTCTATTTGTCAAGAAAATGCATCTATGTGTGTTTGCTTCTAATAAACTCGAATGTATGAATGATGAGGATTGAGAATTTGAGCATTTACAGGTTTGTGTTTATATCATACAATGGGTTGAAGATCATGTTAGAAATCATATTTTGAATGAGACACATGCCAGAAGTTTTTGGGACAAGATCGAGACACCATACGCTTCAAAGACTAACAACAATAAATTGTTTCTTTTGAAACAATTGATGAACATCAAGTATAAAGAGGGCATGTATATCTGATCATATTAATGATTTTTGGGGTGTTCTTGACTAGATGTCTGGAATGGGTGTAAAATTCGATGAAGAAATTTAGGGATTATGGCTTCTTAATACTTTGCCAAACTCTTTTGAAACTCTTCGAGTTTCTTTGACTAATTCTGCTCCCAGTGGTGTTGTGACCATGAAATATGCTAAGAGTGGTGTTTTAAATAAAGAGATGAGAAGAAGATCTTAAGGCTCATCTTCTTTTACTTCACACTCCAACGTTTTGGTTACTGAAGACAGGGGGAGAAGCAAGTTTAGAGGTCAGAATGACTGAGATAAAAGTAGAAAAAAAGTTAAAGTCTAGATTCAAGAATGTTACATTCGACTATTGCCATAAGAATGAGCATATCAAGAAATTTCATTTCAAGTACAAGAGAGATATGAAACAACAAAAGAAATAATGCAATAATGAAAATAGTATTGTTATTGTTTCTTACAATGACAATCTTGTTTCTTGTGATGAAAATGTCGTCAATATTGTTTGCATTGAGTCTAGCTGGTTTGTGGACTCTGGTGCTACTTCATATATCACGCCTAGGAATGAATTATTTTATTCTTATACTCCAGGAAATTTTGGGATGTAGAAAATAGGCAATAATCAAGAGGTTGCGGTTGTTGGTTTTGGGACTGTTTCTTTGGAAATCAATAATGGTTCCAAACTAGTTCTCAATAATGTCAAGCATGCCCAAGATGTTCACTTGAATTTGATTTTTGCTGGATACCTTGATAATGAGGGTTATGTTAATACCCTTGGTGCTGGCATGTGGAAGCTTACAAGAGGTTCGATGGTGGTATCCCCTGGTGACAAGTTGTCTAACTTGTATGTTTTTCAGGGCTCCATTCTCAGTGGCTCAGTAAATGTGGTGAAGAATGATACTTCATCATTATTAAGGCATATAAGTCTGAATCATATGAGCGAGAAGGGGATGGACAATTTGTCTAAGAAAAAATTGCTTTTCGGAGTGAAGCAAGCAAAGTTGAACAAATGTGTTCACTGTTTAGCCGGTAAACATAAAATAGTTTCTTTTCAGAGTCATCCACCTTCAAGAAAGCTTGATTTGCTAGAGTTGGTACATTTTGATTTGTGTGGTCCTTTTAAGGTAAAGTCTCATGGTGGTACACTTTACTTTGTGACTTTTATTGATGATCATTCGCGCAAAATCTTGGTATTCTCTTTGAAGTCCAAGGATCAAGTTCTTCACGTGTTCAAGAATTTTCCTTGTTTGAGAGACAGACGGGGAAGAATTTTCAGGCTTTGAGATGCATTTTAATTTCTTCCATGTCTGTCTTTCAACCAAAGCCTGAAAATTATGAACACATCAAGAACCTGATACGTGGACTTCAAAGAGAATACCCAGAGTTTATGTGAATGATCATCAATAAAAGTCACAAAGTAAAGTACACCACCATGAGACTTTACCTTAAAAAGACCATACAAATCGGAACGTACCAACTCCAGCAAATCAAGCTTTCTTGAAGGTGGATGACTCCAAAAAGAAACTTTTTTCTATTTACCAGCTAAACAATGAACACACCTGTTCAACTTTGCTTGCTTCACTCCGGAAAGCAAATTTTTCTTAGCCAAATTGTCCATCCCCTTCTCGCTCATATGACTCAGTCTTCTATGTCATAATAATGATGAAATATTTCTCCAGCACATTTATGAGCCTCTGAGAAATGGAGCCCTGAAAAACATACATGTTAGACAACTTGTCACCACGGGCTACCACCATCGAACCTCTTGTAAGCTTCCACTGTCCAGCACCAAGGGTATTAACATAACCCTCATCATCCAGGTATCCAACAAAAATCAAATTCAAGAGAACATCTCGAGCATTCTTGACATTATTGAGATCAAACACACAGTCCCAATATCAAGCACCACAACCTCATGATTATTTCCCATTTTCAACATCCCTAAATTAGCTGGAGTATAAGAAGAAATAATTCCTTCCTAGGCATGACATGAGAAGTATCACCAGAATCCACAAACCAACTAGACTCATCGCAAACAAGATTGACGACATTTTCATCACAAGAAAAAAGAAGGTCATCATTAGCAATAACAACAACACGATTTTCGTTATCACCTTCTTTCTTTTGTTCTTTCATATCTCTTTTGTAATTGAAATAAAATTTCTTGATATGCCCATTCTTGTGGCAATCGTCACATTTAACATTCTTGAATCTTGACTTTGACTTTCCTCTACTTTTATCTTTGTCATTCTGACCTCTAAACTTGCCTCTCCCCCTGTCTTCGGCAACCAAAACGTCGAAGTTTGAAGTAGAAGGAGATGATCCTTGAGATATTCTTCTCATCTCTTCATACAAAACACCGTTTAACATATTCCATGGTCACAATACCAGTGGGAGTAGAATTAGTCAAAGAAACTCGAAAAGTTTCAAAAGAGTTTGACAGATTATTAAGAAGCCATAATCCCTGAATTTCTTCATTGAATTTTACACCCATTCCGGACAGCTGGTCAAGAACACCTCAAAAATCATTAATATGATCAGAAATAGGAGTTCCCTCTTTATACTTGATGTTCATCAATTGTTTCAAAAGAAACAATTTATTGTTGCCAGTCTTTGAAGCATATAGTTCTAGATCTTGTCCCATAACTTTTGGAATGTGTCTCATTCACAATGTGATTTCTAACATTATCTTCAACCCTTTGTCTGATATAAACACAAACATGTAAATGCTCAAATTTCCAATCCTCATAATTCATATATTCGGGTTTATTAGAAGCAAACACAGGTAGATGCATTTTCTTACCAATTAGAAGATCTTTCAGCTTGTATTTCCAAGTATTATACTTACTACCATTCAAAATAACCATCTTTCTCATATCTGACTCCATCGTTCAAATAGATATCAACAACAACTCAATGCTCTAATACCACTTTGTTGGAAAAGACCAAGATAAAATAAATGTGCACGACGAGGCGATAGCGGAAGAAACCCTAGTAAAAACTTTCCCTTCTATTTAAACCAAGAGAAGACAAACTAATGCAAGAATAAAATAGTTTGGACAACAAACTAATTAACCAAGCAAGAAAATAAATCAACATAAGAGACGCCAAATTTAACGTGGAAAACCTCTTCAGTGTGAAGAGTAAAAATCACAAGACCAAAGCTCCACTATAATCAACAAGAGTTACAAAAGTTCCCTCCAAAATGTTCACCAACAAAGTGCCAAGCCAATGAGCAACACCACTACAACATAGAACCAAAAATTAGAGAAATAAGAAAAGCAAAAACACCAAACCGCAGCTAATGTTCGAGCTAAAATCTAGATCTACAGGACTTTAAATCATCCTATCTCAGTTCCCAATCAAATATTAAGTTAAAAGGAACACAATGTCCAATAATCAGCTCAATCGAACAAGAAACGAAGAGGGAACCACGAATTGAAAATGGCTGCTAGGGCTTGCGCAAAAATCTGCACTTTCTCACATTTCTCTCTATATGGCTGCTCTCAATCTCTTGTGATTCTTCTTAGATAAGACCTAAAATAAAGTCTTACATATGCACCATAATATTGGGCTTATGGGAAAAGGTGGGCTAGTCAAATTTGGGCTAAATTTATCTACAAAGGAAAATATGAAAGACCCAAAACCTTGGACTTTTATTCATCCACATAGGAAGGGTAAAAGGCCCAAAACCCAACAGAAATTACATTAATGTCTACTTACAACCTCTTATCCAAGATTTGTGAGAATTGTGGTATGATGGAGTGTATACATTAGATTCTTAAACAAATGAAACATTTAAAATGCAAGCAACTTTAATATGCACAATTAGTGATTTTGCTAGGCTTGGTAACTTATCTGATGGAACAGCTAACAAAGAGATCTTGGAGGAAACACATACACTCAATTTTCTTGCCCCACATGTAGCGTTGCTACATACTCTTATAGGTTGAAGCATAGTAGAAATGGAGTTTTATGGGTCATCATCGTTTTTTGAAAGTGGTCATCGATTTAGATTATGACATCTTTCTTTTAATGGAAAAATCGAGCAAAGGGAGCCACCCATTACATTATCAGGATCAGATATCATGAATCAAATGTAGGGTATTCCTCTCAATTTGGAAAAGACTATCGATATGAATAATAAGCACAAAAGAGCTTAAGGAAAAAACTGTGGTTGAAGATGAATCAAGACAATGGAGAAAGAGAAACATATAATTTTTACCTGTCTAATTAGGAATCTAATTTGTTGCATCATAATATAGATGTTATGCACATTGAGAAGAATGTGAGTGAGAATTTAATATACATTTTTCTAGTGATTCTCAAATATGAAAAGACAATCCTCAAGTTCGATCTCAAAGAAATGGGTATAAGACAAGAACTTTGGCCAGATGAGAATGGAAATTATAAGCCATCTTTGTTTACTATTTTAAATACGAAGAAAAATGGGTTTGAAAAAGATGTATTTTGAGAACTTTAAAGAATGTCAAAATGATCGATGGATATGCAAGTAACACTTCGAGATGTATCAATTGAAACAAAGAAATATCTTTGGAATGAAGAGTCATGATTTTCCCATATCTCATGAAACACTTGTTACCAATTGGAGAAAATGATCAAAATGGTCCTTCATGTATTCGAGTTTCTTTGTGTTGATCCTTAATATATCCCACATGATTCATATGGTCCTTAATGTATTATAAAAGAAGATCAGTTTGGTCCTTAGCCCTTAAAACTAACTGAAAACATTAAAAAAATGTTAAACTTAACAGTGGGATCCTTCTTCCTCTATCTTTCATGCTCATTTCTTCTCCTTCATCTTCTTCATTGCCATTTCTTCTGCAAAAAACTATCCCTACCAATAAAGAACCAAAACCAAGAGAAACCAAGAAAGTAGAACTACCTCACAAGACCATCCTAGCTGATTTTCACGACCACGAACACCAAACAACCTCATAAGACCATCCTAGCTAATTTCCACGGCCACGAACACCAAACATGATGGTGAAGATAGTACACGCAATTACCCATGTCCTTGTCACTGGTGCATTGTCTACAACATCAAAGTGAAAAAAAATAGAAAACAAGCAAATCTCTATACTAAACAGACAAAAAACGTAATTGATGTGGGATTCAAAAACTCACTGAAATCAAATGGCCCGATGCTCATATTTGTAGCGATAAAAATGAGATTTTTGCCCTGTTTTCTACCTAACAAATATCTGCTAAGTCCTACCTAATTATGAAGAGACAAAAAGAGAAAATGAAGATCAATTTTGCTTTGATTACAATGAATTGTTTGTCTTTTGTTTGCTATATTTACCAATTTGATTTGTTACACACTTTGGATCCTTCCCAATTTGAATTCAGAAAGGATTTTTTTTCAACCTAGAAAGGATTGATTTGTTCTTCACCCAAACTATTTGCCTTTTGTTTGCTATATTTCTCTTGGTTTTTGTTCTTTTTTGGTTGGTGTGTGTGTGTGTAGTTTTTTGCAGAATAAATGGCAAAAGAATAAGATGATCATAAGAAATGAGCAAGAAAGAAGGAGGAAGAAGGGGGCCACCGTTAAGTTTAACAGTTTTTTATGTTTTCAGTTGGTTTTTAGGGCTAAGGACCAAACTAATCTTCTTTTATAATGCATTAAAGACCATATGGATCATGTGTAATATATTAAGGATCAACATAAAGCAACTCTCATACATGAAGGACCATTTTGATCATTTTCTTTCACATATTACAATACGTAAAGTTCTGCCTAATAAGGTGACTGCCGTGCTATGGAGTTGAGTTTGTTCTTTCGACAACTATGTACCAAAAACTTAAGTCTCTTAGATCTTGACAAGTTTCTATGTCGATATGTTCATACTATTAACCACTTAGAAATATTATTTCCTCCCAAATTCTGTATAATCATGGTTCATTTGACTTGTCATCTAGTCGCTGAAGTAAAACGTGGGGGTCCAATGTTGTATTAATGGATGTATTTTGTGGAAAGGTAGTACAAATTTCTTTTTTTCCCCATATGTTCTGATTGTAGTGGAATATGTTGATGAATTAGCTCGTTAGGTATCCCTGGGGCTGAATGAGTGATCCTAAGAGGTGAAGTGCAATATAGTAAGATGTAATGTACATCGGAACCAAATCAGTTTTCAAATTTTGCACGTTTAAGTCTGAAGTTCATAATCTGAGAGGGAAGAAGTTGTTTGATAGATCTACATATTTGAATATATCAAGTTTATCATATAAGATATCAGCATATCTGAGATATTAAGTGTCTTAATTCCTAATTAACTTAGATAAAATCAGTGATACATCATTCAATGAATATGTGCTTCATAGACTGGTATATGACAACAATATTATGCTTGTTTTTCTTTTGTACAGGAGAAAATTTAAGAAATTTGAAGTCAAAGGCCACAAAGTATTTTTGAAGTTTTACCTAATGATACACTTGGTATTGTACTCGATCCTGAACACGCGGGCCCGTGTTTGAGAGTTAGGATTGGGTGTTGTTCCAACTATGACATCCAAACAGAAATCTAGGTTATTTAAGTATGTTGATGTGAGTTCATCTAGAGCTAGCGCTCCACCTCCAAAGTGGTAGCAAGAGGTGACGAGTATGAAATCACAATTAAATGGGCTACTTAGCTTGTGCTTATTTACATACATCAAAGTGTATGTTAATTCACTGAAATATGATACTACTTGTTTGTATTGCAAAGTTTCCCTTATTTTTGATAGTACAATGTGGGATTAGGATCTATATAAAATGGTTTTTAAATAAGAATAGGTTATAATAATTTAGGGGTTGATTTTTAAGATGAAGTGATCAAATGCAAATGAACCGTAACATATTACATCTATGGGTTGTGTAATTGTGTGTGCTTTTTGTGTTACTCCTTGAAGTGTAAAAACTCTTTTATAATGTAATGTGAGTCTATAGAAGTTCAACTCAAAGGGAAAATGGACAACCTTAACTAATTAAATTATGTTTAGCTTTTCTAATAGTAATAGACTAATAGTGGTGCATTTTCAAGTTGTTACTATCCCCTATCTTTTTTTGTGTGTGTGAAGAAATAATTTCATTTCTCTAATATATTATTGTTATCTACTAGAAGATTTTGTCAGTGGTTGTAAATAATTTTTGGTCTAAAGTGTATGATTTAAATTAATTCTTATTTTACTCAATGATAGGTTTGATTCAATTTTAATGAAAGTTTTTGGAAAGTTCTTCTAGGAATAGTTGGTGATTGGATTAGGATTTACAAAAATGGTATTTCAAAATTCTTTTTACTATGTAGGTGAATGGACTAAGCATTAACTAGGAATCACTTTTAGGGTATTTTTTTGGGTAATCTAGTTGAATGACACTTTTGATGATGTAATTTAGGAGTACTTTTATTTAATGTGATGAATATTTTGCTCATTTGATCTTTTTTGTTGTGTTCAAATTATTAATTATAGAGATTTAAATATATAGGGTGCAATAAATATGATCTAAATATGGATTGATAAAATTAGAAAATATTATTATTATGACGTCATGAATTGAACATTACGGTATCTTTTAACTGAGGTAATATATAAATGATTTACCATTTTTTACTATTACAGCGACTGTGAACTGTTGCTCTATCCAAGAAAATTGCACATTTAAAAAGGAATATTGTGACGATTTTATATATGTATTACGACGGTTTTTTGTATATATTATGATGGTTTCTTAAAAACCGCCGTAATATGTTTGTGACATACATGATTACAACATTTTCACAAAATCAGTTATAGTACATTGTGACGGTTTTATATATGTATTACGACGGTTTTTTGTATATATTATGATGGTTTCTTAAAAACCGCCGTATTATGTTTGTGACAGACATGATTTCAACATTTTCACAAAAACCAGTTATAGTACATTGTGACGGTTCAAAACTGCCGCATTACTTATAAATAACCGTCACAATCACCCATTTTTTTTGTAGTGTCAAAATTTCCAAAAGAAACACAACGTTTCAACAATATTCTCAAACCAACTTCATTGATGAACAAAAATGACTTGGAGCAACTATCGAAAAAATAAAACAATAATTTTATAAAAATTTCTAAAATTGACCTTCCGGGTTCTTACACACGCCCTCAACTTTTAAAATACGGCATAAGATACAAAAAATTTCAAAGTGTATGTATGTATCATAATGTGAAATTACATTCCCCTTTTCAAAGTAAATATCCATTAATATTATCTGCCCATGAGGCAGACTATTGAAACACTCTCTTTTTTAGGTCACAAAAGTGTACCAATTTTTTTAATTAACTAAAGTAAAAAATTATAAGATCTCTTACCTAATTGATAGTTATGGTACATTATTTCAATTTTTTTTTCTACGAGGCAAACTTCTTATTTAGTGTCTTTAAGCATTAACATTTTCTATCTATTTCATGCAAATTGTAAATGTTTCTAAACAATAACATGTAACTTTTAATGAATATACTCATGACATATAGTAATCAATACTTGGACTATTAAATACCATATTACAAGTTCTTTCGGATAATAATGATTTCAAATAAAGTACAAAAAAAAACTAATATGAAATATACTTTAATTATATTTGTAGACATTAAAATTTTGTGGGACTTTATAAGATGTATTCAATTTGAGTTGGGACTCTACAGGTGTGTTGAATTCCAATTAGGGATTCTTGAAGGCTACTCAACCCTAAAACCTAGTTCATGCATATATGAAGGGTACCATATTCCATTGAAAGGAGGACATATCAAATATTTTGCAAATTGATGAAATATTCATAAAGAGATCAAATTCAAATAATCCTAATTCGAGAAATACGCCACTAACGACCCTCGAATCATGGATAAATTTTATGAGAGAAGAATCAAGCGAGGAACAAAATTGAATCTACATATTTTTATCAATGAAGTCATGTTTCCTCGTATTTTATTTGTGTTGCAATTTATTTTGTATCACTTTAAAATTTGTTGCAAAAAGATTTGACATGCCCAATGAGACCAAATATGTGCTTCATCTCTCCACTCACAGATCAAATTTGTAAATCCAAAATAAAAAAACCCACAAAGGTGGATGAATTAGTACTTCAACCTTCGTCTTTGAGTTTCAACAAGTTTACACTCCGACAAGCCTTAAAGTAGCAGACATTTTTAGACACTGAAATTTTGTGGGACTCTACAAAACGTGTTCAATTCGAGTTGGGACTCTACAAGGTGTGTTGAATTACATTTAAGATTCTTGGAGGCTACTCAACCCTATACCTATTTCCTGTCTATATAAAGGGTATTATATTCCTTGTAAAGACATCAAATATTCCACAATTTCATAGAATATTCATATAAAGAGATCAAATTCAAATTATCTTAGTTCGAGAAATACACCACTAATGATCCTCGAATCATGGATAAATCTTATGAGAGAAAAATTGAGGAAGGAATAGAATCGTACCTACATATTTATCAATAAAGTTACTCCCTCCGTTTCAAAAAGATTGACCTAGTTTGACTCGATCGGAGTTTAAGAAAAATAAAGAATATTTTTGAATCTTGTGGTGTTAAATTAAAGTTATGTCAAATGTACAAAATTGTCCTTTAGTCTTGTGGTCTTAAACATGCCACATGGAAAGTTGAAAGTAAAATGTTACCAAAAAAAGAAAGAGGTCATTCTTTTTCAAACAAACTAAAAAGGAAAGGAGGTCATTCTTTTTTGAAAGAAAGGAAATATATTTTTTCATATTTTATTTGTGGTTGAAAGATATTTTGCTTCACTTTAAAATTTGTTTCAAACAATTTCCCATAGTTTAAATTAGTAAAGAATTTATATATGGTAAAGTCTTAATAGCCTTATCTTCTATTAGTTTCAAAATCCCACATCATAGGATAATAATTAAATTACAATTACTTAAGAAAAATACTAAACATCAGTTTGATCTATTATTGAATATTTTTAATGAAGAAAAAATCAATCAACATTGTTTGTAAAAATCTTCATGTTCTTACCATAATATAGTTTTAAATAAATGGAGCTTATCGAAATATACCATGTATGTATATCAACCTATAATGGGTCTTGATATGTTGAGTCATGGTTATAAATAAAATACCATATTTAAGATTTTAATATTTTATAACAAGATTCGAAAACAAAAATGAATAAAAGGAATTTTAATTGAAAATTTTATTTGTTTTTAAATAACAATATGTAACTCTTAATGAATATGATCATGACATATAGTAATCAACACTTGAATCAGTAAATACTTGAATATTATCATGACATATCGTAGGTAACCCTTGAGTTAGTAAATACCACGTAACAAGTTCTTTTTCTTTTTGATGATGATGAAGTTCTCGTATGGTGCACCAGAAATCCATGAGTTGCGAAGCATTCTTCCAAAAAATATTTGCTATCAAAGGTTAATGTTTGATTGGGTTACTTTCTACAAGACATATTTTAATTTGTTGTGACCAATATGATGATTATATATCAGTTTTATCGCATCAATCTGGTTATATTCAGTTTAATGGTGAACAATATGGTTATAGAACTTTTCCATGGACTCTTTCTTTTAATCCCAAGGAAGAAATTTCAAGAGCATTAGCTTGGTTATCCCAACCAGGTTTGCCTACCAGTTTGTTTGCCCTTTTATCAATTGCATCGGCAGCAGGGCGCCCAATTGCAATTGATAAAGAAACTCAAGTTCGATCAAGACTTAGCACAACAAGAGTAAAAGTTGAACTTGATCTATTGGACAAGCATCCTAAACGAACTAAACTCTAGTATTTGTACATGAATCTAGTAAGATTTTGGAACAATTTCAAGAGATTGTTTATGATAATTTTCTCTATATTGTACTAATTGCAAACATCAAGGTCATGACGAAATAAATTTTCGTCTAATCTTGAAAAAGAACATAGTCCATGATCAATAACAGAAGAAGACATTGCGCATGATATCCAAAAATATATGGGTGCCTGTTATTTGTAGTTTTGATGATCTGACAAACTCAGGGACCTTGTGAAGGGACCTGGTTCTTGGCTCAATATACTTTTCACTGCCAACTGGAAAAAGTATAAAAAGTTGGTGCACAGTCTTCAACAGTGATAGAAATGGCATACGCGGCAGAAACCTCAGCCAATGACAATGCTTTAAGGATTGTGACTATTTCATATAAACATAACATCCAATAGTCACAATCTCAATTTTTGCAACTTGGTAAAAATCTCAAGAACTCTTGGAAAGGCTGAAAAATCTGAAGTAAAGAAATATTTCAAAGAGCAACTCAAAACGGAAAGAGCTGGAAGTGTAGTTGTCTTAGGAGTATTTCCACTGATCTAAAATTGTAATCTGGTCCTAAATATATAAAGGATTCAGTTTGTTTTGGTCTGTAAATTCTAAGTTAGTTAAGTTCAACTAATTTAGTGGGCAACCTTGTGTGTTGCTTAGAAAACTCTAGGTCATCAATTGTGTGGTGATTTAATGGGCATCCTGCGTGTTGCTTAGTGAATCCTAAGTTGTCTAGTGGTGATAGCTTAGTGGGCATAGTCATATCTGCTTAGGCTTTTCAAGCAATAGAGTTATTGGTAGGTTGTGATTAATAATCTTTTCTCACTCTTTTGTAATCGGTTTCACCTTTGCTTGTGAAGACTAGTGGAAACGATTGAAAATCCTGTGTGATAGGTCGTGGTTTTACTCCCTTGAGCAAGGAGGTTTCCATGTAAACTTCTTGTGTTGATATTCTGCCTTTACTTATAATTTGTTCTTATTTTGAGTGTGTCAAGGGACCTGGTCCATTGACAGTTAGTGGACGCACGTATTCTAACAATTGGTATTAGAGTAGGTACTCTCTAGCTGGTTAACACCAAGAGAGTGCTTCCTGCTTTAGAATGGTTGCTCCACTTAACCTAGAAGAAGGTCAATCCTCAACTCGGCCACCTCGTTTTAATGGCCCGTTCTATAGTTGGTGGAAAACTATAACGCATGACTTTTTTATGGCTGAAGATAGTGAGCTATGTGATATTCTGTTGGATGGACCTTTCATTCCAACTTTTGAAGTAAAAGATGGTGAGATAACACAAGTCAATCCAAAGACTCGTCAACAATACAGCGAAGCAGGCATAAAGAAGATTGAGAAGGGCTACAAAGCCAAGAAGTTGTTGGTTTGTGGTATAGGTGCTGAAGAATTCAACTGTATTTCTGCCTGCGAATCAGCAAATGAGATTTGGGATTGTTTAAGGACTGCTCATCAAGGGACTAAGAAAGTGAAGGAGTCAAAGATAGACATGCTCACCTCTCAATATGAAAATTTCAAAATGAAGGAAGGAGAAACTATTCATGACATGTATACCAAACTCTCCTCCATAACCAATGAGCTGCGAAGCCTTGGAGAGCAAATCAGTATGAACAAGCAAGTTAGGAAAGTTCTTCGAATCATTCCTAAATCATGGGAAAGCAAGGTAGATGCTATCACTGAAGCGAAGGATCTGAAAGTTCTAACGATGGATGCTCTCATTGGAAATCTCAAGACACATGAAATGAACAAAAGTCAAGATTTCTCAAAGAAGGAGGCCAAGAAGGACAAGTCTCTAGTGCTCAAATTTACTCCAGAGGAAGGGTCTAGTGAAGATGATGATATGACTTACCTTACCAAGAGATTTCAGAAGATTATAAGGAAAAACAGAGGATTTAAAAAGGGGGGGGGGAATCCTCCTCGAGCTGCAACTGTTAGTGACACTTGTCACAAGTGTGGAAAGGCTGGGCACTTTATAAGGAATTATCCATTACTCAAAGCTGAAAACAAAGAGTATCAAATGCCAAGAGGTGAAAAGGACAAACAAAGGGACCTGGTACTTGACAAAAGTGACAAAAAATCTACAACTGACAATGTAGTAAAGAAAAATCTTGATGCATGGGGAGACTCCTCAAGTGAGTCAGAAGACTCAGAAGGACTATCCTTTTAATCATTCACTTTTGTTAAATGTTATTTTGTGGGTTTTAAACACTGCAAGTGTTTTACTTTGTTGTAGGGGACAATAGGCGAGGGCGCTTTCTTAAGGTTAATCTACTTTACTGACCTTGAAACTTTGCCTTTGCTCTGTTTTGATACTAATTGAAAATATATGTACACCCTTAGTTTCGTCACACATTGTGATCTGTTTTAGTTGTAGTATTATAACCATAGATCACCGTAAGCATAATTTGTTGTCCCTTGCTTCTTTCCTTTATTTGATATTGTAGTAGTTGAGCAGTAGTTATTAGAAAATAAAAGAACTCAAAAAGCACTAGCAATTTTACTTAGAGATCCCACACCCCATATGGAAAGTTACCCATAGAGGGATTTCTGTTAAAAATTCACTCCCAAAGTCTAATTCAGGACACCATTGTTTTAGTATGATAGGTTTATTATTGATAGTATAAGGTCCAATATACAATATCTCAATCATGTCGCTGAGATTCTGAAACTTTACTTTTTATGCCAGAGATTTCCATGAGGAAGAGAGAGGTAAACATACTTTAATGCCAACTCTGTGTGTTGAAGTCGACAGTAGAAAACTGCTAAATCTCCATTAACTCTTCATTGTATCTGGGTGGTAAAGTCCAAGCTCTCTTTCATTAATATACAAAGCTTTTTGTTGATAAATAATTGTCTGATAGGGCGAATCATTACATATATAAGAGAATTAGTGTTGTAACCAATGGAGCAATTGTGATCAGAAAACGCAGCATGCTGAACTTCCATAAAAGTTTTTTTCGTGAAATAGAACACCCTGATTTTAAAATTCTACCGACTAAAATGTCCTCCTACATCTCACATAACACAGAAGTAGCAAACAATTACTATTTTCCCTGTCCAATGCATGGGAGAAGATGCATAATTGTTGTCCAATTCATTGTTATATACCTCATGGTGTTATACCCAGGGGCATTCCCCAATCACATATGCAATTCTTGCATAGTTCTAATTATCTCTTCAAGTTGAACCTCCTTTTCTTGTAGCTGAACTAAAGTTTGTCCATCCACTATTTGTGGATGGAAATAGGACAAGTTCATTTCATTGTTTGATGCTCGATTATTCCTGAACATATTAATCCATGGCTCCTTGTGTTCTTTAATCTGCTCCCTCCTTGTACATTGGTCTCCATTAATCCCTACTACATCATCACTGTGGATGGCCTCATCCGCTGCATCTACTTTTATTGTTCCATTGCTATAAACCCCTTTCCCATCATCGCAATTTTTCAGATCTAATTTCTCTTGTATTATATATAAAGTCCAACTAACTATGACATGACCATCTTAACTTGACCGTGTTTATTCCGTATCTGTTTGAATTCCTTCTCAAGTTCATTAAAACATGTAGATCTCATCAAGAAGGTTATCATATATCATTAAATTTCATCAAACCCCTCAGCCAATTAAACTTAAAAAAAATCAACATTCAAATTACGATTTGACATGAAATCACTGATAAAGAAGTCAACAGAGTGTTCTTTTGAACAAATTAATGTGCTAATTTAGAGTAAATAATTTCTGGCAATAATTTACCCATTGGTCGTGGTGCAATTTAGTAATCAACTTCATCCAGAATCGTTGCATTGACTTCATTCTTAACTAATCTCTTCTTGCATAGTTCTTTGAGTAGATATATTTTATCAAGGACAGTCATAAATAGATTCACATCCACTGTAAAAATAATATATTTATGGGCTCTAAATTGACATTTGATAGATGATATTGGTCCATATAATGTGTACTAAAAAATAAGATAGCCGATAATAGGTAACAAGATTGAGTTTGTCCAGGATAATATGAATAACCTTTGATGGAAAACATACATTGGAGTTTATGCAGTCTTCGATTCGTTTTTATTTTCTCAACTGTTCATTTTTTTGTTACTTTTAATCATTAACTTCTGTTAAATGTTGTTTTGTGGTTTATAAACACTGCAGGTGTTTAACTTTGATGTAGGGGACAATAGGCGAGGGCGTTTTCTTAAGGTTAATCTACTTTCCTAACCTTGATGCTTTGCTTATGCTATGTTTTGATGCTAATCGAAAATATATTTACACCCTTAGTTTCCTCGCACATTGCGATCACTTTTACTTGATAGCTTTTATACGGTCTTATATGACCACTTTGTTTTTACTACGTCTTTGCTTTGCAATGACTATATATAAAGCCCAAGGTCAGACAATTCAAAATGTTGATTTGTATTTGTCACAACATATTTTCTCACATGGTCAATTGTACGTGGCACCATCAAGAGGGATATCTATGTCCACAACAAAAGTATTGGTCCTAACAGAGCAACCCAAATCAAAATGGAACATACACAAAGAACATCGTCTATAAGGAAGTTTTATGTACGATAAACCCATATACATATATGACCATTCTAACATAGATAATTAACTCTTTACTGATCGTAGGTTACTAACAACATTATATTGATTCAAATCTCAGGTTTAGAAGACACGAACACACCAATGCAAACATAATGGATTCTTCAGCGACCCATACTCTTCAATGCATTAATGTCATATTCAGAATAGTTCTTTCAGTAATATTATGAGCTTGATATTGTATTCCATTATAATGTTTTAATATTATTATTGATAGTAATTTAAAGAAATTTTTATACTTCTAGTTGGACACTTCGTATTAACTTCCTGTGGTTGTTCCAACTAAATATTAAATGCATAAGTCAAATATTTTTCACTATACAAAATCACAAATAGCTCATGCAATTCATCAGAAGACTAATTAACAGAATGTACGCTTCGACTACATCAATAATAATACACCCACTCATGATAACACTGCTTTACAAATGTCTCTCCATAGAGAATGATATAACTTAACATGGCTCACACGTGCAACACACGTGTACCTGACTAGTATATGTAAAAAAAGAAGATTCCGAAGTAAAAAAAATTAATATGGAATATATTTAAATTATATTACATAGTTTAAATAAACAAAGAATGTATATATATGATAAAGATTTAATAGTTTTACCTTCTATTAATTTCAAAATTCTACATAATAGGAAAATAATTAAGTGACAACTATTTAGGAAAAAATACTAAAGAACAATTTGGCCTATTATAGAAATATATTTAATGAAGGGCAAAAGTCAATTAGTATTTGTAAAAACTTTCATGTTCTTACTATATATAAATATAGACAAATAGAGCCTACCAAAACATAATGTGTATGTACATCAACTTGTAATGGGCCTTGATATGGTAATAAATAAAATACCATATTTTAAAGTTTAGTATTTCCATAAGAAGATTTGAAAAACTAACAATATAAAAGGAAAGACGCAAATCCTAATCCTACCTACACAAAACTCAATCTTCATATTGGAACATTACATCAAATGGACTCATCCATTGTCAATGAAATTAATGTGTTTCCCCAGATTTGTAATGCTAAAAGAGGTCCCGTTGGTTCATCCATTTCAGGTAACAATTTTAGTTTGGAGATTAATCTAATTTCTAAGCATGCTTACACTTGTGGTGACAACATTGTTGAAGAGTGCCACTCTAATGCTACATGTGGTACTTATAAATACAAGTCATTATCGTGGGATATTTTTGACAAAGAAATTTCGGCATTTGATTTTCCTTATCCATTAAAAAAGCTTAAATGGGATGGTGTTTATAAAATTTTGGAGACCAAAGATGATCTTATCCAACAAATCTTGGAGTTTGTTCGTACATTGGAGAACGTTATGCCTCCTTTTCAGGATGACGATAGTGTTTGTGTCATCCTAATATTTGTTAAGAAAGTTTTTGTTCCTCCTCAAGAATTTGAACTTACTAAAGTGAATATGCTTTTCCAATATTATGCAAACTTTGCACCAACACTTTGGAATAAAGTTCGTGATGAAATTAAGCGATATTTGGGACAGGATTCATAGTGTTTGTATGAAGAATTCCAACTCCTAAATGATTTCGTGGAAACAATTGCAAGGAAGACAATTAATCGGAGAACCTATTTCAATGAGGATTGTGAAAGGGCACTTATAGATTCTTTAGTTGATCTATCTAGGAGGGAATTCATGTCATTGCCTACAATAAGATCAATTATGCAATACTTACAGAAAGTAGATTTTATTGAAAACGAATTGACTGAGGAGTGTTCGATATGCATGAGCAAGTGCTTACCTGGTTCAGAAGCATACAACATGCCTTGCAACCATAGTTTCCATTCTCGCTGCATTGAGACTTGGCTTCTGAAGACACCAAGTTGTCCTATGTGTCGATTCAAGTTGCCACCAATTGAGTAAAAATAGAAGTGTTCATCCCTTTCTGTCTATTCGTAATTTGCATCATTGTTTTCTGTTAACTTGTTATTCAAATTCTTAGTTGTGATTCGGGTATATTAAGTATTAATATATATAGGTATTTATGTGGGAAATTGGTTTGTTTCATCTCTAATTAACCTTACTTTTCTTATTTTCTGTAAGAAAATTACGATG
The DNA here is from genome assembly GCA_022817965.1 of Solanum lycopersicoides. Taxonomy (NCBI): domain Eukaryota; kingdom Viridiplantae; phylum Streptophyta; class Magnoliopsida; order Solanales; family Solanaceae; genus Solanum; species Solanum lycopersicoides. The sequence goes on along the minus strand of CM040622.1, from coordinate 13,330,905 downwards.
TAGTCTGTAAACGTGTCGCGATTATTTTTGCAAAATCATAAGTTTAGTCTGCAAGTAATTAGGAAATTGGATTCCAAAATCCAAAATAAAGGTTAATAGTGCCTACTTGGAAGTTTGTATTTCTGATAATAAGAATCCGACTATATATACTTACATACATACGACTCTTAATAAAAAAATATGAGTCTATTCCTAATCCTACGCAAAAATGGAAACCTTTTTTCCTCTTTACTATATATACTTACATACATACGATTCTTCATTTTCTTTACCAACATTAAATTAACCTTCGATTAGTTTCATCAAAATGGAGTCTAGCACTTCTAGTGAAATTTGTGTGTTTGCCAAATTACACTATCATGAGATATTGTTGACAGAGAGTTTTCAGCATATGATTTTCTTATCCATTAGAAAAGATTTGATCCAACAAATCTTGGAGTTTACTCGTACCGTGCCAAACGTTATGCCTCAATTTTGAAGATGATGATACACTTTATTTGAGTCTGATATTTTCTAAGTACGAATCTGTATCTCTTCAAGAATTTAAACTTATCGAAGTGATAATTTTTGCAAGAATCATGGAAGCGCTTCAATTATAATACTTTGGGCAGAAGTTTTTGCTGAAATCAATGGATTAGGATGTTGATCATGTATGTATGAAGAATTCCAATGCGTACAAGGTTGTTGTCACGACTCTCAAGTACACCCTAGAAGTTAGAGTATCCTTGAGTGCGTCACACGGCAAATGAGACTTCAACAAGTTTCATCTAAGCCTCTCGTAGCATTCATTGCATAATAACATACTAAAATGAGTAAGAATTTAAAACTTTCTTCATACACGAAGAACTCTTTTCATAAACAATACGCAAATGGAAGACTTTCATTAAAAACGTTAAACCTTTGCAATAACCCCTTGAACTATCTAAACTTTAGAGTATACAATACTTGGGCAAAGCCCATACAAGACATAAAGTAAAGACTTAAGACATAATGGATCATGTGGATATTGTCCTCGAACCGATGAGGACTCACCAATACTTCATCTTCAACCCTTAGAAACCTATGCATCCTCCATGGCACATCAAGACTTGCAATTACCTACACTTTAGTCAAAGAGAGAAAAGAAGGGGTTAGCACATTAGATGTACTAAGTATGGAAGCCATGCAAAAACCATGAAAAAGGGACATTTAGTCAATAACATGTTTTTCATGAATTTTGATTAAAACAGCATATTATAAACATAAGAACAACATTTATCAACTTATAAATACATAAGAAACCATTTAAGCAATTAACCACATTTAAAAGAACATTACAGTAACTACTTCACTGTTACAGTGAAGTCCCCTTCACTGTACAGTGAAGTTCCTTAGCTTCACATTACACACCTTTTTACATATAATCCACTCACTAAAAGCTATCGTAAGACTCACTTAAGCAACACAAAGAGAGACTGCACATGCACCCTCTCAAAGCATGCCTAAACGATCCTTAAGACTACTTAGAATGAGACACATACACACTTACAATACATCTAGCACATAAACATGAGATCCTCCTACCAAAGGTGAATTCCAAGGTTCACTTGGGTAAGTGAGGAGCGACCGCCCATACAATCCCTTTCACACACACACAAGGGATCTTATAGACTACCTAAGATAAAATCATTCTCACATAATCATCATAGCATACATAGAACATGACATTCTCCTTTCAAAGGTTATCCAAACACCTACTCAAGTAACTCAAGAAGAGAATGTACATAATTGACCTCTTCAAGATTACCTAAGTAATCCTTAAGACATACCTAGGTTAGGATCATGTCTAGCTAATCAATCATATTCATTAACTAGAATCCTTATTAAGACTCATCTAAGTAAGAGATGAAGTGACCATTCCCTTGCCCCCTTCATACCTTAACTAGACAACCCTTAATTACTCTAGAAAGGAACTTATTCATTTAACATGCTTTCTTAACTTAAGTCATTACATTCCTTAATTCATTTAAGAGGCATTCATCACACAAGGACATTCACGTAATGGTCTTAAAGAACACCTAGGGACTCTCACTAACGCCTTCAAAGCCTATTGTGCAATGTCTAGATAGCGTCCCATACCACCACCTAAACTTCATAGAACTTCTCTAATGCTAGTAAGTATTCCATATGACGAGAATAGACAATAACCGACATAGACCATGGTATCAAAGAATGGAATCCGGAGTTTTATCTTACTCCGATGAGGTTGTTCTACTTGCTAATGGTAGAACATAGACACATCCCATGTAGGCACATGGTTAAGGAATATGAAGGGCTTCTTTGTATCCTAGCCTCATTCTTTAGATAGAACTACTTCCCTTACCATACTCACTCAGTGGTAGCCTTAGTTATCATAGATCCATTCACATTAAGGTTCATACAAAGGGGTCCCATATCAAGTTCGTGACCCAATTACATTTACCTTACCAAAGAAAGGTCCACTAGGGCTATCTTCCAATGGCGACAAGAAGCTCATCATGACTTCCCTAAGTATTGATATGATGCCGTTGCAGCCAATCAATCTTAAGTCCATAATTCATTTAATGAAGGATACCATTACGGCTTACGACTTCAAGTTTCATAACCTTACCGCTAGGTTTAAGATTTCACATACAGGACCTTCTTGTCATCATTCAAGGTCTTACATAACATTCATACATTCAAGGCAAAGACTCTTTAGCTTCCTAATTCAAGACATCACATATACTCATATTCATACATGCATCAAGTAAGGGACACAAGTCTACCTAAACAAGACCCAACATACTTCACTTTAGTCATATAGCATAACATTCTTTAAACATTTAGGAATGACCCTTAACATCATTTAGTCAACCTATTCATTGACTTAACATCATCAACATAATAATTATAGACTCATATATCCAAGTTAGGAACAACCATGTATCAACTCTAGACTACACACCTAACACATAGTCATAATATAACATGATCACCTAAATAACGTCAATAGAAGAACACATACTTTCATATTACTTCACATATAGGTAGATATGATCATACTTTACATAATAAACTACACTAATCAACATAATACTTCAAGTAGTGCCAACAAGGCCATGATCATCAATATACTTAAAATAACGCCAACAAGGCCACATCAATTCACATAACACCGCCACCATAAGTGAACCATACCAATCACATATAATCCAAGAGCTAAATTACAATATCTATACTCAATAATACTAGAGTTAGGGCAGCTTACCACCCACTTGATCTCACCACTTCAATCCAAAGCCAAATCATTCAATTCAATACCATAAGGCCCTTACCCATGGCCATGAACATCAATTCAAAGCATAAATCATAATACTCAATAAATCTAAGTCCATTCAATATTGATTATTAATCTAAGACCAAATATATATCAATTGAATACAATCCTCACATCACTAGAAAGCCCAAAAGAAACTACACTAGAATCTATAAGCATTAAGCTCATATCAATTCAATTAGCTGAATAGTCAAAAGATGTAAGAATATACAATACTCTATTGATCAATTTGAAACAGCCTATAAACCATACATACATAATCTATACATCATTCAAAAGCCCATATCAATCTACACATGAATTCATTAATCTCAAAGCATAGTCAATTCACCCATATTTTAGTGAACATTAGAGAATTGAGGAGATCAAGGGTTCATGGATAATTTCATTGGAAAATATCAATTAAACATCAATAACATCATATCTTAAGCTTTGAAAACGTTTCATGCAAGAACCCATGATTTAGAGTAGAAATTGGACTTTTCATCTTTTTGAAATCCTTTGAAAATCATCTTTGAAATTTGCTCTAAGGTGATAGCAAACCTTAGATGAATAACTCTCATACCTTATTTGAAGAACCCAATGCCAATTGAAGAAGAAACTCCATTGAAGACCCATCTTCAAGCTTTATCTTCACTTTGAACTCTTATGGAGGTTTTTGGAAGAACTTTTGGAGGGAATATGTTTGGATCTTAGTGTTAGGGTTTAATTGAGAGTTTAATGACTTATATACTCTTAAAATACCCATAAACACTCAAAACAACTGTCCAAAGACGGGGCATGGGTTGAATTTACAACTTCACCCCTCAATATAACAGAAAACTGGCAGGGAACGCACAACACCATCGACGAGACCATCGACGGTCCGTGGTCTTACCCACACCCCGTAGATGGGGTCTAGTTGGTTTCTCCTGCACTTCTCAACTGACGGACAGTTTGGCTCCATCGACGGCCTACCATCGACGGTCCGTTTGTCAGACCATGCCCCGTCGATGGGGTCTGTGGTTCACTTCAGAGGCTTCTCAACCTGCAGGCCACATGTCCCCATCGATGAGACCCATCGACGAGACTCATCAACGGGCCATCGTCTAGTCGACCGGCCGTCGTTTGGGCCGTCGGTTGGACACTGCCTGGCAGTGTTGAGCTCTAGGTTGGGGTCCTCCTCTAGGGCACCTTGTGGGTCCTACATGGAGTCGTACCCAGATGTTTCTAACCCAAACATGTAAGTATACGAGTTTAGAACCTACCACATAAGTTTCATCCAAAATGAACACGTAAAACTTGCCGAAACATGCTTAGACACACAAGGTCATTTAAAGGCACAACTTTCAAACGTCATGGACGTTCTTGAACGTTTGAACTCCAAACTTCACGAAACTTGACACACTAACTATAAACATCATATAAACTGATTAAGGACCATATAAGATCATGAATCACACATAATCACATAGAACCACATACGAGGCACTTAGGTGACTTAGTCGTCGAACGTCTAGGTCGACCCTTGACGTTTGACTTCCAATGCACCTAAACTCTTAGCTACTGCCTCAATAACACTTTATAGACCATTTTAGGACCTTAGACCATCATGAAAACCACGTTAGGCTCTATATTCACCTAAGTCATTTTCAGAACCTTACAATCTCCCCCACTTGGATAACATTCGTCCTCGAATGACACTTGTCACTCTTCGAACACTTCCAAGTATAGAGATTCAATTAGTAACTCATAGTCATACCATATAACTCACAATCAAGGAGAAAACATCAATTTCACATAAGCAAGAGATTCACAACACAACATGAAACTAGAATAGATTCTATAACTCATCATGCTATTAAAACTGACATCCTTCATTCCAAATAGTAAAAACTCATTTTATACTCACTAATATTCTCATATACATCAGTTCTAACCACATAAGAACAATTTTAGACCAAAGAATCAATTAGTCAATTTTCAAAAAATCTTACAGTGAACTCGCTGTGCATTAAAGAAAAATGCAACTTTTAGGAAATTTCATGATATAGACATCCTAATATGCAAAGTAACATCATATAAACACATTTTACACATAATCATGGCTTCATAACATACATAATGCAAAAAGTTAATGAAATTCAATTTCAACTAAGCATGCATATCATAAGGAGAATGTTTGAAACTCATTTTTCACAAAAACTCATACACAATCAAGTTACTAAGAACTCTTTGTTTTAGGCTTGAATATAAACATATAGAAAGGTTAAGGGTACTTCACTCCCCAACAACCATCCTCTTCACCATACTACCCCACTTAGGAGAAACTCATTCTAAGGTCAACATAACATCTACCTCAAGGAACTCCCTCAAGGCACCTTAAACCTTACTAATACCTCCCTCACCCAAAGTCTAGCTCATAAGGACTAAAGACTCTTAGAGGTTCATCCATCCAGCCATTACATCCCCCTTACTAAGAGAAACTCATCATTACTCTTTCAGATTTCTAACTCTATTCCTTACCATTCTTTTCAAACTATACTATATTTCAAAATGTAACCAAACCAACCTAAGGTCATCAAACCCATATTTCACACCTCATCTATCAAGCCACATCTTATCTTTTCTCTCCCTCAACCCATCTTCATAAAGTCACACTCAAATGACCAACACATAGGGAAGACAAGGAAAGACACCATATACAAGGCTCTTAGGCACGATTAGATGAATGAAGAAGTGAAATTTTTACTAGCACCCAATAGCTCCCTATTTATAATGTGGCGCGCTTCACATAATAAACAAGACTCTACTAGATGTGGTTCATAAGACAACTACGACACTCCCAAACCTTATGCTCTGATACCAAGCTTGTCACGACCCTCAAGTACACCCTAGAAGTTAGAGTATCCTTGAGTGCATCACACGGCAAATGAGACTTCAAGAAGCCTCATCTAAGCCTCTCATACCATTCATTGCATAATAACATACTAAAATGAGTAAGAATTTAAAACTTTCTTCACACACGAAGAACTTTTTTAAACAATACGCAAACAGAATACTTTCATTAAAAACGTTAAGCCTTTACAATAACCCCTTGAACCATCTAAACTTTAGAGTATACAATACTTGGGACTAAGCCCATACAAGACATAAAGTAAAGACTTAAGACATAACGGATCATGTGGATGTTGTCCTCGAACCGATGAGGACTCACCAATACTTCATCTTCAACCCTTAGAAACCTATCCATATTCCATGGCACATCAAGACTTCCAATTACCTACACTTTAGTCAAAGAGAGAAAAGAAGGGGTTAGCACATTAGATGTACTAAGTATGGAAGCCATGCAAAAACCATGAAAAAGGGACATTTAGTCAATAACATGCTTTTCATTAATTTTGATTAAAACATCATATTATAAACACAAGAACAACATTTATAAACTTATAAATACATAAGAAATCATTTAAGCAATTAACCTCATTTTTAAGAACATTACAGTAACTACTTCACTGTTACAGCCCCTTCACTGTATAGTGAAGTCACTTAGCTTCACTTTACACACCTTTTAGATATAATCCACTCACTAAAAGCTATCCTAAGACTAACTTAATCAACACAAAGAGAGACCACCCATACACCCTCTCAAAGCATGCCTAAACGATCCTTAAGACTACTTAGAATGAGACACATACACACTTACAATACATCAAGCACATAAACATGAGATCCTCCTACCAAAGGTGAATTCCAAGGTTCACTTGGGTGAGTGTTGAGCGACCGCCCATACAATCCCTTTCATACACACACAAGGGATCCTATAGACTACCTAAGATAGAATTATTCTCACATAATCAACATAACATAGAACATGTGTAATAAAGCAAAATCAAATATGCTAAGTAACGTATTAAGGACCCTAGAACGCCTTAGCTCAATGAGGGATACCCGGGGTCGGTGGAGTGGGACCCGTAGGTCCTAGCTCATTCCTTAGCCTAGGAGGTGGTCCTAGATACCTAGGGTAGATAGAACCAACCACCCTAGTACCCTAGGGGTACCCGCATGGACCACAACCCACCGGGTGCACTCAATCCGTAAGGGTGAGGTTTCCCAACAAGGGTGGGGGCCGAGGTCCCATGGATTATTACGTGAGGAACCGGGTCCCCGGGTCCTATGCACTCCTCTAGCTAACCAACTTGGTGAGTTTGTTGAGCTAGGTGGGACCAGGTTGGGCAAGGTTAGGACCCCGAACACGAGTTTATACCCGAGTGTGCCCAAACCGGACTTGAAAGGGGTAACCTTACGTTTGGAGGGTCTAGGAAAAAAAAGTATTTTCTAGGCCAAGGTTAATATTGTAATTACCTCAGGGAATTCATTAATTAATTAATTAATTTAATTGGAGGAACGGTTCGGGTCAGGTCGACCCGAAAGGACACGTTTCGCGGTGGATACTTCTCCCGGGTTCGAGCCTTGGTGGAAGCGACGTTTAGGTGGATTAAATTGATGATTATTACCTTATTTTATAGGGGCATGGTGGTCATTTCACGTAGCCTTTGAATAAAATCATATTTTTAAATAATTAAGTGAAGTCCAAATTTGACTAAGTCTCCAACTAATCTCCTAATCCTAAGCTAACACTAACTCACGTTTCTCTCTACTCCTCTCTCACTTTCACGCTCAATATTTTGTAAACACAAAAGAACAGAACAAAAATACAACAAAGTTCATCAAGAACTTGAACGCTAAAGCTCAAAAGAAAAGTTAGTCTAAAAACGTAAAGCAAAACAAAGTTCTTGACGGGATTGTGCTTGATGTTTCGGTGGTGAGGCTTGGTTTCGTGGGAAATTGGCAGCATTGAAACAAGTTTGAACTACATTAAGGTATGGGTTTTCTTACGCTTAGTCCCGTTCCCAAGAGACACTTAAGACTCAGATGAATATACTCTGAAAATTTAGGACGTTCCCCGTTGCATGTCCCTGTCACTAGCTCCCATCGATTTGTAGGTTGGGTATGTTTGCTGGTAGAAATTAGGGATGTTATGTGTTTTCGTGAGGATTACGTTCATGTATGTATGTTCAGAATTATTTGAATAGTGAGCATGTTGTCTGAAACTATGTGTTGACGTGTGTGTAGTGTGTATGCCGCGACTTGGGTCACGGATTGAAGCATGAAAATGGCATGTTTAATCTTGTATTTTAGGTGCAAAACTTGTATAAATCGTGATGTTCGTAAGTGGTGTAATGTTGCTGATTTGAATGAAAATCTTGGTCAAATGTAACCACGAAAATGCACAAAAATAAACGTACGAAATGTCCATTGAATTGTCCAAAAATTTAACGTATAAAATTTTGACGAAATGGACTGGAATATGTTACCAAATTTCCAGATTTGCTGGAAATTGGTTTCAGCCAAGCTAATGGATTTGAATAGAGATTTTAAAAATTATTTTAAATATGTGAGGTCATCAAGGATTGAACCCGAGACCTCACTATATGAAGGCTGCTGAAAAATTTATAATTTAAAGTGAGGTGAGGGGGAATCGAAATGGGGTAAGGCTGGTGAAGAAATAAAAGAAAAAGGGAAGATAAATAAAATGAGGTATGTGGGGATCGAACCCACAACCTCTCGGATAGACAAGGAAGTTAGGAGAAAAAATTAAATAAAATAAAAATGAGGTTGTGGGGGATCGATGCCACATCCTCTCGGTCCCAAAATGAAAAATGGAAAGAAAGAAAATAAACGAAAAGAGAGTAGGCGTAGGGGCTCGATCTCGGGTCCCTAAGCCGAGTTGGTTAAATCAAAACTTAAACAAAAAAATAAATAAGTGTTGCCCAAGGGATTCGAAATCGGGTTCCCTTTCCCGATTTCGTATTGACACATAAGTCTTACGTGATCAAATATTTAATGAATGCTGCCTATAGGAATCAAAATTAAGCCCTTGACATACCTACAAGATGCATAAGTCTTGTGCCACATAATCTTGGGTAAATATGAATCACTTAAACGAACTAAGAATGAAGCCTCATGGCTTGTATGTATGGACTCATAAGTCCAGCATACGTTTAGAAGTAAGTGAACCTAAGATGTTATGTGAGGAAATGATGTGACCCCAGAAGGGTTAAATAAGAGTGTGAAACACACTAAAATGCCAAGTGCATTGGTATATGATGTAATAAACATTCACGTAAAGGGGTGAGTAATTATGAAGAGCAAGTGTGCTAAGACTAATGAATATGGTGACAATATAATAAGAGGCTAATGTGAAACATGAGAACAATCTCAAATGAGCCTAAGTAAATGTTACCAAAACGTACTCACCTATGAGAGTATAATGTTAATGAAGAGACCAGTCTCTATGAACACTAAATTGAAGTTAAAGCATACTTAATACTAAAGATGAGATGAGAAATCATCTAATGAGCTATGATGCCTCATGCTAGAAGCCAACTCCTATGATGTATGAGATGAACGTAATGGAACTTTATATTGAGAACTGATAGGCTAGCTATTAGTGGCGATTCCTTCTATCGGGAAAGCAGAGGTTCATGTAATTCTCATGAGATGATACTGTTCGTCTAGACGGGTATCGATCTTCTTATATCTCCTAGTCTTTGAACCTATACTGCCAATATAGGGTTCTAGCAGGGTTCGAGTTCCTATATACGCTAACATGTTTTGGTTCACTTTGGCCGATGATTCCACCTCTTTTCGGTGTGAGGTTAAACACTGGATTTCATGATGCTCACATGATCTATATCGGTTAAGGTTAAAGTTCCCAAAGAAAAAATGAGGCCAGCCTCATGTAATTCCCACAATGAAATGAACGATACCAAAGATGTTTGGGTAGGATAATCAAGAGGTGAACTAGACTTATGTAATGACACTAGGTCATTCTTAGTCATTGCACAGTGAACCCAATGAGAGTCTTAAACTACATCCTAGGTATAGCTGGTGTTTACACTAGCCTATGAATGAAATGAAATGAAGTACGTATGAATGAATGAAGCAGACTCTGTGTTTGCTAAATAAGGCTCCCTAGTTGAGGTCCCATATGTTGAGCCCTCATTTTGGGAAGTCTTAATGTTAAGTCCATGATTCCAAGGTCTCATGGCATCTGAACGAATGAAATAAAATATGATATGTGTTATATGTAATATGTTATGTGCTATATGCAATATGTTATGTGCTGTGTGCAATATGATATGTATGATGATGCATGTTACTCTCATGGCATGACTTTCCTAATCCTATTTTGGCAAGTCCACTGACTTGGCTTTCCATAACTCATATCGTTAGAAGAGAGCTATTCTAAATCATGCATGTCCGTGGTGTGTGCTTGCATATACCCATACTTAGTACAAGCGTGTACTAATTCCATACATTCATCTACTTTTAGGTGCAGGTGCAGCTGGACGTTAGAGCTTACGAGTCGATGTAGAAGTTATCCAGACGTGGAGCTTTCATCCAGATTTGGTGGGCCCTCATGCTTTCGACGATGCTTACTAGTTTATTCTAGCGTAGACGTAGGCATAAGTTAGTGGAGTATGTTCCACTAGCGTTTCTTTCGTATTTACTTTCAGACGTTGTATTGGTGCCATTTTGGCAACTCTATATTTATGACTATATCTTTCATTTGATTATCTTGATTTAGATGGTTGTTGTGAACACTTATGAGTTACGTAGATAGTATTATGGGAGATCAATGTTTTCCAATATAAAGTTTAAGTAAACAAAAGTTCAAATTTTCTGCTAAAATTAACCTAGATGAAGTAACGATGACGTATGTAGGCTTGTCTGCGACATCTGAGAAGTCAACGACGCCGGTCTCGTCTTGGGTCTAGATTCCAGTCATGACAAAGTTGGTATCAGAGCGTTAGATTAAATTCTGAGAATATTAAGCTCACATCAACCATATTGAGTAGTTTCTAAGTCATGGTAGTGAAGTGCACCACTATCCTGAATTAGAGACTGCATGATGCTAAGAAAAATTTTCCTTCTTCTAATCTTATCGTGCTTTCCTTAAATGTCTGATTTCTTGATGTTATGAACGTTTCTAACATCAATCCGCATATTTCAGATAATGAATACTAGGAGAAATGCTGGTAGAGGTAGAGGAGGAGCAGTTGCTGGGGGCAACCAAGTTCCACCCCAGGCTCCAGCTGCAAAAGTATCCATGCCAGTTAACCCAGCTGGGTTGACTGATGCTGAGGTGCGGACAACTTTGGAATAGATGGCTCAAGCCATCACTATGTAGGCTTAGGCTATGACGGCCCAGGCCAACAGACAGGAGGTTCAGCGGGAGAACCCACCAGCCCACAACATGGAGAACAGGTTGCGAGACTTTACGAGGATGAATCCTCCCATCTTTACAGGATCTTAGACTGCAGAGGATCCTCAGGAGTTTGTAGAGGAGGTCCAGAAGATTCTGGTGGCGATGGGGGCCACAGAGATTGAGAAAGATGAGCTGGCCTCGTACCAGTTGAAGGATGTTGCACAGGCTTGGTGCAAGATGTGGCAGGATAGCAGGGCATTGGGCGGAGGTCCGATCACATGGGAGGTGTTTAAGACAACTTTTTTGGAGAGGTTCTTCCCCAGAGAGATGAGAGAGGCTAAGGTTGAGGAATTTATCAACCTTAAGCAGGGCTCGATGACTCTCATGGAGTATTTCCTGAAATTCATTAAATTGTCTAGGTATACCACTTCTCTTGTGTTGAACAGCAGGGATGAGATGAGCAGGTTCCTTATAGGGATCTCAGAGGAATTGGAGGAGGAGTGTCGGGATGCGATGCTTCATGATAGCATGGACTTGTCCAGGCTGATTGTGCATGTCCAGCAGGTTGAGGACAGTAGGAAGAAGAGGAGATTCCATGAGGTCAGGAGACCTAACCCTTATGACCAGACAGGTTCCAGCAGAGGTGGTGACAGGAGCACTTTTGGAGTTCGTGATCAGCCCAGATTTAAGAAAAGGCATCAGAGTTCAGGGAACTCTAACTCTCAAAGGAGTGCAGCACCTAAAGGAGGCAGACCCGAGCCAAAGAAGGTCAATGGAGGTGATGTGCAGCGTCCCAGAAAGGAATGTGGCAAGTGTGGCCGAATTTACAGTGGAGAGTGCAGACTAGGAACAAATGCCTACTTCGGTTGTGGAAAGAGCGGACACATGGTCAGGGACTGTCCACAAAATAGGGTTCAGGCTAGAGGTAATGCTCAGCCTAGTCCTAATCCCCAGAATGCTACTGGAGTCGAGCCTCCTAAGAGGAACATATTCTACGCCTTGAAGGGCAGGGAGGAGTAGGAGAAGTCTGCAGGTTACATGTATGCTGCAAGTTTTCTCAACCTCTGTTTATGCTTTACTTGATCTAGGGTCTACGCTTTCATTTGTAACTCCTTTACTTGCTCTCACTTTTGAGATATTGCCTGAAGTTTTGCATGATCCTATAGTGGTTAGTACACCTTTAGGAGAAAATGTAAGAACTGATAGAGTATACAAGGATTGCCCAATAGTTGTATGTGGTAGGACTATATGTGCAGACTTGGTTGAGTTACCTATGAACGATTTTGACATTATTCTTGGCATGGACTGGCTTCATAGTTGTTATTCTTGTAAGGATTGCAGTAGTAGGGTTGTGAGATTGCATTTCCCTAATGAGGTAGAGCTCGTCTGGGAGGGGTACAACTCAGGTCGTCCTAATCCCTTGATTTCAAACCTTAAAGCCAATAAAATGATGTCCAAGGGATTATTATGTCATGTTGTGAGTGTCAATGATTTAAATCATGACATTCCTTCTATAGACTCAGTGCCTGTAGTAAATGAGTTCCCAGATGTGTTTCCTGATGATTTGCCTGGAGTTCCTCCCCCTCGAGAGATTGACTTTGGTATCGACTTACAACTCGATACTAAACCAATTTCGATTCCTCCTTACAGAATGGCTCCAACTGAACTCAAAGAGTTGAAGTTGCAGTTAAAAGATCTCACTGATAAGGGTTTCATTCAGCCGAGCATATCCCCTTGGGGCGCTCCAGTGTTGTTTGTGAAAAAGAAGGATGGAACCCTTAGAATGTGTATCGATTATCGATAGCTCAACAAAGTCACTATAAAGAATAAGTATCCACTTCCCATAATAGATGACTTATTCGATCAGCAAGGGTCTAGTTTCTTCTCGTAGATTGATCTTCGTTTAGGGTATCATCAGCTTAGGGTTAGGGATGTAGATATCCCAAAGGCTGTCTTTCGTACCCGTTATGGTCATTATGAGTTCTTAGTCATGTCATTTGGTCTTACTAATGCACCAGTTGCATTTATGGGCCTCATAAACCGAGTCTTCCGTGAATACCTTGATTCTTTCGTCATAGTATTAATTGATGACATCCTCATCTACTCTAAGACCAAGGAAGAGCATGAACAACATTTGAGACTAACCTTGCAGGTACTTAGACAACATCAGTTGTATGCCAAATTCAGTAAGTGTGAATTCTGGCTTAGATCAGTTACCTTTCTGGGTCATGTTGTGTCCGATCAGGGTATGGAGGTGGACCCTAGGAAGATTGAGGCTGTAAAGGACTGACCAAAACGTCTTACTCCCACTGATATCCGTAGCTTTCTGGGATTGGCTGGTTACTACCGCAGGTTCGTGGAGGGTTTTTCTTCCATTGCTGCCCAACTGACAGCTTTGACTAAGAAGAAAGCCAAGTTCGAATGGACGGAGACTTGTGAGAAGAGTTTCCAGGAGCTCAAGGACAGACTCACTTCAGCCCAAGTGCTTAATTTGCCTAACTGTGGTGAGAATTACACTATTTATTGTGATGCATCTAGGGTTGGTTTGGGTTGTGTTCTTATGCAGGGTGGTAAGGTGATATTCTATGCGTCCAGACAGCTCAAGGTTCATGAGAAGAATTATCCTACTCATGACCTAGAGTTGGCAGCTGTGGTCTTTGCATTGAAGCTGTGGAGGCATTACTTGTACGGAGTGCACGTGGATGTGTTCACAGATCACAAGAGTCTCCAGTACGTGTTCACACAGAGAGAGTATAATCTACGTCAGCGGAGATGGTTGGAGCTATTGAAGGACTATGATATGAGTGTCCACTACCATCCAGGTAAAGCAAATGTTGTAGCTGATGCTTTGAGCATGTTGAGCATGGAGAGTACAGCCAACGTTGATGATGAGAAGAGGAGTTGGTGAAGGATGTACACAGACTGGCCAGACTGGGTGTGCGGTTGATGGCTTTTACTAGCGGGGGTGTTTCAGTTCATCCTAGTTCTGAATCATCCTTGGTAGTTGAAGTCAAGAAGGGTCAGCATCTTGATCCTGTTTTGATGGAGTTAAAGGACTCAGTGCTGATAAAGATGAATGAGTCCTTTTCTTTGGGAGGTGACGGCATACTTAGGTACCAGGTTAGGCTGTGTGTACCAGATGTGAATCATTTGCGGACCAAAATTGTTGCAGAGGCCCGTGGTTCCAGATATTTGATACATCCAAGTTCCACCAAGATGTATCATGACCTTAAGAAGATCTATTGGTGGGATGGCATGAAGAAGGACATTGCGAAATATGTGGCCAAGTGTCCTAATTGTCAGCAGGTTAAGGCAGAACATCTTAAGCCTGGCGGTCTTACTCAGATGATCGAGGTTCCGACTTGGAAGTGGGAGGCCATTAATATGGACTTCGTGGTTGGTCTTCCGAAGACTAGGAGACAAATGACTCCATATGGGTTATTGTGGACAGGATGACTAAGTCTGCCCACTTTATCCCTGTGAAGTCTACTTACAGAGTCGAGGATTATGCGAGACTCTACATTGATGAGATTGTGAGATGGCATGGGTTTCCTTTGTCTATCATTTCAGATAGAGAAGCTCAGTTCAATTCACATTTCCGGAGATCCTTCCAGAACAGCTTAGGCACGCAGGTAAAGCTTAGTACTGCCTTTCATCCTCATCTGATGGGCAGGCAGAGCGCAACATTTAGACATTGGAGGACATGTTGAGAGCGTGTCTGATTGACTTCAGAGGTAGTTGGGATGACCATCTGCCTTTGATAGAGTTCTCGTATAATAACAGTTATCCCTCCAGCATTGGGATGGCACCGTTTGAGGCATTGTATGGTAGGAGGTGTAGATCTCCATTTGGGTGGTTCGAGGTTGGAGAGTCATCCATTTTGGGTCCTGAGATCATTCATGAGGCCTTATAGAAGGTCAGGGTGATTAGGGACAGGTTGGCTACTGCTTAAAGTCGGTAGAAATCTTATGCAGACAACAGAAAACGGCCCTTAGAGTTTGATGTTGATGACCAGGTCTATTTGAAGATATCACCTATGAAGGGGGTGATGAGGTTTGGTAGGAAGGGGAAGTTGAGTCCGAGGTATGTTGGGCCATATGAGATCCTACAGCGTTTGGGTGAGGTGGCCTATGAGTTGGCATTGCCTGCGGAGCTAGCTTCTGTTCATCCAGTCTTTCATGTCTCTATGTTAAAGAAGTGCCTAGGTGATCCAGCATCAATTCTACCTAATGAAGGTTTGGGGGTCGATGAAGACTTGTCCTATGAGGAGGTACCTGTGGAGATTTTAGACAGACAGATCAAGCGGCTGAGGAACAAGAAGATTGCCACAGTGAAGGTATTGTGGAGAAATCATCTTGTTGAGGGTGCTACATGGGAGGCCGAGGCCGATATGAGATCCCACTACCCTCATCTTTTCATCCCTTGAGGTTAGACTTCCTACTCTTAAGTCTAAGTTTCCTTATCTCTCCATTCTTTGTTGCTATTGCTTGATTGTGTATATTAATTATGTTATGATCTGACTGGCATTACACTAGATAGTTAGTAGTGTCATTCGGGGACGGATGTTTCTAAGGGGGGGATAATGTAACAACCCGAAATCAAATATGTTAAGTAACGTATTAAGGACCCTAGAACGCCTTAGCTCAACGAGGGACACCCCGAGTAGGTGGAGTGGAACCCGTAGGTCCTAGCTAATTCCTTAGCCTAGGAGCTGGTCCTAGCTACCTAGGGTAGATAGAACCAACCACCCTAGTACCCTAGGGGTGCCCGCATGGACCACACCCCACCGACTGCACTCAAACCGTAAAGGTGAGGCTTCCCGGCAAGGGTGGGATCTGAGGTCCCACGGATCATTACGTGAGGAACCGGGTCCCTGGTCCTATGCACTCCCCTAGCTAACCAACTTGGTGAGTTGGTTGAGCTAGGTGGGACCAGGTTGGGCAAGGTTAGGACCCCGAACACGAGTTTACACCCGAGTATGCCCAAATCGGACTTGAAAAGGGTAACCTTATGTTGGAGGGTCTAGGATTCAAATGGTCTTTTCTAGGCCAAGGGTAATATTGTAATTACCCCAGGGAATTAACTAATTAATTAATTAATTTAATTGGAGGAACGGTTCGGGTCGGGTCGACCCGGAAGGACCCGTTTCAAGGTGGATACTTCGCTCAGGTTCGAGCCTTGGTGGAAGCGACGTTTAGGTGGATTTAATTGATGATTATTACCTGATTTTATAGGGGCATGGTGGTCATTTCACATAGCATTTGAATAAAATCATATTTTTAAATAATTAAGTGAAGTCCTAATTTTACTAAGTCTCCACCTAATCTCCTAATCCTAAGCTAACACTAACTCAGGTTTCTCTCTACTCCTCTCTCACTTTCACGCTCAACATTCTGTAAACACAAAAGAACAGAACAAAAATACAACAAAGTTCATCAAGAACTTGAACGCTAAAGCTCAAGAGAAAAGTTAGTCTAAAAACGTAAAGCAAAACAAAGTTCTTGACGGGATTGTGCTTGAAGTTTCGGTGGTGAGGCTTGGTTTCGTGGGAAATTGGCAGCATTGAAACAAGTTTTGAACTACATTAAGGTATGGTTTTTCTTACTCTTGGTCCCGTTCCCAAGAGACACTTAAGACTCAGATGAATCTACTACGAAAACTTAGATTGTTCCCCGTTGCATGTTCCTATCACTAGCTCCCATCGATTTTTAGGTGGGGTATGTTTGCTGGTAGAAATTAGGGATGTAATGTATTTTCGTGATGATTACGTTCATGTATGTACGTTCGGAATTAATAGAATAGTGAACATGTTGTCCGAAACTATGTGTTGACGTGTGTGTAATGTGTATGTCGTGACTTGGGTCACGGATTGAAGCATGAAAATGGCATGTTTAATCCTTGTATTTTAGGTGCAAAAACTTGTATAAATCGTGATGTTCATAAGTGGTGTAATGTTGCTGATTTGAATGAAAATCTTGGTCAAATTTAACCACGAAAATGCACAAAAATAAACGAACGGAATGTCCAATGAATTGTCCAAAAATGTAACGTATAAAATGTTGAGGAAATGGACTAGAAAATGTGACCAAATTTCCAGATTTGCTGGAAATTGGTTTCGGCTAAGCTACTAGAAAAGAATAGAGATTTTAAAAATTATTTTAAATATGTGAGGTCATCAAGGATTGAACCCGAGACTTCACTATATGAAGGCTGCTAAAAAATTTATAATTTAAAGTGAGGTGAGGGGGAATCGAAATGGGGTAAGGCTAGTGAAGAAACAAAAGAAAAAGGAAAGATAAATACAATGAGGTATGTGGGGATCGAACCCACAACCTCTGGGATAGACAAGAAAGTTAGGAGGAAAAATTAAATAAAATAAAAATGAGGTTGTGGGGGATAGATCCCACATCCTCTCGGTCCCAAAACGAAAAATGGAAAGAAAGAAAATAAAGGAAAAGAGTGTAGGCGTTGGGGCTCGATCTTGGGTCCCCAAGTCGAGTTGGTTAAATCAAAAGTTAAACAAAAAAAAAAATAAGCGTTGCCCAAGGGATTCGAAATTGGATTCCCTTGCCCAATTCCGTATTGACACATAAGTCTTACGTGATCAAATATTTAATGAATGCTGCCTATAGGAATCGAAATTGAGACCTTGGCATACCTACAAGATGCATAAGTCTTGTACCACATAATCTTGGGTAAATATGAATCACTTAAATGAACTACGAATGAAGCCTCATGGCTTGTATGTATGGACTCATAATTCCAACATACGTTTAGAAGTAAGTGAACCTAAGATGTTATGTGAGGAAATGATGTGACCCCAGAAGGGTTAAGTAAGAGTGTGAAACACACCAAAAGGCCAAGTGCATTGGCATATGATGTAATGAAAATTCACGTAAAGGGGTGAGTAATTATGAAGAGCAAGTGTGCTAAGACTAATGAATATGGTGACAATATAATAAGAGGCTAATGTGAAACATGAGAACAATCTCAAATGAGCCTAAGTAAATGTTACCAAAATGTACTCACCTATGAGAGTGTAATGTTAATGAAGATACCAGTCTCTATGAACACTCTAATGAAAGTATTGAAGTTAAAGCATACTTAATACTAATGATAAGATGAGAAATCATCTAATGAGCTATGATGCCTAATGCTAAAAGCCAGCTTCTATGATGTATGAGATGAATGTAATGAAACGTTATACTGAGCATCGATAGGCTATCCATGAGTGGCGATTCCTTCTTTCAGGAAGGCAGAGGTTCGTGTAATTCTCATGAGATGAGACTTTCCGTCTAGACGGGTATGGGTCTCCTTATATCTCCTAGTCTTTGAACCTATACTGCCAATATAGGGTTCTACCAGGGTTCGAGTCCCTATATACGCTAGCATGTTTTGGTTCACTTTGGCTGGTGATTCCACCTCTTTTTGGTGTGAGGTTAAACACTGGATTTCATGATGCTCACATGATCTATGTCGGTTAAGGTTAAAGTTCCCAAAGAAAGAATGAGGTCAGCCTCATGTAATGCCCACACTGAAATGAACCATACCAAAGATGTTTGGGTAGGATAATCAAGAGGTGAACTAGACTTATGTAATGACAAGGTCATTCTTAGTCATTGAACAGTGAACCCAATGAGAGTCTTAAACTACATCCTAGGTATAGCTGGTGTTTAAACTAGCCTATGAATGAAATAAAATGAAGTACGTATGAATGAATGAAGAAGACTCCGTGTTTGCTAAAGAAGGCTCGCTAGTTGAGGTCCCATATGTTGAGCCCTCATTTTGGGAAGTCCTAATGTTAAGTCCATGATTCCAAGGTCTCATGGCATATGAACGAATGAAATGAAATATGATATGTGTTATATGCAATATATTATGTGCTATATGCAATATGTTATGTGTTGTGTGCAATATGATACGTATGATGATGCATGTTACTCTCTTGGCATGACTTTCCTAATCCTATTTTGGCAAGTCCACTGACTTGACTTTCCATAACTCATATCGTTAGGAGAGAGCTATTCTAAATCATGCATGTCTGTGGTGTGTGCTTGCATATACCCATACTTAGTACAAGTGGGTACTAATTCCATACATTTATCTACTTTTAGGTGCAGGTGCAGCTGGAAGTTAGAGCTTACGAGTCGATGCAGAAGTTATCCGGACATGGAGATTTCATCCGGATTTGATGGGCCCTCATGCTTTCGAGGATACTTACTGGTTTATTCTAGCGTAGACGTAGGCATGAGTTAGTTGAGTATGTTCCACTAGTGTTTCTTTCGTATTTACTTTCAGACGTCGTATTGGTGTCATTTTGGCAACTCTAGATTTATAACTATATCTTTCATTTGATTATCTTGATTTAGATGGTTGTTGTGAACACTTATGAGTTACGTAGATAGTATTTTGGGAGATCAAAGTTTTCCAATATAAAGTTTAAGTAAACAAAAGTTCAAATTTCTCGCTAAAATTAACCTAGATGAAGTAACAACGATGTATGTAGGCTTGTCTGCGACCTCTGAGAGGTCAACGACGCCGGTCTCGTCTGGGGTCTAGATTCCAGTCGTGACAACATGACATTCTCCTTTCAAAGGTTATCTAAAGACTTACTCAAGTAACTAAAGAAGAGAATGTCCATAATTGACCTCTTGAAGATTACCTAAGTAATCCTTAATACATACCTAGGTTAGGATCATGTCCACCTAATCAATCATATTCACTAACTATATTCCTTATTAAGACTCATCTAAGTATGAGATGAAGTGACCATTCCCTTTCCCCCTTCATACCTTAACTAGACAACCCTTAATTACTCTAGAAAGGAACTTATTCATTTAACATGCTTTCTTAACTTAAGTCATTACATTCCTTAATTTATTTAAGAGACATTCATCACACAAGGACATTCACGTAATGGTCTTAAAAAAGACCTAGGGACTCTCATTAACACCTTCAAAGCCTATTGTACAATGTCTAGATAGCGTCTCATACCACCACCTAAACTTCATAGAACTTCTTTAATGCTAGTAAGTATCACATATGATGAGAATAGGCAATAACCGACATAGACCATGGTAGCGAAGCATGGAATCCAGAGTTCTATCCTACTCCGATGAGGTTGTTCTACTTGCTAATGGTAGAACATAGACACATCCCATGTAGGCACATGGTTAAGGAATATGAAGGGCTTCTTTGTATCCTAGCCTCATTCTTATATAGAACTACTTACCTTATCATACTAACTCGGTGGTAGCCTTAGTTCTCATAGATCAATTCACATTAAGGTTCATACAAAAGTATCCCATATCAAGTTCATTACCCAATTACATTTACCCTACCAAAGAAAGGTCCATTAGGACTATCTTCCAATGGAGACAAGAAGCTCATCATGACTTCCCTAAGTATTGATATGATTCTGTTCCAGCCAATCAATCTTAAGTCCATCATTCATTTCATTTCATGAAAGATACCATTATCGCTTACGACTTAAAGTTTCACATAAATGACCTTCTTGTCATCATTCAAGGTCTTACATAACATTCATACATTCAATACAAAGACGCTTTAGCTTCCTAAGTCAAGACATCACATATACTCATACTCATACATGCATCAAGTAAGTGACACAAGTCTACCTAAACAAGACACAACATACTTCACTTTAGTCATATAGCATAACATTCTTTAAACATTTAGGAATGACCCTTAACATCATTTAGTCAACCTATTAATTGCCTTAACATCATCAACATAATTATTATAGACTCATATAGCCAAGTTAGAAACAACCATGTATCAACTCTAAGACTACACACCTAACACATAGTCATAATATAACATGATCACCTATATAACAACAATAGAAGAACGCATACTTTCGTATTACTTCACATATAGGTAGATATGATCATACTTCACATAATCAACTTGTAACAACCCTAAAAATGAATAGGATCAAGACTTAGGTTGTCAAGAATGCTTGCGATTAGACCAAGGTTTGCACAGACTGATACGCGTAGAACCAGACCTCAGAACCCTTACTACGACCAAGCCAACTAACTTGGGGAGTTAATTGAGCTTGTAAAGGTTGGAACCAACCAAGTAAGTCTCTCGAAAATGAAGATTTAATCGAAGGAGTCTTTACCGGACTTAAAAAGATGAAATTTTATGTTTTGAAGGTCTAGGGGTAAAATGGTCTTTTACCAGGCTAAGGGTAATATCGTAATTACCCTAAATATATATATAATTAATTATTTAATAAAATGGAAGGGCATTTTTGAGAGAGACAGCCGAATGTGAGCTCTAAGAGTGAAGTCTTGCTCCACCCGGGTTCGAACCTAGGTGGAAGCAATGATTTAACTTGTTTTTATTTAAATGGATAAATTTAATTAATTAATTAGTAAATATTAGCTGATTTAAGAAAAAGAAAAATCAGATTTTAATTAAAGGTAAGGAGGCTGTGGGGGTTCGAACCCACAACCTCCCTACTTAGGCGAATTAAATGATAAAAAAATAAAAGAGGCTGTGGGGATTTGATCCCACAACCTCTTGGTTTAGGCGAGAGTGGACAAGAAGAGGTTAATAAAATTAGAAAGGGGTTGTGGGGGTTCGAACCCACAACCCTTCGGCCAAATTAGGAGTATTATTAAGGAGAAAAATTAATCCTTCAATGTTAATATTGTGATTTAACTTAGAGTTATAATGTTATGAATATTAGAATAAAATCAATTAAAAATATAAATGATATCCAATTGATTCAAGACTTGGGTTTCCTTGCCCCAAACTTCCGTTTGATACATAAGTCATACGTGAACAAATCATCCAAGAATAATGCCATCTACTTAGATCGAAATCAAGATCTTGGCATATATACAAGATACATAAGTCTTGTACTATATAATCTTAGGAATGTGTGAATCACTTAACGAATTATGAATGAAGCCTCATGGCTTGTGTGTAGTGACTCATAAGTCTAACATACGTTCAAAAGTAAGTGAACCTAAGATGTATGAAATAAAACGATGAACCCTAGAAGGTTTAAGTATGAGTGTAAATACACTAAATGGCCAAGTGCATTGGCATATGATGAGATGAACAATGAAATGATGAAATGAACAATGAAATAATAAAATCCTAGAAGGGTTAAGTAAGGGTGTGAAACACACCAAATGGCCAAGTGCATTGGCATATGATGAAATGAACATTCACGTAATAAGAGGTGAATAACTATGAAAAGCAAAGATGCTAATAATGATGAACGTGGTGACAACATGATATGAGGCTAATGTAAATGATGAGAGCAATCTCAAATGACCCTAAGTAAATGTTACCAATACGTACTCACCTATGAGAGTGTAAGATAATGAAGAGACCAGTCTCTATGAACACTCTAATGAGAGTATTGAGCTTAACACACTCAATACGAATGATGAGATGAGAAATCATCTAATGAGCTATGATGTCCTCATACTAGAAGCGAGCTTCCATGACGTATGAGATGAATGTAATGGAACTTTATACTGAGCACCGATAGACTAGCTATGAGCGGTGATGCCTTCTTTCGGGAAGGGCGGAGGTTCGCGAAACTCTCATGAGATGAGACTGTCCGGCTTGCCGGGTATGGGTCTCCTTATATCTCCTAGTCTTCGAACCTATACTGCCAATATAGGGATCTGGCGGGGTTAAATTCCCATGTACGCTAGCATGTTATTGGATCACTTTGGCCGGTGATTCCACCTCTTTTCGGTGTGGGGGAGACACTGGATTTCATGATGCTCACATGATCTATGTCGGTTAGAGTTAAAGTTCCCAATGAAAGAATGAGGCCAGCCACAAATGATGGACATAATGAAATGAATGATACCAAAGGTGTTAGGATAGGATAATCAAAAGGTGAGTTAGATACAAGTAATGACATTAGGTCATTCTTGGTCATTGCACGAAGAACCTAATGAAAGTCTTAAACTACATCCTAGGTATAACTGGTGGTTACATTGGACTATGAACAAAATGAAATGAAGTACGTATGAATGAATGAATCAGACTCTGTGTTTGCTAATGAAGACTCCCTAGTTGAGGTCCCATATGTTGAGCCCTCATTTCTGGGATGTCTTAATGTCAAGACCATGATTCCAAGGTCTCATGGCATATGAATGAATGATATGAAAGAAGTTATGTGCTACATGCAAAATGTACTGTATGTTATATGATATGTGCTATGTGTAAATGTTATGTGCTTGTGCAAATGTGAAAAGTATGATGAAATATGTTATTCTCATGGCATCACTTTCCTATTCCAAATTTGGAAAGCTCATTGACTTTCCTAATCCAAATTTGGAAACTTTCTTAATCTCAATTTAGCAAGTCCACTGACTTGACTTCCAAAAATCATGTTGTTAGGAAAGAGCTATTCTTTCTCATGCATGTCCTTGGTGTGTGCTTGCATATACCCATACTTAGTACAAGTGTGTACTAACCCTATACAAACTCTACTATTTTAGGTGCAGGCACAGGTGGACGATAGAGCTACAGGATCATCGCTACAGTTATCCGGACGTCCAGTATTCATCCGGTTTTGGTAGGTCCTCATGCTTTCGAGGATGCTACTGTTTTATGTTCTAGCCTAGTTTTAGAGTTGAGCTAGTGGAGCATGTTCCACTAGCGTTTCTTTCCTATTTTATTCAGACTATGTATTGATGCCATTTTGGCAATTATACAATTAAGATCTATTGAACTATTTCTCTCAGTTGCTTATCTCTTAATGTTAGATGGTTGATGGTGAACAATTACGTATTAATGAGAATGTTTTTTTATGAGTGTGGTAGGAAACAAAAAGTTTCAAATTTTCCGCTAAAATTAACCTATGTAAAGTAAGAATAACGTAAGTAGGCTTGTCTGCGACCTCTGAGAGGTCAACGACGCCGGTCTCGTCTGGGGTCTAGATTCCAGTCGTGACAAAGTTGGTATCAGAGCACTAGGTTAAATTACGAAAATAATAAGTTCACATCAACCACATTGAGTAGTTTCTAAGTCATGGTAGTGAAGTGCACCACTATCCTGAATTAGAGACTGCATGATGCGTAGGAACATTTCCCTTCTTCTGATCTTATCGTGCTTTTCCGAATGTCTGAATTCTTGGTGTTATGAGCGTGTCTAACATCAATCCTTTTTGTTTTTCCAGAGAATGAACACTAAGAGAGGAAATGGTCAGAGAAGAGGAGGAGCAACTGCTAGGGGTAATCAGGATCTACCCCAGGCTCCAGCTGAAGGAGTGGCCATGCCAGTTAACCCAACTGGGTTGACTGATGCTGAGGTGAGGGCATCTCTGGCCCAAATGGCACAGGCCATTACTATGCAGGCCCAGGCTATGACTGCCCAGGCCAACCGGCAGGATGTTCAGAGGGAGAACCCACCGGTTTGTAGCATGGCTGACAAGCTGAGGGGTTTCACGAGGATGAATCCTCCTATTTTCACCGGGTCTAGGACATCAGAGGATCCCCAGGAGTTTGTGGATGAGATTCATAAGATCCTGGTGGCTATAGGGGCCACTGAGTTTGAGAAGGCTGAGTTGGATTCCTATCAGCTCAAGGATGTTGCACAGACTTGGTGCAAGATGTGGCAAGATAGCCGTGTCTTAGGTGGAGTGCCAGTCACATGGGAGCTATTCAAGACAGCATTTATGGAGAGATTCTTTCCCAGGGAGATGAGGGAGGCCAAGGTTGAGGAATTCATCAACCTCAAACAAGGCTCTATGACAGTCAGGGAGTATTCCCTGAAGTTTGTTAAGCTTTCAAGGTATGTTGTTTTCCTTAGTATTTAATAGCAAGAATGAGGATAATACTGAACTTTGTTGAAATCACCCAGGTATGCTACTTCCCTGGTTTCTAACAGTAGGGATGAGATGAGCAGGTTCCTCACAGGAATCCATGGAGACCTGGAGGAGGAGTGTTGATCCGCAATGCTCCATGATAATATGGATATTTCCAGGTTGATGGTGCATGTCCAGCAGGTAGAGGACAGCCGCACAAAGAGAGGTATTCGTGATTCTAGGATGCCTAGGCCTCAAGATTCGGCAGGACCCAGTAATGGAGGCCACAGAAACAATTTTGGCGTCCGTGAGCAGCCAAGGTTTAAGAAGGGACTCTCCAACCAAAGGGAGTCAAGTTCATCCAGTGGTCTCTATGATAGGGATTCCGAGTCCAGAGATAAGAGAAACAAGGAAGTAAGTACACCTAAGGAAAGGCAACCTTACAGGAAGTGTGGTAGACAACATGGGGGGGAGTGTATGATGGGCTCTAACGCTTGTTACAGCTGTGGAAAACCGGGACACATGGTGAAGGATTGTCCGAATAAAAGGAGTCAAGAACAAGGGAAGGAGAGAGTTCACACTAATGGCCCAAATGAAGAGGCTCCAAGGAGGCAACGATTCTTCGCACTCAAGTCTAGGGGTGCAGGGGAAGGCACTTCTGATGAAGCCTCGGGTGCGTAGCCTTAATTATCCTTTCATATATTTGACTGTATATGGTGTTTATGCCCTAGTATGAGGTTAATATGTTTGAAGTCATCATATTGGTTGCTGATTTATATGACTTTTATGTTGACTTTGTGTTGTATTCTTTGATGAGACTAGTTTAGGGAAGAATTCCTTAGTCTATTAATGTGAAGCTACTAGTAGGTTTCAAGGAGGTGTTCCATCATGTTAAGAAGTGAATCAAATATTCACCCATGGAAGTATTGAAGTACCTACGTATGTGTACGTTCTATAGATGACATACTTATTGTTAGTAAAGAGTAGTGTCATTCGGGGATGAATGTTCCTAAGGGGGGGATAATGTAACAACCCTAAAAATGAATAGGATCAAGACTTAGGTTGTCAAGAATGCTTGCGATTAGACCAAGGTTTGCATAGACTGATACGCGTAGAACCAGACCTCAGAACCCTTACTACGACCAAGCCAACTAACTTGGGGAGTTAATTGAGCTTGTAAAGGTTGGAACCAACCAAGTAAGGCTTTCGAAAATGAAGATTTAATCGAAGGAGTCTTTACCTGACTTAAAAAGACGAAATTTTAAGTTTTGAAGGTCTAGGGGTAAAATGGTCTTTTACCAGGCTAAGGGTAATATCGTAATTACCCTAAATATATATATATAATTAATTATTTAATAAAATGGAAGGGCATTTTTGAGAGAGACAGCCGAATGTGAGCTCTAAGAGTGAAGTCTTGCTTCACCCGTGTTCGAACCTAGGTGGAAGCAATGATTTAACTTGTTTTTATTTAAATGGATAAATTTAATTAATTAATTAGTAAATATTAGCTGATTTAAGAAAAAGAAAAATCAGATTTTAATTAAAGGTAAGGAGGCTGTAGGGGTTCAAACCCACAACCTCCCTACTTAGGCGAATTAAATGATAAAAAAATAAAAGAGGCTGTGGGGATTTGATCCCACAACCTCTTGGTTTAGGCGAGAGTGGACAAGAAGAGGTTAATAAAATTAGAAAGGGGTTGTGGGGGTTCGAACCCACAACCCTTCGGACAAATTAGGAGTATTATTAAGGAGAAAAATTAATCCTTCAATGTGAATATTGTGATTTAACTTAGAGTTATAATGTTATGAATATTAGAATAAAATCAATTAAAAATATAAATGATATCCAATTGATTCAAGACTTGGGTTTCCTTGCCCCAAACTTCCGTTTGATACATAAGTCATACGTGAACAAATCATCCAAGAATAATGCCATCTACTTAGATCGAAATCAAGATCTTGGCATATATACAAGATACATAAGTCTTGTACTATATAATCTTAGGAATGTATGAATCACTTAAAAAATTATGAATGAAGCCTCATGGCTTGTGTGTATAGACTCATAAGTCTAACATACGTTCAAAAGTAAGTGAACCTAAGATGTATGAAATGAAATGATGAACCCTAGAAGGTTTAAGTATGAGTGTAAATACACTAAATGGCCAAGTGCATTGGCATATGATGATATGAACAATGAAATAATGAAATGAACAATGAAATAATGAAATCCTAGAAGGGTTAAGTAAGGGTGTGAAACACACCAAATGGCCAAGTGCATTGGCATATGATGAAATGAACATTCACGTAATAAGAGGTGAATAACTATGAAAAGCAAAGATGCTAATGATGATGAACATGGTGACAACATGATATGAGGCTAATGTAAATGATGAGAGCAATCTCAAATGAGCCTAAGTAAATGTTACCAATACGTACTCACCTATGAGAGTGTAAGATAATAAAGAGACCAGTCTCTATGAACACTCTAATGAGAGTATTGCGCTTAACACACTCAATACGAATGATGAGATGAGAAATCATCTAATGAGCTATGATGTCCTCATACTAGAAGCCAGCTTCCATGACGTATGAGATGAATGTAATGGAACTTTATACTGAGCACCGATAGACTAGCTATGAGCGGTGATGCCTTCTTTTGGGAAGGGCGGAGGTTCGCGTAACTCTCATGAGATGAGACTGTCCGGCTTGCCGGGTATGGGTCTCCTTATATCTCCTAGTCTTCGAACCTATACTGCCAATATAGGGATCTGGCGGGGTTAAATTCCCATGTACGCTAGCATGTTATTGGATCACTTTGGCCGGTGATTCCACCTCTTTTCGGTGTGGGGGAGACACTGGATTTCATGATGCTCACATGATCTATGTCGGTTAAAGTTAAAGTTCCCAATGAAAGAATGAGTCCAGCCTCAAATGATGCAAATAATGAAATGAATGATACCAAATGTGTTAGGATAGGATAATCAAAAGGTGAGTTAGATTCAAGTAATGACATTAGGTCATTCTTGGTCATTGCAAGAAGAACCTAATGAAAGTCTTAAACTACATCCTAGGTATAACCGGTGGTTACACTGTACTATGAACAAAATGAAATGAAGTACGTATGAATGAATGAAACAGACTCTGTTTTTGCTAATGAAGACTCCCTAGTTGAGGTCCCATATGTTGAGCCCTCATTTCTGGGATGTCTTAATGTCAAGCCCATGATTCCAAGGTCTCATGGCATATGAATGAATGATATGAAAGAAGTTATGTGCTACATGCAAAATGAACTGTATGTTATATGATATGTGCTATGTGTAAATGTTATGTGCTTGTGCAAATGTGAAAAGTATGATGAAATATTTTATTCTCATGGCATCACTTTCCTATTCCAAATTTGGAAAGCTCATTGACTTTCCTAATCCAAATTTGGAAACTTTCTTAATCTCAATTTAGCAAGTCCACTGACTTGACTTTCAAAAATCATGTTGTTAGGAAAGAGCTATTCTTTCTCATGCATGTCCTTGGTGTGTGCTTGCATATACCCATACTTAGTACAAGTGTGTACTAACCCTATACAAACTCTACTATTTTAGGTGCAGGAACAGGTGGACGATAGAGCTATAGGATCATCGCTGCAGTTATCTGGACGTCCAGCATTCATCCGGTTTTGGTAGGTCCTCATGCTTTCGAGGATGCTACTGTTTTATGTTCTAGCTTAGTTTTAGAGTTGAGCTAGTGGAGCATGTTCCACTAGCGTTTCTTTCCTATTTTATTCAGACTATGTATTGGTGCCATTTTGGCAATTATACAATTAAGATCTATTGAACTATTTCTTTCAGTTGCTTATCTCTTAATGTTAGATGGTTGATGGTGAACAATTACGTATTAATGAGAATTTTTTTTTATGAGTGTGTTAGGAAACAAAAAGTTTCAAATTTTCCACTAAAATTAACCTATGTAAAGTAAGAATAACGTAAGTAGGCTTCTCTGCGACCTCTGAGAGGTCAACGACGCCGGTCTCATCTAGGGTCTAGATTCCAGTCGTGACACAACTACACTAATCAACATAATACTTCAAGTAGTGCCGAAAAGGTCGTGATCATCATAATACTTAAAATAACGCTGACAAGGCCACATCAATTCACATTACACAATAATAATAGAGTTAGGGCAGCTTAACACCCACTTGATCTCACCACTTCAATCCAAAGTCAAATCATTCAATTCAATACCATAAGGTCCTTACCCATGGCCATGAACATCAATTCAAAGCATAAATCGTAATACTCAATAAATCTAAGTCAATTCAATATAGATTTATTAATCTAAGACCAAATAGATATCAATTGAATGCAATCCTTACATCACTAGAAAGCCCAAAAGAAACTACACTAGAATCTATAATTATTAAGTTCATATCAATTCAGTAAGCTTGATAGTCAAAAGATCTAAGAATATACAATACTCAATTGATCAATTTGAAACAGCCTATAAACCATACTTACATTATCTATACATCATTCAAAATCCCATATCAATCTACACATGAATTCATTAATCTCAAAGCACAGTCAATTCACCCATATTTTAGTGAAAATTAGAGAATTGAGGAGATCAAGGGTTCATGGAGAATTTCATTGGAATACATCAATTAAACACCAATAACATCATATCTTAAGCTTTGAAAACATTTCATGCAAGAACCCATGATTTATAGTAGAAATTGGACTTTTCAGCTTTTTGAAATTCTTTAAAAATCATCTTTGAAATTGGCTCTAAGGTGATAGAAAACCTTATATGAATAACTTTCATACCTTATTTGAAGAACCCAATGCCAATTGAAGAAGAAACTCCATTAAAAACCCATCTTCAAGCTTTATCTTCACTTTGAACTCTCATGGAGGTTTTTGGAAGAACTTTTAGAGGGAATATGTTTTGATCTTAGTGTTAGGGTTTAATTGAGAGTTTAATGACTTATATACTCTTAAAATACCCATTAACACTCAAAACAACCATCCAAAGACTTATAGGGGCATGGGGTGAATTTACAACTTTACCCCTCAACTTAACAGAAAACTGGAAGGGAACACACAGCACCATCGACGAGACCATCGACGGTCCGTGGTGTCACCCACGCCCCGTCTATGAGGTCTCGTTGGTTTCTCCTGCACTTCTCAATTGACGGAAACTTGGCTCCATCGACGGCCTACCATCGACGGTCCGTCTGTCAGACCACGCCCCGTCGATGGGGTCTCGTGGTTCACTTCAGAGGATTCTTAACCTTCAGGACACATGTACCCTTCGACGAGACCCATCGATGAGACCCATTGATGGGCCGTCGTCTGATCAACCGGCCGTCGTTTGGGTTGTCGGTTGGACACTGCCTCACAGTGTTTAGCTCTATATTGGGGTTCTCCTCTAGGGCCCCTTGCGGGTCCTACATGGAGTCGTACCTGGATGTTTCCAACCCAAACATGTAGGTATACAAGTTTAGGACCTATCACATAAGTTTCATCCAAAACGAATACGTAAAACTCGACGAAACATGCTTAGACACACAAGGTCATTTCAAGGCACAACTTTCGAACGTCATTGACGTTCTTGAACGTTTAACCTCCAAACTTCAAGAAACTTGACACACTAACTATAAACATCATATAAACTCATTAGGACCATATAATCTCATGCATCACACATAATCACATAGAACCACATATGAGGCACTTAGGTGACTTAGTCGTCGGACCTCTTGGTCGACCCTTGACGTTTGACTTCCAATGCACCTAAACTCTTAGCTACTACCTCAATAACACTTTATAGACCATTTTAGGACCTTATACCATCATGAAAACCACGTTAGGCTCTAGCTTCACCTAAGTCATTTTTGGGACCTTACAGTTGCATAGAAAAAATTATAAGGGAATCAATTAAATGGAGAACGTGTATTGATGAGAATTACAAAATGGTAATAGTAGAGTCTTTAATTGAGAAAGCTAGGAAGGAATCTGGTAACTGCTTGCAGCAAAATCAAGGATGTAGTTCTTACAGAGATGTCACCATCCAAAAGTGGATGTGATGATACACATCTAATCCCATCCAAACAAGTCAGCCTAAAACCCAACAATAGGAAAGACATGCATAAATAAACGGATAATAACAAAAACACGGAAAAACATAGTTATTCTAAAATACCCCTAAAACTTGATTGTCATGTGTACAAACCACTATTGTAATAATTCGGAATTACAAATATAAATAGAAGTCTCAATGTCTTTGTATCTCGAGTAGAAACAATATAAGTAAGGATTAAGAGGGCCCGACAGGACGACAAGCAGATACCTCTCAAGTGTCCACATAAAATCCTCAAATGTAAATAGAAGAAGAGCAATGACACAAATACGAACTCGGAACCTACACAAGTTGTGACGACTCGAGCCTACACCCTAGACATGGCCGGTTCTCGAGAATCATTGTTGGTCCCCAAGCGAACCCTCATCCTGGCTGACTACAAGCGAAAGACTAACTCAAGCGTACAAAAGCTTAAAAACTGACTAAAATTAAATAAACCCAATTACAAAGCTTGAACTCGAATGATTAACTTTGAACAAAAATAATATATTCAACTCTTCATGAAATAGGCCACTTATATCTTTAAAATATTTAACAAAATAAATGAACAAAGTTCTAAAACTCTACTATCTATCTATGAATCGTCTAAATGACAAAGAGGGAAGTCGGGACAAGACCCATGACATCCTAACAACTAATATAATTGAAATTCTAAGTGGAACCCTCCATAAGCAAGGAGGCTCACCATATCTAACTCGAACTTCATGTGGTATCAGTGAAGCACCTATTGATGATCCTGAATACCTGTGATTGCATTATGAAATGATGAAGGCCAAATGGCTCAGTACGTTGAATGTACAAGATGTAATTCTTAACGCACTCAACTCAACTCAAAGATACTCAACTCAACTCAAAGGTACTCAACTCATGATACTCAAAGATAAAGAAACAATAGAAAATGAAAAATAAATAAATATATATATATATATATATATATATAATAGTAACTCAGTTTTTATATACAAATATAAAATAAACTCTGTCGGAGTTTCTCTAACCGAGAACAATCACTATGAGCTATGTGATGATACATCGTCTCACCCATATTGTCAAAATTGTCCTATACATTATGGGGGTATAGACCCTCTCAAGTATTAAGGAATCATTTTAAAAGTATGACTCGTTATACCCACGTTGGCTAAATTGTTTATGGAGACTTAAGTAATATGAACTCGTCCCCATATCGGTGCTCAATACTACTTCCAAAAATGTACTCAGCTCATATGTTTAATAAAACATAACTCTTCCTATAGTTTGAGATAATTGTTCACACTACCTTCTTAAAAGAGTAACTACTCTTGAAATACTTTTTAACTCATAACTCACTTAGAAATCTCAGTTTCTCGTTTATCAATGTAAAAATGCATGTCCCTGGGATATATAGTCCCCTTATACTCATACTTGAAAACTATTTCTCAAAAACATTTAAAAACCATATGACAATATGATCATTGATGACTCAAGAAATCATACTACATAAACATTGATAATATATTTAATACAATACTGCTCATACATTTAAGACATACTCGATTGTCAAACTATTCATGCTTCACAAACTGTTTTCTCAAACTCATCTTTACTTTCTTAAAACTCGGTTTAAGAACTCAATTGTTGGCTTTAAAAATCTTTTCAAAATTTATAACTCAAATCATAGGGTTCATGCGAAATTATGTACATGAACGACTCAACTCAAGAATACAAATGATACCTCTCATCTCGAGACTGCTCGACTCATATGGTTCATGCGAAATTGTGGACATGAGCTACTCAACTTAAGAACCTTCATGGATAACATTTAGTAGCCGCGTAATTAGGAATATCATACCAAAATAATTAGGAACTAAATACTCAAGACATAGAACTTGAAGATACTTGCTACTTCTCTCAAATATACTCTACCGATTGAGTTCATGCAGTTTATGGGTATGAACTATTCGACTCAAGGGTCTAAATAACAATATGGAATACATGTATAAGAATAATCTCATTCTAATACTACTTCCTCAAAACTTAGTTTTTAAAATTCAAGTATAGGCCTTGAAAAACTTCTCAAGCTTTATTACTCAAAATAGGTGTTGGGATAAGTACTATTTTGAACTATAACAAGCGCAAGAAACAAGTTGGCAAAAAGACTTGATGCAAAACTGTTTCAACAAGGACTTCTAATTATTGAAGGACCCTCAGTATAAGAAGAACTTTAAATGAAGTCAAGTGGTTGAACAAATAAGGATTCACTGAAGGAGTAGAAGACTATAGGAAACAAAAGAAAAAATAGGAGTTGAGGCGTTCAGAATACCTATGCACTTACAGAGCAAATCAATTGAGAGATCAATTTCCGAAGTGCTTTTGATCAAAGAAAATAGGAGAACAAATCTATGAAGGTTTCTTCGTATTTGTGATTTGTATTATTTCTAGATCATTGATTTATAAACTGGGTTTAGGATTTCATTCTTCAAGTTGAGGTCAACTTGAAGACACTAGGAACACATATCGTGGAAGTGTGTGGTAGAATTAATATTCACTAGTTAATCTATAGGTTAGATAAACTCTTGTAATCTCTTTTGTTGACTAAGGCCGTAGTTGATTAGTGAAGTTGGGGTAAATCCTGTTGAGGAACAGGTCATGGTTTTTACACCTTTTGAGTCAGGTGCTTCCACGTAAAATATTGTGTTCTTACTTTACTGTCATTACATTATCACTAAAACATGCCAGGCAACTTGCTTCACATAAGTAAAGTCAGTTAAAGGTAAAACAATCTAGGTTGTGTAGAATATCAATTGGTATTAGATAAAGGTTATTTTTTACAGGCTAACACCTAAGATAAAAAATCGAGATGAATTTTGCACCACCTATTGGTCACAACAAAGGACAATCAACTGTTAGACCTTCACTGTTCAATGGGTCTCAAAGTGGCTGGTGGAAAGCACGCATGGAAGATTTCATTCAAGTGGAAGACTACGAGCTATGGGATAGGATAACTATTGGACTTGTCATTCCTATGAAGACTGTTGATGGAGTTCAAGTACCAAAAGTGAGATTTGATTACACTGCGGATGATTTATTAGCCCTCGGGAAAAATGTTAAGACTAAAAACATTCTTGTTTGTGGTCTGGACCAGATGAGTACAACCGAATTTCTAATTGTACTACTGCCAAACAAATATGGGATGCACTGTTTAATGCTCGTGAGGGAACCAATCAGGTGAGAAAATTTTGAGTACCTATGCTATTTACTGAATATAAAACTTTCAAAATGAAGGAAAGTGAGTCTCTGCTAGAAATGGTTACTAGACTCACTAAGTTGATAAAAGAATTATCATTTAGGAAAAGTTCTTACAACTGAAGAACGGGTTGACAAGGTACTAAGGATCCTTCCAAAGAAATAATGGTACTAAGGATCCTTCCAAGTGCATTGGCATATGATGAAATGAACATTCACGTAATAAGAGGTGAATAACTATGAAAAGCAAAGATGCTAATGATGATGAACATGGTGACAACATGATATGAGGCTAATGTAAATGATGAGAGCAGTCTCAAATGAGCCCAAGTAAATGTTACCAATACGTACTCACCAATGAGAGTGTAAGATAATAAAGAGACCAGTCTCTATGAACACTCTAATGAGAGTATTGAGCTTAAC
This sequence comes from Solanum lycopersicoides, assembly GCA_022817965.1. NCBI lineage: Eukaryota > Viridiplantae > Streptophyta > Magnoliopsida > Solanales > Solanaceae > Solanum > Solanum lycopersicoides. Next base: position 13,295,725 of record CM040622.1, on the reverse strand, counting down.
ACACTCAATACGAATGATGAAATGAGAAATCATCTAATGAGCTATGATGTCCTCATACTAGAAACCAGCTTCCATGACGTATGAGATGAATGTAATGGAACTTTATACTGAACACCGATAGACTAGCTATGAGCGGTGATGCCTTCTTTCGGGAAGGGCGGAGGTTCACGTAACTCTCATGAGATGAGACTGTCCGGCTTGCCGGGTATGGGTCTCCTTATATCTCCTAGTCTTCGAACCTATACTGCCAATATAGGGATCTGACGGGGTTAAATTCCCATGTACGCTAGCATATTATTGGATCACTTTGGCCGGTGATTCCATCTCTTTTCGGTGTGGGTGAGACACTGGATTTCATGATGCTCACATGATCTATGTCGGTTAAAGTTAAAGTTCCCAATGAATGAATGAGGCCAGCCTCAAATGATGCACATAATGAAATGAATGAATACCAAAGGTGTTAGGATAGGATAATCAAAAGGTGAGTTAGATACAAGTAATGACATTAGGTCATTCTTGGTCATTGCACAACGAACCTAATGAAAGTCTTAAACTACATCCTAGGTATAACCGGTGGTAACACTGAACTATGAACGAAATGAAATGAAGTACGTATGAAAGAATAAAGCAGACTCTGTGTTTTCTAATGAATACTCCCTAGTTGAGGTCCCATATGTTGAGCCCTCATTTCTGGGATATCTTAATGTCAAGTCCATGATTCCAAGGTCTCATGGTATATGAATGAATGATATGAAAGAAGTTATGTGCTACATGCAACATGTACTGTATGCTATATGATATGTGTTATGTGTAAATGTTATGTTATGTGTGCAAATGTGAAACGTATGATGATGTATGTTATTCTCATGGCATAACTTTCCTATTCTCAATCTGGAAAGCTCACTGACTTTCCTAATCCAGATTTGGAAAGATCATTTACTTTCCTAATCCAAATTAGGAAACTTTCCAAATCTCAATTTGGCAAGTCCACTAACTTGACTTCCAAAAATCATGTTGTTAGGAAAGAGCTATTCTTTCTCATGCATGTCCTTGGTGTGTGCTTGCATATACCCATACTTAGTACAAGTGTGTACTAACTCCATACAAACTCTACTATTTTAGGTGAAGGCACAGGTGGACGGTAGAGCTACAGGATCATCGCTGCAGTTATCCGGACGTCCAGCATTCATCCGGCCTTGGTAGGTCCTCATGCTTTCGAGGATGCTACTATTTTATGTTCTAGCTTAGTTTAGGAGTTGAGCTAGTGGAGTATGTTCCACTAGCGTTTCTTCCTTATTTTATTCAGACTATGTATTGGGCCATTTTGGAAATTATACAATTATGTTTATTGAATTATTTCTTTCATTTGATTATCTCTTAATGATTAGATGGTTGATGTTGAACAAATTACGAATGTATTAGAAATGTTTAGTAAGCAATGTTTTGAAACAAAAAGTTTCAAATTTTCCGCTAAAAATTAACCTATGTAAAGTAAGAATGACGTAAGTAGGCTTGTCTGCGACCTCTGAGAGGTCAACGACGCCGGTCTCGTCTAAGGTCTAGATTCCAGTCGTGACAAAGTTGGTATCAGAGCACTAGGTTAAATTACGAAAATAATAATTTCACATCAACCACATTGAGTAGTTTATAAGTCATGGTAGTGAAGTGCACCATTATCCTGGATTAGAGACTGCATGATGCGTAGGAAAATTTCCCTTCTTCTGATCTTATCGTGCTTTTCTGAATGTCTAAATTCTTGGTGTTACGAGTGAGTCTAACATCAATCCTTTTTGTTTTTCTAGAGAATGAACACTAGGAGAGGATTTGGTCAGAGGAGAGGAGGAGCAGCTGCTAGGGGTAATCAGGATCTACCCGAGGCTCCAACTGAAGGAGTGGCCATGCCAGTTAACCCAGCTGGGTTGACTAAATTTGAGGTGCGGGCATCTTTGGCCCAAATGGCACAGGCCATTACCATGAAGGCCCAGGCTATGACTGCCCAGGTTAACAGACAGGATGTTCAGAGGGAGAACCCACCGGTCCGTAGCATGGCTGACATACTGAGGGATTTCACGAGGATGAATCCTCCCATTTTCACAGGGGCTAAGACATCGGAGGAACCTCAAGAGTTTGTAGATGAGGTGCATAAGATCCTGGTGGCTATGGGGACCACTGACATTGAGAAGGCTGAGATGGCTTCCTATCAGCTCAAGGATGTTGTACAGACTTGGTGCAAGATGTGGCAAGATAGCCGTGTCTTAGTTGGAGTACCAGTCACATGGGAGCTGTTCAAGACAACATTTCAGGAGAGATTCTTTCCCAGGGAGATGAGGGAGGCCAAGGTTGAGGAATTCATCAACCTCAAACAAGGCTCCATGACAGTCAGGGAGTATTCCCTGAAGTTTGTTAAGTTGTCAAGGTATGTTGTTTTTCCTAAGTATTTAATAGCAAGAATAAGAATAATACTGAACCTTGTTGAAATCTCCCAGGTATGCTACTTCCCTGGTTTCTAACAGCAGGGATGAGATGAGCAGGTTCCTCACAGGAATCAATGGAGACCTGGAGGAGGAGTGTCGATCTGCTATGCTCCATGATAATATGGATCTTTTCAGGTTGATGGTGCATGTCCAGCAGGTAGAGGACAGCCGCAGAAAAAGAGGTGTTCGTGATGCTAGGAGGCCCAGGCCTCAAGATCAGGCAGGACCCAGTCATGGAGGCCACAAGAATAACTTTGGCGTCCGTGAGCAGCCAAGGTTCAAAAAGGGGCAACAGAGTTCTGGGAATTCTAATCCTCAGAGGGGTACTACACCTAAAGGAGGCAAACCTGAGACCAAGAAGGGAAATGGAGGTGAGATGCAGCGTACTAAGAAGAATTGTGCTAAGTGTGGCCGAGCTCACAGTGGAGAGTGCAGACAGGGCACTAATGCCTGCTTCGGTTGTGGTAAGAGTGGACACATGGTCAGAGACTGCCCATAGAACAGAGGTCAGGCTGGGGGGTAATACTCAGCCTAGGCCTAACCCACAGGGTGCAGCAGCAGCCGAGCCTCCTAAGAGAAACAGGTTCTATGCCCTGAAGGCATAGAAGAGCTGGAGAAGTCTGCTGATGTGGTCACAGGTATGCTGCAAGTGTTCTCAACTTCTGTTTATGGTTTACTTGATCCAGGGTCTACACTTTCCTTTGTAACTCCTCTGCTTGCTCTTACTTATGAGGTATTGCCTGAAGTTCTACATGATCCTATAGTGGTTAGTACACCTTTAGGAGAGAATGTAAGAACTCATAGAGTATACAAAGATTGCCCAATAGTTGTGAGTGGTAAAACTATGTGTGCAAACCTGGTTGAGTTACCCATGCATGATTTTGATGTTATTCTTGGCATGGATTGGCTTCACAGTTGGTATGCTTGCTTGGATTGTCGTAGTAGAGTGGTGAGATTTCGCTTTCCTAATGAAGAAGAGTTAGTCTGGGAGGGGTACAATTCGAGTCGTCCTAACCCCTTGATTTCTAACCTTAAGGCCAATAAAATGATGTCCAAGGGTTATTGTGTCATCTTGTGAGTGTTAATGATTTAGATCATGACATTCCTTTCATAGACTCAGTACCTGTAGTGAATGAGTTCTTAGATGTGTTTCCTGATGATTTACCTGGAGTCCCTCCGCTTCGAGAGATTGACTTTGGTATCGATTTAGAACCCGATACTAAACCAATCTCAATTCCTCCATACAGAATGGCTCCAGCGGAACTCAAAGAGTTGAAGTTGCAGTTAAAAGATCTCACTGACAAGGGTTTCATTCAACCGAGCATATCCCCTTGGGGCGCTCCAGTGTTGTTTGTAAAGAAGAAGGATGGAACCCTTAGAATGTGTATCGATTATCGGCAGCTCAACAAAGTCACTATAAAGAATAAGTATCCACTCCCCAGAATAGATGATCTGTTTGATCAACTCCAAGGGTCTAGTTTCTTCTCTAAGATTGATCTTCGTTCAGGGTATCATCAGCTTAGGGTTAGGGATGGAGATATCCCAAAGACAGCCTTTCGTACCCGCTATGGTCACTATGAGTTTTTAGTCATGTCATTTGGTCTCACGAATGCACCTACTGCATTTATGGACCTCATGAACAGGGTCTTCCGTGAATACCTTGACTCTTTTGTCATAGTATTCATTGATGACATTCTCATCTACTCTAAGACCAAGGAAGAGCATGAACAACATTTGAGACTAACCTTGCAGGTACTTAGACAACATCAGTTGTATGCCAAATTCAGCAAATGTGAATTCTGGCTGAGATCAGTGACCTTCCTGGGTCATGTTGTGTCCGATCAGGGCGTGGAGGTGGATCCCAGGAAGACTGAGGCTGTGAAGAACTGGCCAAAACCTCTTACTCCTACTGACATCCGTAGCTTTTTGGGATTGGCTGGTTACTATCGCAGGTTTGTGGAGGGCTTTTCTTCCATTGCTGCCCCATTGACAGCTTTGACTAAGAAGAAAGCCAAGTTCGAATGGACGGAGACTTGTGAGAAGAGTTTCCAGGAGCTCAAGGACAGACTCACTTCAGCCCCGGTGCTTATTTTGCCTAAGTGTGGTGAGAACTACACTGTTTATTGTGATGCATCTAGGGTTGGTTTGGGTTGTGTTCTTATGCAGGTTGGTAAGGTGATAGCCTATGCATCTAGACAACTCAAGGTTCATGAGAAGAATTATCTCACTCATGACCTGGAGTTGGCAGCTGTGGTATTTGCACTGAAGCTGTGGAGGCATTATCTGTATGGAGTGCATGTAGATGTGTTCACAGACTATAAAAGTCTCCAGTACGTGTTCACACAGAGGGAGTTGAATCTACGTCAGCGGAGATGGTTGGAGCTGTTGAAGGATTATGACATGAATGTGCACTATCATCCAGGTAAGGCTAATGTTGTAGCTGATGCTTTGAGCAGGATGAGCATGGGAAGTACAACTCACGTTGAGGATGAGAAGAGGGAGCTGGTAAAAGATGTACACAGACTGGCCAGACTGGGTGTGCGTTTGGTTGACTCCACTAGTGGGGATGTTTCAGTTCATCCTAGTTCTGAATCATCCTTGGTAGTTGAAGTCAAGCAGAATCAGCATCTAGATCCTGTGTTGATGGAGTTGAAGGACTCAGTGCTGATGAAGATGAATGAGTCTTTCGCTTTGGGAGGTGATGGCATACTTAGATATCAGGACAGGCTGTGTGTGCCAGATGTGGGTGATTTGCGGACTAGGATTGTTGCAGAGGCCCATGGTTCCAGATACTCTATACATCCAGGTTCCACCAAGATGTATCATGATCTCAAGCAGATTTATTGGTGGGATGGCATGAAGAAGGACATTGCAGAATATGTGGCCAAGTGTCCTAATTGTCAGCAGGTTAAAGCAGAGCATCTTAAGCCTGGTGGTCTGACGTAGATTATTGAGGTTCCGACTTGGAAATGGGAGGCCATTAATATGGACTTCGTGGTTGGGCTTCCGAGGACTAGGAGGCAGCATGAATCTATATGGGTTATTGTGGACAGATTGACTAAGTTTGCCCACTTTATCCCTGTAAAGTCTACTTACAGAGCCGAGAATAATGCGAGGCTCTACATTTATGAGATTGTAAGATGTCATGGGATTCCCTTGTCTATTATTTCAGACAGAGGAGCTCAGTTTACTTCTCATTTCTGGAGATCTTTCTAGAAGAGCTTGGGCACGCAGGTGAAGCTTAGCACTGCCTTTCACCCTCAGACAGATGGGCAGGCAGAGCGCACCATACAGACATTGGAGGATATGTTGAGGGCGTGTGTGATTGACTTCAGAGGTAACTGGGATGACCATCTGCCTTTGATAGAGTTCTCGTATAATAATAGCTATCACTCCAGCATTGGGATGGCACCGTTTGAGGCACTGTATGGTAGGAGGTGTAGATCTCCAGTTGGGTGGTTCGAGGTTGGAGAGTCATCTATTTTGGGGCCGGAGATCATTCATGAGGCCTTAGAGAAGGTCAGAATGATTAGGGACAGGTTGACTACTGCGTACAGTCGGCAGAAGTCATATGCTGATAACAGAAAGTGGCCCTTAGAGTTTGATGTTGGTGACCAGGTTTACTTAAAAATTTCACCTATGAAAGGGGTGATGAGATTTGGTAGGAAAGGGAAGCTGAGTCCGAGATATGTTGGGCCATATGAGATTCTACAGCGTGTGGGTGAGGTGGCCTATGAGTTGGCATTGCCCGCAGAGTTAGCTTCCGTCCATCCAGTCTTTCATGTATCTATGTTGAAGAAGTGCCTAGGTGATCCAGCATCAATCTTACCTGTTGAAGGTTTGGGGGTTGATGAAGACTTGTCTTATGAGGAGGTACCGGTTGAGATCTTAGACAGACAGGTCAAGCGGCTGAGGAACAAGGAGATTGCCACAGTGAAAGTATTGTGGAGAAATCATCTTGTTGAGGGTGCTACGTGGGAAGCTGAGGCCGACATGAGGGCCCGCTACCCTCACCTGTTCAGCTCTTGAGGTTAGACTTTATACTCTTAAACCTATGCTTCCTTACCTCCCCGTATTTGTTGCTATTGATTGACTGTGTATAGTGCTTTTATTATGATCTGACTGGCATTACAACATAAGTAGTAGTGTCATTCGGGGACGAATGTTCCTAAGGGGGGGATAATGTAACAACCCTAAAAATGAATAGGATCAAGACTTATGTTTTTCAAGAATGCTTGTGATTAGACCAAGGTCCACACGTATTGATACGCGTAGAACCAGACCTCAGAACCCTTACTACGACCAAGCCAACTAACTTGGGGAGTTAATTGAGCTTGGAAAGGTTGGAACCAACCATGTGAGGCACGCGAAAACGAAGATTTAATCGAAAGAGTTTTTACCGGACTCAAAAGAAGAAATCTTAAGTTTTGAGGGTCCAAGGGTAAAATGGTCTTTTCCAAGCCAAGGGTAATATTGTAATTACCCTGAGGAACAAATTAATTAATAAATTAATTTATTTATTTAAGGCATTCGGGTGGGGCAACCCGAATTGACCCATTTTTGCAAATGGGGTCACTGGGGTCACTCGGGTTCGAGCCCCACTAGAAGCAAGATTTAACTTGCTTTTATTTTAATTTGTTAACTTAATTTTTAATAAATAATTAATATTAGCTGATTTAGGAAAAATCAGATTTTTATTAATTTTAATTAATTATTTAAGTTGACTAAGTCCTACCAACAAGTCCTATTCTACTAGACCACTATCTCCCATCCCCACTCTCTCTCACGTTAATCTCTCTCTTTCTCACACTCTCTGGCTGCAAACGTGAGAAAATCAGAAAGAAAACAAAAGTTCTTCATGCTTGAAGAATTCACACGCAAAACAAAAAGAGAAAGCAATCGGTAACGTTAAGCAAAACGTACTACACTAGTCGGGTAAGGTGTGACTTTGGTGTGTGGACTGATTTGTGGAGTTCTTGGGCAGCATTCTGGACATTTAACAAGAAAACAAGGTATGGGTCTTCTTACTCTTGGTCCCTTTCCCAAGAGACCCCTAGGACTCAGAATATTCGGCTCAAAACTAAGGTTGTTTCCCCGTTGCATGTCCCTGTCATTAGCTCCCAACGAATGTAGGTTGGTATGAATGCTGGTAGACTTAGGATTATGTGATGTTTGTGCTGAATGTTAATGTGTTGGATGTACGTTAATTTATGAAAAGACAAACCATGTGTGTGTTCGAATTAAGAAAATGTGTATGCATGTTGAGTCTCGGCCTAGAGGCTTGATTTTGTTAATGTTATGTTGTTGTTTTATGTACACCAATTGAAGTAAATGTGATATTCATGTGACATGAAGTGTGGCTGAATTGAGGAGTAAACATCTTGACTAAAATTCGTGAAAAATGTATTAAAAGCGTATCAAATGAACTATGTATTGTCTATAATTCACCAATAAATGGAGATAAAAATGAGCAAAGAGTTTTACCTTAAATTTCCAGCACTNGCAAGTGTTCTCAACTTCTGTTTATGCTTTACTTGATCCAGGGTCTACACTTTCCTTTGTAACTCCTCTGCTTGCTCTTACTTTTGAGGTATTGCCTGAGTTCTACATGATCCTATAGTGGGTTAGTACACCTTTAGGAGAGAATGTAAGAACTGATAGAGTATACAAAGATTGCCCAATAGTTGTGAGTGTAAAACTATGTGTGCAAACCTGGTTGAGTTACCCATGCATGATTTTGATGTTATTCTTGGCATGGATTGGCTTCACAGTTGATGCTTGCTTGGACTTGTCGTAGTAGAGTGGTGAGATTTCGCTTTCCTAATGAAGAAGAGTTTAGTCTGGGAGGGGTACAATTCGAGTCGTCCTAACCCTTGATTTCTAACCTTAAGGCCAATAAAATGATGTCCAAGGGTTATTGTGTCATCTTGTGAGTGTTAATGATTTAGATCATGACATTCCTTCCATAGACTCAGTACCTGTAGTGAATGAGTTCTTAGATGTGTTTCCTGATGATTTACCTGGAGTCCCTCCCCTTCGAGAGATTGACTTTGGTATCGATTTAGAACCCGATACTAAACCAATCTCAATTCCTCCTTACAGAATGGCTCCAGCGAACTCAAGAGTTGAAGCTGCAGTTAAAAGATCTCACTGACAAGGGTTTCATTCAACCGAGCATATCCCCTTGGGGCGCTCCAGTGTTGTTTTGTAAAGAAGAAGGATGGAACCCTTAGAATGTGTATCGATTATCGCAGCTCAACAAAGTCACTATAAAGAATAAGTATCCACTCCCAGAATAGATGATCTGTTTGATCAACTCCAAGGGTCTAGTTTCTTCTCTAAGATTGATCTTCGTTCAGGGTATCATCAGCTTAGGGTTAGGGATGGAGATATCCCAAAGACAGCCTTTCGTACCCGCTATGGTCACTATGAGTTTTTAGTCATGTCATTTGGTCTCACGAATGCACCTGCTGCATTTATGGACCTCATGAACAGGGTCTTCCGTGAATACCTTGACTCTTTCGTCATAGTATTCATTGATGACATTCTCATCTACTCTAAGACCAAGGAAGAGCATGAACAACATTTGAGACTAACCTTGCAGGTACTTAGACAGCATCAGTTGTATGCCAAATTCAGCAAATGTGAATTCTGGCTGAGATCAGTGACCTTCCTGGGTCATGTTGTGTCCGATCAGGGCGTGGAGGTGGATCCCAGGAAGACTGAGGCTGTGAAGAACTGGCCAAAACCTCTTACTCCTACTGACATCCGTAGCTTTTTGGGATTGGCTGGTTACTATCGCAGGTTTGTGGAGGGCTTTTCTTCCATTGCTGCCCATTGACAGCTTTGACTAAGAAGAAAGCCAAGTTCGAATGGACGGAGACTTGTGAGAAGAGTTTCCAGGAGCTCAAGGACAGACTCACTTCAGCCCCGGTGCTTACTTTGCCTAAGTGTGGTGAGAACTACACTGTTTATTGTGATGCATCTAGGGTTGGTTTGGGTTGTGTTCTTATGCAGGTTGGTAAGGTGATAGCCTATGCATCTAGACAACTCAAGGTTCATGAGAAGAATTATCCACTCATGACCTGGAGTTGGCAGCTGTGGTATTTGCACTGAAGCTGTGGAGGCATTATCTGTATGGAGTGCATGTAGATGTGTTCACAGACCATAAAAGTCTCCAGTACGTGTTCACACAGAGGGAGTTGAATCTACGTCAGCGGAGATGGTTGGAGCTGTTGAAGGATTATGACATGAATGTGCACTATCATCCAGGTAAGGCTAATGTTGTAGCTGATGCTTTGAGCAGGATGAGCATGGGAAGTACAACTCACGTTGAGGATGAGAAGAGGGAGCTGGTAAAGGATGTACACAGACTGGCCAGACTGGGTGTGCGTTTGGTTGACTCTACTAGTGGGGATGTTTCAGTAAATCCTAGTTCTGAATCATCCTTGGTAGTTGAAGTCAAGCAGGGTCAGCATCTAGATCCCGTGTTGATGGAGTTGAAGGACTCAGTGCTGATGAAGATGAATGAGTCTTTCGCTTTGGGAGGTGATGGCATACTTAGATATCAGGACAGGCTGTGTGTGCCAGATGTGGATGATTTGCGGACCAGGATTGTTGCAGAGGCCCATGGTTCCAGATATTCTATACATCCAGGTTCCACCAAGATGTATCATGATCTCAAGCAGATTTATTGGTGGGATGGCATGAAGAAGGACATTGCAGAATATGTGGCCAAGTGTCCTAATTGTCAGCAGGTTAAGGCAGAGCATCTTAAGCCTGGTGGTCTGACGCAGATTATTGAGGTTCCGACTTGGAAATGGGAGGCCATTAATATGGACTTCGTGGTTGGGCTTCCGAGGACTAGGAGGCAGCATGACTCTATATGGGTTATTGTGGACAGATTGACTAAGTCTGCCCACTTTATCCCTGTAAAGTCTACTTACAGAGCCGAGGATTATGCGAGGCTCTACATTGATGAGATTGTGAGATGGCATGGGATTCCCTTGTCTATTATTTCAGACAGAGGAGCTCAGTTTACTTCTCATTTCTGGAGATCTTTCCAGAAGAGCTTGGGCACGCAGGTGAAGCTTAGCACTGCCTTTCACCCTCAGACAGATGGGCAGGCAGAGCGCACCATACAGACATTGGAGGATATGTTGAGGGCGTGTGTGATTGACTTCAGAGGTAACTGGGATGACCATCTGCCTTTGATAGAGTTCTCGTATAATAATAGCTATCACTCCAGCATTGGGATGGCACCGTTTGAGGCACTGTATGGTAGGAGGTGTAGATCTCCAGTTGGGTGGTTCGAGGTTGGAGAGTCATCCATTTTGGGGCCGGAGATCATTCATGAGGCCTTAGAGAAGGTCAGAATGATTAGGGACAGGTTGACTACTGCGTACAGTCGGCAGAAGTCATATGCTGATAACAGAAAGCGACCCTTAGAGTTTGATGTTGGTGACCAGGTTTACTTAAAAATATCACCTATGAAAGGGGTGATGAGATTTGGTAGGAAAGGGAAGCTGAGTCCGAGATATGTTGGGCCATATGAGATCCTACAGCGTGTGGGTGAGGTGGCCTATGAGTTGGCATTGCCCGCAGAGTTAGCTTCTGTCCATCCAGTCTTTCATGTATCTATGTTGAAGAAGTGCCTAGGTGATCCAGCATCAATCTTACCTGTTGAAGGTTTGGGGGTTGATGAAGACTTGTCTTATGAGGAGGTACCGGTTGAGATCTTAGACAGACAGGTCAAGCGGCTGAGGAACAAGGAGATTGCCACAGTGAAAGTATTATGGAGAAATCATCTTGTTGAGGGTGCTACGTGGGAAGCTGAGGCCGACATGAGGGCCCGCTACCCTCACCTGTTCAGCTCTTGAGGTTAGACTTTATACTCTTAAACCTATGCTTCCTTACCTCCCCGTATTTTGTTGCTATTGATTGACTGTGTATAGTGCTTTTATTATGATCTGACTGGCATTACAACATGAAGTAGTAGTGTCATTCGGGGACGAATGTTCCTAAGGGGGGGATAATGTAACAACCCTAAAAATGAATAGGATCAAGACTTATGTTTTTCAAGAATGCTTGTGATTAGACCAAGGTCCACACGTATTGATACGCGTAGAACCAGACCTCAGAACCCTTACTACGACTAAGCCAACTAACTTGGGGAGTTAATTGAGCTTGGAAAGGTTGGAACCAACCATGTGAGGCACGCGGAAACGAAGATTTAATCGAAAGAGTTTTTACCGGACTCAAAAGAAGAAATCTTAAGTTTTGAGGGTCCAAGGGTAAAATGGTCTTTTCCAAGCCAAGGGTAATATTGTAATTACCCTGAGGAACAAATTAATTAATAAATTAATTTATTTATTTAAGGCAATTCGGGTGGGGCAACCCGAATTGACCCATTTTTTGCAAATGGGGTCACTCGGGTTCGAGCCCCACTAGAAGCAAGATTTAACTTGCTTTTATTTTAATTTGTTAACTTAATTTTTAATAAATAATTAATATTAGCTGATTTAGGAAAAATAAATCAGATTTTTATTAATTTTAATTAATTATTTAAGTTGACTAAGTCCTACCAACAAGCCCTATTTCTACTAGACCACTATCTCCCATCCCCCACTCTCTCCTACACGTTAATCTCTCTCTTTCTCACACTCTCTCTGGCTGCAAACGTGAGAAAAGTCAGAAAGAAAACAAAAGTTCTTCATGCTTGAAGAATTCACACGCAAAACATAAAAGAGAAAGTAATCCGGTAACTTTAAGCAAAACGTACTACACTAGTCGGGTAAGGTGTGACTTTGGGTGTGTGGACTGATTTGTGGAGAAGTTCTTGGGCAGCATTCTGGACATTTAACAAGAAAACAAAGGTATGGGTCTTCTTACTCTTGGTCCCTTTCCCAAGAGACCCCTAGGACTCAGAATATTCGGCTCAAAACTAAGGTTGTTTTCCCCGTTGCATGTCCCTGTCATTAGCTCCCAACGAATTTGTAGGTTGGTATGAATGCTGGTAGACTTAGGATTATGTGATGTTTGTGCTGAATGTTAATGTCTTGGATGTACGTTAATTTATGAAAAGACAAACCATGTGTGTGTTCGAAATTAAGAAAATGTATGACATGTCTTGAGTCTCGGCCTAGAGGCTTGAATTTGTTAATGTTATGTTTGATGTTTTATGTACACCAATTGAAGTAAAGTGTGATATTCATGTGACATGAAGTGTGGCTTAATTGAGGAGTAAACATCTTGACTAATAATTCGTGAAAGAATGTATTAAAGAACGTATCAAATGAACTATGTATTGCTCTATAGATTCACAAATAAATGGAGAAAAAAATGAGCAAAGAGTTTACCTTAAATTTCCAGCACTATGTGGACATATCTCTGCCAAATTAAGTTGTATAAAATGATAAGAAAAATAAAGAATAATAGGTGAGGTCATTGGGGGTCGAACCCGAGACCTCACCCCGTTAAAATCCCCCAAAATTAAAGAAGAAAAAAATATATGGTGAGGGGGATTCGAACCATGTCATGGCTGGGGAAATAAGTGTGAAAAAAATAAGAAATGAGAGGGGTGGGATTCGAACCCACACCCTCTCGGTTAGAAACCAAAGAAAAGGAAAAATAAAAGTATGAGAGGCGTGGGAATCGAACCCACGACCTCTATACAGATGGGGGGAGATAAATATAAAAATGAAATGAGGCTGTGGGGATTCGACCCCACAACCTCACAGTCAACTCTTAAAAGGGAGAATAAAATAAAGAGGTTGTGGGGGTTCGAACCCACAACCTCTCGGCCTTAAGCGAATGGAATGGAAAGGAAATAATGGAGAATTTAGTGTGGCTGAGGGGACTCGACCTCGGGTCCCAATGTCTCACATGGACCGAAACAAATAAAAGAAAAACGAAAATGGGGTTGTGGGGGCTTGAACCCACAATCCATCGGCCAATGCAAGAGAGATTTTAAATTGAAAAGTAAACCTTCAATGTAAACATTGTGATTTGTCTTAGAGTTAAAATGTTATGAATATTAGAATAAAATCAATTAATAATATAAATGATATCCAATTGATTCAAGACTTGGGTTCCTTGGGTTCCTTGCCCAAACTTCCGTATTGATGCATAAGTCATACGTGAACAAAATATCCAAGAATAATGCCACCTACTTAGATCAAAATCAAGATCTTGGCATACATACAAGATACATAAGTCTTGTACTACAAAATCTTAGGAATGTAAGAATTACTTAACGAACTACGAATGAAGCCTCATGGCTTGTATGTATAGACACATAAGTCTAACATACGTTCAAAGTAAGTGAACCTAAGATGTATGTAATGAAATTATCAAAACCCTAGAAGGGTTAAGTATGAGTGTAAATACACTAAATGGCCAAGTGCATTGGCATATGATGAGATGAACAATGAAATGATCAAACCCTAGAAGGGTTAAGTAAGGGTGTGAAACACACTAAATGGCCAAGTGCATTGGCATATGATGAAATGAACATTCACATAATAAGAGGTGAACAACTATGAAAAGCAAAGATGCTAATGATGATGAATGTGGTGACAACATGATATGAGGCTAATGTAAATGATGAGAGCAATCTCAAATGAGCCCAAATAAATGTTATCAATACGTACTCACCTATGAGAGTGTAAGATAATGAAGAGACCAGTCTCTATGAACACTCTAATGAGAGTATTGAGCTTAACACACTCAATACGAATGATGAGATGAGAAATCATCTAATGAGCTATGATGTCCTCATACTAGAAGCCAGCTTCCATGACGTATGAGATGAATGTAATAGAACTTTATACTGAGCACCGATAGACTAGCTATGAGCGGTGATGCCTTCTTTCGGGAAGGGCGGAGGTTCACGTAACTCTCATGAGATGAGACTGTCCGGCTTGCCGGGTATGTGTCTCCTTATATCTCCTAGTCTTCGAACCTATACTGCCAATATAGGGATCTGGCGGGGTTAAATTCCCATGTACGCTAGCATGTTATTGGATCACTTTGGCCGGTGATTCCATCTCTTTTCGGTGTGGGGGAGACACTGGATTTCATGATGCTCACATGATCTATGTCGGTTAAAGTTAAAGTTCCCAATGAATGAATGAGGTCAGCCTCAAATGATGCACATAATGAAATGAATGAATACCAAAGGTGTTAGGATAGGATAATCAAAAGGTGAGTTAGATTCAAGTAATGACATTAGGTCATTCTTGGTCATTGCACAATGAACCTAATGAAAGTCTTAAACTACATCCTAGGTATAACCAGTGGTTACACTGGACTATGAACGAAATGAAATGAAGTACGTATGAAAGAATGAAGCAGACTCTGTGTTTGCTAATGAAGACTCCCTAGTTGAGGTCCCATATGTTGAGCCCTCATTTCTGGGATATCTTAATGTCAAGTCCATGATTCCAAGGTCTCATGGTATATGAATGAATGATATGAAAGAAGTTATGTGCTAGATGCAACATGTACTGTATGCTATATGATATGTGCTATGTGTAAATGTTATGTGATGTGTGCAAATGTGAAAAGTATGATGATGTATGTTATTCTCATGGCATAACTTTCCTATTCCCAATCTGGAAAGCTCACTGACTTTCCAAATCCAGATTTGGAAAGATCATTTACTTTCCTAATCCAAATTAGGAAACTTTCCAAATCTCAATTTGGCAAGTCCACTAACTTGACTTCCAAAAATCATGTTGTTAGGAAAGATCTATTCTTTCTCATGCATGTCCTTGGTGTGTGCTTGCATATACCCATACTTAGTACAAGTGTGTACTAACTTCATACAAACTCTACTATTTTAGGTGCAGGCACAGGTGGACGGTAGAGCTACAGGATCATCGCTGCAGTTATCCGGACGTCCAGCATTCATCCGGCCTTGGTGGGTCCTCATGCTTTCGAGGATGCTACTATTTTATGTTCTAGCTTAGTTTAGGAGTTGAGCTAGTGGAGTATGTTCCACTAGCGTTTCTTCCTTATTTTATTCAGACTATGTATTGGGCCATTTTGGCAATTATACAATTATGTTTATTGAACTATTTCTTTCATTTGGTTATCTCTTAATGATTAGATGGTTGATGTTGAACAAATTACGAATGTATTAGAAATGTTTAGTAAGCAATGTTTTGAAACAAAAAGTTTCAAATTTTCCGCTAAACATTAACCTATGTAAAGTAAGAATGACGTAAGTAGGCTTGTCTGCGACCTCTGAGAGGTCAACGACGCCGGTCTCGTCTGGGGTCTAGATTCCAGTCGTGACACCTTGGCATACTTACAAAATGCATAAGTCTTGTACCATATAATCTTGGGTAAGTATAAGCCACTTAGACGAATTATGAATGAAGCCTCGTGGCTTATACGTATGGGTTCATAAGTCCAGCATACGTTTAAAAATAAGTGAACCTAAGATGTATGTGATGAAATGATGTGACCCCTGGAGGATTAAGTAAGAATATGAAACACACTAAAAGGCCAAGTGCATTGGCATATGACGAAATGAACATTCACGTAATAAGGTGAGTAATTATGTTATACTATAATGCTAATGAAAATAGTGACAACATGATAAGAGGCTAGTGCAAGTGAGACAAGCTGCATCTACACCTAAAAATCAATGTCACTAAATGAAATTTCTAAGAGAGTATATTTATGCTAAACGATGAATAAATCAAGAAAGAGTGGCTACATCAGGATAGGCTAGTACAAGTGAGACAAGTTGTATCTACGGCTAGAATCAATGTCCCTCAATGTAAATTCCAAGAGAGCATATGTATTTTATACGATGAACAAATAATGAAAGGTGAGTAAAGATGAAATGAAAAGATGTTAAGAAAGAACAGGGTGGCACCACAATATGAGGCTAGTGCAAGTGAGACAAGCTGTACCTACGCCAATATAAGGTCACCAAAAGTACTCACCTAAGAGAGTGTTGAATATTAACAGACAAGTCTCAATCACACTCTATATGTAAGTGTAAGGACAATTCACACTTAATACGTAAGGAAGAGATGATAAATCATCCAATGAGCTATGACTACCTCATGCTAAAAGCAAGCTTCGACGATGTATGAGTTGAATGTAAATAGGAACTTTAAACGGAGCACCGATAGGCTAGCTATGAGTGGTGATGCCTTCTTTCGAGAAGGGCGGAGGTTCACATAATTCTCATGAGATGAGACTATCCACCAAGGTAGGTATGGGTCTCCCTAAATCTCCTAGTCTTTGAACTATGCTTCCAACATAGGGAACTAGGAGTGGTTTTCCACCTAAGCGATCTAGGGATGATTTGGTTTCACCTTGGCCAGTGACTCCACCTCTTTTCAGTGTGGGGAAGACACCGGATTTCATGATGCTCACATGATCTATGTCGGTTAAAGTTGAAGTTCCTCAAAGTATGAAAGATAATGAAATGAATGATACCAAAGGTGTTTGGATAGGATAATCAAGAGGTGAAATAGACTCAAGTAATGACACTAGGTCATTCTTGGTCATTGCACAGTGAACCTGATGAGAGTCTTAAAACAATATCCTAGGTATAGTTGGTGTTCACACCAGCCTACGAACGAATGAAAATGAAGTACGTATGAATGAATGAAGCAGACTCTGTGTTTGCTAAAGAAAGCTCCCTAGTTGATGTCCCATATGTTGAGCCCTCATTTTGGGAAATCCTAATGTTAAGTCCGTGATTCCAAGGTCTCACGGCATATGAACGAATGATATGTAATATATGTATGTTCTATATGAAATATGTTATGTGTTATGTGCAATATGAAAAGAATGATGATGCATGTTACTCTCATAGCATGACTTTCCTAATCCAATTTGGCAAGTCCACTGACTTGACTTTCCGTAACTCATGTCGTTAGAAGAGAGATCTTCTTAATCATGCATGTCCTTGGTGCGTGATTGCATACACCCATACTTAGTACAAGTGTGTACTAATCCCATACAATACTCTACTTTTAAGTGCAGGTGCAGGTGGACGCTAGAGCTTATGGAGACTACGTTGAGCTATCCGGACGTAGATCATTCATCCGAACTTGGTAGGCCCTCATGATTTCGAGGATGCTTATCTTTTATATTCTAGCTTAGACGTAGGCATGAGCTAGTGGAGAGTGCTCCACTAGTGTTTCTTTCTTATTTATTTCAGACGTTGTATTGGTGCCATTTTGGCAACTTTATATTTATGCAGTTATGAACTATTTCCTTCATTTGAATATCTCATTATTAGATGGTTGATACACAAGGGCATGAACTTATCTATACGGATATGCATGTTATAATTATGCAGTCTATGTACACTTCAAACAAAATAAAAAGTTTCAAATTTTTTGCTAAAATTAACCTAACGAATATAATGAGACGTAAGCAGGCTTGTCTGCGAACTCTGAGAGGTCAACGATGCCGATTTTGGCTAGGGTCTAGACCCCGGTCGTGACAGGGCTTAAGCTATCAGTATTGCATGTTCTATCATAAATAGGTGCATGGCACGTTCCATCTTAAAGAAGACTCCCTATGAGTTACTCAAAGGTAGAAAACCAAATATCTCTCACCTTATAAATATTGTTGCAGATGCTATGTTCACAATAATGGTAAAAATAATCTTGGTAAGTTCAATTCAAGAAGGTTAACCAATTTGAAAGAAGGTATGACATCTAGTTCCACCACCCTAAGGGAGAATAATAATTGGAACAAAATAGGTGTACAAGAACAACTTGATGAAAATGAAACAGTCACAAGAAACAAGGCTACGCTTGTGGTTCAGGGATATAATCAGGAAGAATTAATTGACTATGATGAGACCTTTGCTCTCGTAGCAAGACTTGAAGTCGTTCTATTACTCATTGCTTTTGTTGTGTTCAAAGAGTTCCCTTTACCAAATGGATGTGAAGAGAGCATTACTGAATGGATACTTGAAAGAGGAAGTATATGTTAAGCAGCCACCGGGATTTGAACATCCTGAGCTTCCTGATCATGTTTGCAAACTGGACAAAGCTGTATGGGTTAAAGCAAGCTCCAAGAGCATGATATGAAAGGTTATCTAAGTTTCTCTTAGATCATGGACACTCAAGAGGTAAAATCGACAATATTTTTTTTCTAAAACAAATGGAAAAGACTTTTTGATTGCACTAATATATGTGGATAACATAATCTTTGGATCTACAAATAGTCTGATGACTAAACAGTTCGTTGATCTTATGAGCGGAGAATTTGTGACGAGTATGATGGGGGAGCTAAGCTTTTTCTTTGGGTTACAAATCGAGAAGACACCCACAGGTACTTTGATTCATCAACAAAGTATGTGAAGGAACTGATCAAAAGATTCAACATGAATGAAGGAAGAGAAACTGACACTTCCATTGCTACAGCCACTAAGCTAGATATGGATGAAATAGGAGCATATGTTGATCACAAGGTGTATAGAGGAATGATTGGGTCTCACTTGTATCTTACTGCAAGCAGACCTGATATTGTATTAGCATTGGACTCTGTTCCAGGTTTCAAGCAAACCCCAAAGAATCTTATCTTAAATCTGTAAAAGAATTTATAGATACCTCAAAGGAACTACTGATTTGGGACTCTGGTACTCAAAAGAAAGCAATTTCAACCTTGGTGGATATGCGAATGCTGATTATGATGGATAATTGGTTGACAGAAAAAGCACCACAGGTATGGCTCACTTCCTTGGAACATGTTTGATATCCTGGTCCACCAAGAACCAAAACTTTGTGGCCTTATCAACTGTTGAGGCAGAATAAGTGGCAGATGGATCGTGTTGCGCACAATTGTTTTGGATTAAATAGCAGTTACTGGATTTTAATATGAATGTTGGTAGGGTTCCTATCTTGTGTGATAATACTAGTGCTATAAATATAGCAAAAAAATCTTGTGCAACATAAACGTACAAAACACATTGATATAAGACACCTTTTTTTACGAGATAATGTAGAGAAAGGTCACATATCAATAATGTTTTGTTCCACTGCGGAATAAATAGTTAATATTTTAACCAAAGCATTGAGTAGAGAACATTTTGAGAAAAATAGGCTAGACTTGGGGATGATTAAGATTGCATATCCCTCTTTCGATGATTGGTTAGAAAATTGTGTGTCAATGAATAAATAAGTGGACTTAGATATAAAGTGATATATTATCCTGTCTATCAAATACATTAAATTGTATATCATTATTGTGATTATCAGTTCTTTCATATTTTCATGTATCCTTATTGCTCTAAAATGCGAAAATAGGTACAGTAACTAAGCATCTCATGGAGAATACCTTAGGTATAAATTTTCCTTATTTACGAGTCAAACATGCTAATACACCTATATAATATGCTTTTTTTTCTCTTACTAAATCTAACCGCCAAAACCAAGACTCTTTATCTACCTTCCCTTTTTTCTTTCAAAAACATGTCACCATCATATCAAAAACCCTCTTTCACCATCCATCCTCTGCAAGCCTCTCCTAAAAAAACCAACAACTCTCCTTCTTCACACTAATTCATCACACCTTGTAGTTTGGAAATTGAGTCTTCAAAACAACCTTCATATATGAATTCTCTTTCCCTTGTGCAAACTGAATCTCCCTCAATTGTTTTTATTTTTGTTTCTGAAGACGGAATCGCTCATATAATGTCGATCAATGCCTATCCGCCTCCTCTACCAGATGAGGATGTTCCCTATAGTGATCTTCCCTTAGTTCTTCTTTCTAATTCACCAGTAAGAGGAAGAATGAAGAATCTCCATCTTTTCGAGTGACTCTAGATGGGTTTGACGTGCCTATTTAGGTATGGTACTCTCAAACTATTAAGGATGTGTTTGGTCGAGTGAATCTCCTGGCTCTCCCGGCCAGTTTGAGGCGTCGGGATACACCTCTACTGCGATTGGAGCTTCAGCTTGCTAAGAAGGAACATGAAATTGCCTCTAAGGCAACTGTTCATCAACAGGAAAAGTCAAGCTAGGAAGCTCGAGTAATAGCGCTTCAAAATGATATTGCTCAGGAATGGTCTGCCAATCTAGCTATTGTGTGCCACCTGACTCAAGTGTTGACAGCTCAATCTCCTTCCCTAATCCCTTGATCTCTGTTTTCTTTTTGCACTTCATAAATTCACTCTGCCACTTTGTGTTTGTGTCTATGTGTGCGCTCATTCTTAAGACATTTTATTGCTTTTGGATGTGTTATATGATGTGTTTTGTCTCTAAGTACACTACTTCAGTTTTTAGTAATATGGTCTATATTGATCCCTGCTCTTAGCTAATTTTGTTATGATCTAGGTGACTATTTATAAAGGTGCAGACTGGATGTTATTCTTCATACTCTTCTTTCGTTATTTGTTCTCTTGAAACCTTTTTTGATGATGCCAAAGGAGGAAGTAACATAGGGAATTCATTAGTTAAAACCTGAAGTTAATCTATTTTTTTGCAAGTGTTCCATGCTTAAATGTTACAGGTCAAAATAGCAAGCTAAGCAGACTGTAGTCAAGGTACAGATTTTGTCATCATCAAAAAGGAGGAATTTGTTGGGATAAGTATTATTTTGAATTATGAAAAACTTCAAGGAACACGTTGGTAAAAAGAGTTTATGGAAAACTATTTCAAGAAGGACTTCTAATTATTGAAGGATCTCAGTATAAGAAGAACTCTAAATGAAGTCAAGTGGTTAAACAAATAAGGAGTCACTCAAGGAGTAGAAGACTTCAGGAAACAAAAGCATAAATAGGAGTTGCGGCGTTCAGAATACTCACGCACTTAAAGAGCAAATAAATTAAGATATCAATTTCCGAAGTGTTGTTGATCAAAGAAAATAGGAGAACAATCTAGGAAGGTTTCTTAGTATTTGTGATTTGTATTGTTTCTAGATCAGTGACTTATAAACTGAGTTTAGGATTTCAGTCTTCAAGTTGAGGGAAACTCTAAGATACTGGGAACACATACCATGGAAGTGTGTGGTAGAATTAAGATTCATTAGTTAATCAATAAGTTAGATAAACTCTTGTAATCTCTTTTGTTGACTAAGGCTCGTAGTTTATTAGTGAAGATGGGGTAAATC
Source organism: Solanum lycopersicoides (assembly GCA_022817965.1). Lineage (NCBI taxonomy): Eukaryota > Viridiplantae > Streptophyta > Magnoliopsida > Solanales > Solanaceae > Solanum > Solanum lycopersicoides. The sequence continues at coordinate 13,274,156 of CM040622.1, read as the reverse complement.
TGAGGAACAAGTTGTGGCTTTTACACCTATTTAGCATGGTGTTTCCACGTAAAATATTGTGTTCTTACTTTACTGTCATTACATTATTACTGAAACACGTTAGGCAACTTGGTTCACATAAGTAAAGTCAGTTAAAGGTAAAACAATCTAGGTCGTGTAGAATATCAATGGGGTTCATGCTGAATTATTGGCACGACAAGTTAACTCAAGGATCTCAATAAAAATATAGAAACTCTATACTTAGAAATAGAATTTTAAAAGAATCAGGAATTCAATAACTCAAAATCAACTTAGCTCGAGAATACTCAAATCTAGGGGTAGAATCCTAGATTTCTCTTTTACTGACTTGAAGTAGATGTAGGGCATGAGGACGAACTATTCCAACACTATGTGTAACATCTCTCAACTAAAATGAAACTAGAAGGAAATGTAGAAATTGGAAATAGTTTTTTTTGGAAATAAATTGAAACTCTGGAAGTTTGGTAAGTAACTTAAAATGAGTTTTTGATCAATTTCAAATGTCTATAACTTCTAGATCAGGATGAGTTAGGTGTACTTCAAGATATGGTTGGAATTCCCTTGAACAATCTTTTCGACACCACCGAGTTTGCGCAATTCCGAACTCGGATGAGTGAGTTATGCCCTTTGGAAGTTGGGTTGTTGGGATAAGAAAAGTCTCATCCATAAACTTTAAGGGTAATTTAGTATTTTCCTTATCAAACTTAATTAATCTGATTTTTGGTAATATTTTTAGGGGATAAACTGATAGGATTCAATTTACGCTTTTAAAAATTAGAGAAGGTTTTTGGAGAAAGAAAGAAAGCGTTATAAGAAGAGGAAAAGCTAGTTTCGCCAAGAACGATCGGTTTTAATTATGGATTTCTTCAAGATTTTGACCCTACCAGGTATGTGAGTCTCTCATAGAGTTGGATTCATTAACCCACGCGCCAAACATATTTAGTTCAGCGAAACTCTTTCTTAAGAGTTTGAAAGTTGATGTTCTTGACATGAATTCTTGAAATTGAATGTTGTTCTTGAATTGGGTTGAATTATGGAGTTTTTGAGATTTTTAAGTTGAGTTTTAGAGTTGCTTTAAGTTATACTTGTGAGTACCTAATGTTAGGTATCCTGATTTAAAATGAATTTGAGGAAAATATTCGATTTTAGGCGAATTGGGGCTTGAAAAAACAGAAGAAAAAAGTCGGACAGGTTACTTCAAACAAGTCTACGAACAAAAAGTCACTCCGCGTCGCGGACAGGACGCAGACTCCACTGTCTCAAAATTAATTTTCATAAATTATTATTTAGGAGCATCTTCGCGTCGCAAAATTGTTCCAAGATAGTGATTTTGTAATTTTTCTTAAGTTTAGCTATTCGGGTTCATTCCTAAACATCATGGGGTCTTTCCAAACACATATCATGATCCTTTGAATCCATAATCCTATTCAAAGATCGATTAAGAGTCAATTCAAGTAAGATTTAAGATCAAAGTCAATATTCAAGTAAGAGAAGTTCATTTCAAGTTTCATAAGTCTATTACAAACAATTTAATTTTGTTTTAAGACATAAGAGTTGAGTTCAGAAAAGACTAAAGTTAAGTTCTTTCTCCAAAGAAGTATATGGGGACTATGTATTCCCGAATAGGTATAAAAGAAATGTTTTCACATTTAAACAAGAATAGAAACTGAGATTTCCAAAGAGCCTTCGGGCTAGTTTTAAGAAAAGAGTTATAGCTTTCTAAAATGAAGCAAGCAAGAAAACTGAGATTTCCAAGATAACTTTGATCTAAGTTTTTGATCATTAATCTCAAATCACAGAAGAAGTATGTTTTGGGAGAGTATTGAGCACCGAATTGGGGACGACCATTAGTTCAGATAACTCACATCTCCATATAACCATGTAACCACCATGGGTAGAAAATAGTCATACTTTATAGATGAACACTTTTCACAGTAGACTAAAGGATCCATTAGGTTGTTCAGGTCTTATATCTTTGGATGGATATAGGATGCGCTGGTAGCATGAGTTAGATCGTTGTATCATCACTATAGCTCTTATGTGATGGTTGTCGGTTAGAGAAACTCCCAAAGAAGTTATTATATTTTAATATACACAGTTATTTTTATTCTTACATACATCTCAGAGTTAATTGTATCTTTGCGTACATACAGAGTTGACAACATGTTTTTGAACAATTTTTCTTTATAATGCAGTTGCTTTTAAATTTGTTTACATTGAAATTAGTCAGTTATGTTAAGTTTAGTTCAGCCAGGTAAGTTCTTCAGTTTCCTTCATATTATTTTTAGCCTATGCTGCTTAGCACTCCAACTCGCATACTCGTACATTCAATGTACTGATGTTAGTTGGCCTGCATCTTATTATGATGCAGACGCAGCTAACGAGGATTGGCATCCAGTGCATCGTTGATCCAGTGAGCAGCTCAGAGTTAGTTGGTGAGCCTCTTTACCTTTTGGAGGACTCCTTTTATTGATTTTTATCATATTTCAATTAATTTAGATATTGTGGGGATTTTCCCAACATTCATCTTAGTTATTAAAGGCTTCATAAATAGTCACTTAGATGTTAGTCCTTTGGGTCTTTTCACTATTATTAATTTGTTAAGACTTGGGTTGCTATTTTTGGCCAAGTTGAATGTTTAATCTTAAAGCATTCTCAGTTATTTTAATATTAAGTTCACTTAAGTGCTACTTTCTTAATGATTATGCATATTGACTCCAGTTTAATTAAGTAATCCAGACCAGGGGTTCGCTTTGGGACATCAATGGTCTACGAGTGTCAGTCATGTCAAGAGTGTAGGCTCGGGGTGTGAAAAACTTGGTTTCAGAGCACAAATTTCAAGAGTCCTAGGGAGTCTATGATGTCATGTCTATAGAGTCCTAATTTTCGGTGTAAAGTGCGCCACATATATAATTAGTAGGCTGCAACATTTAGGAACTATCTCACTTCTTTCACACTCTTTTCGTGTGTTAGAGTTTGATCTCTAAAAGTTCCCCTCTAATTCGTGCTTGCGCGTGTTTTCATATAATAATGCCTCTACGATAAGCAGTTAGAGGTAGTCTAGGTGGGAGGAATGTTGAAGAGCCAGAGTTATCTAATGCACCTGAAGTGCAACCTCAAGGGAAGGTTACCAATGTTGAGTTTCGTGAAGCTATAAGGATGTTGAGCCAAGTTGTGACTAATCAGGTTGGTTATCAAAGAGGAGCTCGACAAGAAGAGGCTGACACTTTGAGGATTCGTGAGTTCTGGAGGATGAATCCTCAAAGTTTCACTGGTTCGAGCACAACATATGATCTCGAGAATTTCATTGATGAGTTGAAAAAGGTGTTTGATGTGATGCATGTTGCTGATACTGCGAGAGTTGAGCTAGTTGCATATCAAATGAAGAATGTTGCTACGACTTGGTTTTATCAGTGGAAAGAGGGTATGTAACACCTGTATTCAAAACAGACAAGAAATTAGTTTTTCAGAATTTGCAGGTGTAATCTATAGTCACCATCTATGAACCATAGTCTAATCTACGACCCGTACTATGGGTCCGTGGTTCACCACTGTAGCCCTTTCAATACTGAACTCAAAAAATCGACTAAGTATCGACCCATGGAAAAACCTATAGTCCGTATGTCAGACCATGGTCCGTGGTCTGTGTCCGTGGATCAAGACCACATTACCCAGCCTTTGACATAAACTACAGACGACCAACATGTACCGTCGTTCAATCTACGGTTTGTAGGCCTGACCGTAGGTGAAGGTTAGCAGTTAGTTAGGGGGAAATTGTTATTGGGTCAACTTCATATAGTCATTACTTTTAACACAAAATGAATTAGGCGTCTTATGACCTACGATGTGATCGATAATTGAACCTCTTTCCAGGGACACCGAGTTTTCTAAAATACAACCTCCAAGTAAACAGTTATGCCCATTTTAGTGAAGGCCTATCGAGCAGACTCAAACGATAGATTCAAACGATGGACCATTGATTGAAGGATAGCCCATCAGTCCAGATCGTCGATTATTACGAGGCAATTATTTTAGGGGTCTTTTGGTCTTTTCCTAGTTCGTTTAACCCCTAATATAAGTCGTTTAAACCCTAAATCATGATATTTTAGTCAGTTTTATCATACAGACATAACTAAAACTTATAAAAGTCAAAATCATTAATCAAAACTTAGAATATTAGAAACAAAAGAAGAGAAAAAAGGTCAAGAACCCTAGTTCAAGAACGCGTCAATATTCCATCAGTTTCAGCCCCCTAATCTAATGATTTCTCTGTGAAATTCATCACCATGCATGTGGTATTTCACTATTGGGTTTCTTTCACCCATTAGGTCCCTAGTTTTCAGTTAGTTTCTTGATTCCCTTATCATGATTAGACTTAGGGTTTCTAGAATTTCAGCAGATTACCATAAATTAGTTAGTTATATGTTCCAAATCAAGTTACCATGTTATTATTACTCAATTTATTGCATGAATTTCAGAACCCTGGCTATGTATTTCTTTAGTTCTTGAATTACATATGCTAGGTCAGATATTTCAGTTACTTAAGATATACATACCTCAGTAATTAATGCATCATTATCAGATTAATTGTTGCATTCTCAATTTTCATGTTCAGTTTTGAGCTATCCAGTATTACAAAAATTCAGTCATAATATGTTAATCATTTAATTCATTGTGAGTAGCATAATACGGAGTTGGACTAGGGTTTAGCATACCCAAATAGTCCCTGAACTACTATCCAAGTGGGTTGTAAGTCCCCTCTGTGGGCATTAGTTTAGTTATCACGCAAATGTGCCTTTATACCTCTGGTAGGGTATATTGGGTCCTCTCGATGGGGCGTATACATGAGACTCAATATTTAGCTCATGTGATTTTATTATTGGTTATTAGTAGCTCCCACATGTTAGTCAGACTCTATTGCATTGACCATAATTAGAGTTCAATTAGTATTCAGTATCAGCATGTTATAAATTTGGTCATTGCATCCAATTAGCTCAGAATTCAGTATATCACATTCAAAATATTATACGTGCTTTTGTGCTTGTTCAGTGATGTTTTATTTCAGCTTTACTTTATCTTACTTGCTCAGTACCTTTCAAGTACTGACGCATACGTGTGCTACATCTTCTCGTGATGTAGGTTCAGGTTCTTAGCATCCAGATCGCACTTAGATCGATTCCCGATCTCCAGTTCAGCACAATTAGTGGTGAGTCTTTATTCTCCGAGGAAAATAGTCATGATTTATTTTCAGTATTTTAGTCCTTTAGTTTCATATTTTGCTAGACTTAGCTGGGGCCTGTCCCAACATTTCTAGTTAGTTAGAGGTTATTTTCAGACATATTTAGTTCAGCTTAATATTGAGTTAATAACTTCATTGTATTAAACTCATCAGTTTCATATATCTCAATTATAGCATAATGGTATTTCCCCATCTTTACATTTTAATTATGATTTAGCTTCTGCATCACTTTATTATCTTTTGTATGATCATGATCATGCCAGGAAGGTTTGCTTGGGATCACTTGTGTTCCTAGGTCTCGTGTTCGCGTCTCGGGGGTAGCTCGGGGCGTGAAAAACTTGACAGAGCACTAGGTTTAAGTGTCCTAGGATGTCTCAAAATCCGCACTGAAGTAGAGTCATTTTCATGGGTGTGAAGTGCACCACATCTAAAGAGAGGGAGACTATGAGGTGTTTTAGGAAAACTTCACTTTCTTGTTACTCATATCGTGTGTAAGGTATGATCTAAGTCTATTATAACTCGACATTCTATGTTTCAGATCATGCATCCTCGTATAGCTAACGCCAGAAATGTGAATGCAGGAATGCAAATGCAGCTCCTCCAGTCCCAGATCAAGAAGTCTCCAATGCTAAATTCAGGAATGCCATTTAGATGTTGGCTCAAAGTGTCGCCAACTAGAAAAATTAGCGTATTCAAGCTCTGATGAATGTTAATGGTGGATCAGCAGCTAAATGGTTCATAACTTTGTTAGGATGAATTAGCCTGAGTTTTTAGGATCGAAAACTGGTGAAGATCCTCAAAATTTCTTGGATGAGATCAAGAAGATCTTTGAGATGATGCAAATCACTGGAAATGATCGGGTTGAGTTGGCATCATACCAGCTAAAAGATGTTGCTCATATCTGGTACACTCAGTGGAAGGAAAAAAGGGGTACAGATGCAGCTCCTATTACTTGGGATTGCTTTAGTGAGACCTTTTTTGCCAGGGTTTTTCCCAATAGAGTCGAGAGAAGCAAAGGCTCAGGAATTTATGAACTTAAGGTAGTGAAACATGATGGTTCAAGAGTATGGGCTCAAGTTTAACCAACTCTCCAGGTATACTCCTCCATGGTTGTTGACTCCAGGGATTAGATGAATAAGTTCTTGTATGGAGTCTTATATTTCGTGAAAATGAGTGCATGAATACTATCTTACTAGGACATATGAACATCTCTAGGCTTATACTCATGCTCAGTAAGTTGAGGTGATAAGTTTAGGGAACAGGCTAATGAGAATAAGAAGGCTAGGATTGAGAACTATTACTATTCTTAGCATAAATCGGGTGGTGGAAATCGCCTGCAGAGTCAGCAGAAAATTTCAACCCAGCCCCTTCATCATCTAGTGTTCCATCCTCCAAGAAATATATGATCAGAATGTTAGGGTACCAGTCTAAGTCTCAGGAAAGTGTTTCATGCACCAAGACTTACCCCATTGCCCTAAGTGTAGTACGAACCATCTAGGTAAGTGTCTCGCAATAAAGGAATGTGTTTGGGTTCGGTCAGTCTAGTCACAGATTGAAGGATTGTCCTTCTAGACAGGGTCAATGAGGTAGTAATGGTATAGCTCAGTCTACAACTTCAGCAGCACAAGCAAGTCGCCCAACGCAGCAGGGTAACTCACTAGATAGGGTGGCGTTCAATGCTAGAACAGGTTGTATGCTCTTCAGGCTCGCTAGGATCAGGAAGGTTCTTCGGATGTAGTCACTGGTACGTTATGAGTCTTTGACCTTGATGTTTATGCATTGTTAGATCCAGGGGCTACTCTTTCCTTTGTAAATCCATTTCTTACCCTAAGGCCAGAAAGATGATATCTGAGGGTTATCGTTATCATATAGTTCGGGTTAAGTATTCTAACTTTGAAACCCCAACTCTTGAGTCAGGTCCAGTAGTCAGTGAGTTTCCAGAAGTGTTTTTAGAAGATCTTCCCGGAGTTCTCCCGAAAGGGAAATTGACTTTACAATTGATCTCCTTCAAGATTACCCAGCCTATTTTTATTCCTCCTTACAGAATGGCTCTAGTAGAGCTTAAGGAATTGAAAGATCAATTGAAAGGCCTTTTAGATAAGGACTTCATAGACCAAGTATTTCACCATGGGTTGCACTAGTGTTGTTCATAAATAAGAAAGATGGTTCTTTCAGAATGTGTATTGATTATAGTAGTTGAACAAGCTCACAATAAAAAATAAGTATCCCATCCCCAGGATTGATGACTTGTTTGACCACTTTAGGGTGCTAGTCATTTCTCAAAAATAGAGCTCATATCAGGTTATCATCAGCTTAGATTCAAAGATAGTGACATTCCAAAGACAACCTTCAGGACTCGGTATGGTCATTATGAATTTGTAGTTATGTCGTTTGTACTAAACAACGCTCTGCAACCTTCATGGGTTTGATGAACAGAGTGTTCAAACAGTACTTGGACTTGCTCGTTATCGTCTTTATTAATGATATCCTCATTTACTCTAGGAATGAGGAAGAACATGCGAGTCATTTAAGAGTTGTTCTACAAAATCTCAAAGATCGCTAGTTATTCACTAAGTTTTAACAAATGTGAGTTCTGGTTGGTAATATGTTGCTTTCCTTGGTCACATTATATCGAGCGAGGGGATCGAGTGGATTCGCAGAAGATAAAAGCAGTGAAACAATGGCCCAGACCTACCTCCGCTAAAGATATCAGAAGTTTCTTAAGTCTAGCGGGTTATTATAGAAGGTTGTGGAAGGATTTTCATCCATTGCCTCACCATTGACTAGGTTGACTCGAAAGATGGTCAAGTTTCAATGGTCAGAGATTATGAGAAAAGCTTTGCAGAATTGAAAACTAGATTGACTACAACTTCTGTCTTGACTCTACCAGAGGGTTCAGATGGTTATGTGATCTATTGTGATGCACCCATAGTTGGCCTAGGTTGTGTGTTGATGCAGCGAGATAAGGTTATAGTTTATGCTCTAGACAACTTAAGGTGCATAAGAAAACTATCCAACTCATGACCTCGAGCTTGCAGCAGTGGTGTTTGCACTCAAGATCTGGAGACACTACTTGTATGGTGTTCATGTAGATGTGTTCACTACCATAAGAGCCTTCGATATGCTTTCACCCATAAGGAGTTGAATCTTCGCTAGATGAGATGGCTTGAGTTCCTTAAGGATTATGATATGAGTGTGCATTACCATCCTGGTAAGCGAATGTAGTGGCTGATGCTGTTAGCAGATTATCTATGGGTAGTGTAGCCCATGTTGAAGAAAAAAGGAAGGAACTAGTGAAGGATATTCACATGCTTGCTCGCTTGGGAGTTCTCTTAATGAGCATATCAGACATTGGTGTAATAGTTCAGAATGGGGCAAAATCTTCTTTGGTAGTAGAGGTTAAGAGAAAGCAAGATAGTGATCCAATCTTGCTTGAACTTAAGGGTGCAGTCCATAATCAGAGAGTGGGGTTTTCTCCCAAGGAGGAGATGGTGTACTTCGCTACCAGGGTAGATTTTGTGTTCCTGATATGGGTGAGTTGAGACAACATATTCTTGATGAAGCCCATAACTCTAGATATTATATTCATCCAGGTTCCACTAAGATGTACCGCGATATGCGGGAAGTCTATTGGTTGAATGGCATGAAGAGGGATATAGCACATTTTGTGAGTAGGTGCCCCAATTGCCGGCAAGTCAAGGTAGAACATCAAAACCCATGGGGTATGACTCAAGAGATCTACATTCCTACTTGGAAGTGGGAAGTGATCAATATGGATTTAAACACAGATTACCTCGAACTCGCAGACAACATGACTCCATTTGGGTGATAGTTGATAGGATGACTAAGTCTTCTCGCTCTTTGGCGATCAAGAATACAAATTTGGCGGTGGACTATTCCAAGCATTACATTAATTAATTTGTGAGGTTACATGGGGTTCCTTTTTCTATCATATCAGATAGAGGTCTCAGTTTACCTCTCATTCTGGAAGTCATTTCAGAAGGGTCTTGGTACTCAAGTTAACCTTAGCACATCATTTCATCCGCAGACGGATGGACATGCAGAGCGTACCGTTCAGACCCTAGAGGTTATCTTGAGATATTGTGTGATTGATTTCATGGGTAGTTGGGATGATCACCTTGCTCTTATTGAGTTCGCCTACAACAATATTTACCATTTCAGCATTCAGATGGCCCCTTATGAGGCACTATATGGGCGTAAGATGTAGATCTCCTATTGGTTGGTTTGAATTAGGTGAAGCATCTTTGATAGGGCCAGATTCAGTCCTTTATGCTATGGAGAAAGTGCAACTCATTAGAGATATACTTAAGATAGTACAAGAGTCGAAAAATCTTATATAGATGTAAGGAGAAGGTAAGTAGAGTTCCAAGTTGAAGATTGGGTTTTCTTGAAAGTGTCACCTATGAAGGGGGTGATGGATTTAGCAAGAAAGGGAAGCTCAGTCCTAGATATGTAGGCCCTTACAAGATCTTGAAAGGGTTGGCAAGGTGACATATAAGTTAGGTTTCCAGCAGAACTAGCAGCAGTGCATCCAGTCTTCCACATCTCTCTCTTAAAGAAGTTTTTGGGTGATCCAGCCTCTATAGTACCATTAGAGTGTATGGTGGTGAAAGATAGTCTTTCTTATGAGAATGTACCAGTTGAGATTCTTGACCGTTAGGTTAAAAGATTAAGAAAACAAAGAAGTCGCTTTAGTCAAGGTTTTGTGGAGGAGTCAGTAAATGGAGGGAGCTACTTGGGAAGCAGAAGCAACCATGAAATCCAAGTATCCTCACCTCTTTCCTTCTGATTCCACTCCAGCTTGAGGTAATAGTTCTTTGTAATGACCCTCTTAGTCGTTTTAGAAATTTTAAAAATTATTTTTATATTGACCTTTTTAGTAGATTTTAAGGATAATGCACAAGTACCTCTAACCTATGCCTGAAATCTCAGAGACACACTTATACTATACTAAGGTCCTATTACCCCCCCCCCCGAACTTAATTTGTTTAATATTTCTACCCTTTTTGGCCTACGTGGCACTATCTTATAAGCCAACGCGGTTGACTTTTTTTTCAAGATAGTGCCACGTAGGCCCAAAAGGGGTAGAAAATTACTTATAAATAAGTTCAGGGGGGTAATGAGACCTTAGTATAGTATATAGTCTGTCTCTGGGATTTCGGGCATAGGTTGAGGGGGTACTTGTACATTATCCCTAGATTTTATAAACAATTTATGACTTCTAAGAATGAGTTTACATGAATTTTCAGATTTAATAAAGGATTATTTTGTTTAAGAATAATGAAAAAAAGAAAATGAATAGAAAAGGAAATTAAATAAATAAAGAAAATAATATAATAATAATAATTAATAATAATAATAATAATAATAATAATAATAATAATATAATAATAAAATAATAATAATAATATAAAAAATAAAAAAAAGGGCAAGTGCCCTAATATGTTTGAAAGTCTCAGACGAGAGATTGAACAAGCAAAAGAAAACTACAGAACCAAAACAAATATGCAAGAAGAAAAGAAGAAAAGAAGGGGGAAGAATAAGCAAAAAAGGAGAAGAAAAAAATGATATTTTCATCTTAAGGAGAAGGTATATATTCTCATTCTTTCTATTAAGTTTTTATGTAATTAAGAGTAGATTTTTAGATAAAACGTCTATATTTATGCTAATATTGTGAACTTGAAAATATGCATATAGTTGATAATGAAATTAAGTGATTATTTTTATTTATTATAATCAATATATGGAGAGGGGGTGATACACTCAAATTACACTCCCTAAGAAGAGTATAAGCGGTCGTAATCAAGTAAAGAATCCATCAAAGTAGGTGGGTCGATCCCACGAAGGATAATGTTTTAGACTTAACTTCAACGTACAATTACGTTTATTTTGTCAAGTCCCTTTCCGAAAATAGGTTATTAAAGGGTTTTTTTTTTTTTAAACAAAAGTGTTTAATTTTTCTAAGTAAAACAAGTAGCAAGAGTGAAACTTTAGTGTTTATCAAGTGTTGAGAGAAACTAGGGTGTAAGTGTTCCCCATAGGTTCATAACGCGGTAATATCCTAGCTATAACAATTCTTTCCTAGTGTTTTGTATGCAAAGTGGTAAGTTAGGTAATCATTTAAATCCTTGGTCCGGCATTTAGAGAATTTCACCCCGTCCTTGGTCCGGCTACGTGTGTCTAAGTTACTAACTCTTTGTCTTTACTTCATATTAAGCATCATATTCGATGTATGGCTTAGTTATTCTTCGGCACCAATCGAACTAGCATATTAGATAGTATCCCACTAAATCTATGCTGATAATTCTTTTCATATTAACTACCCCCTTGGTCTGGCAAGTAGAAATAAGGCAAGTTCTAACGCGTGCACTCGTTAAAAAGACTTCTAAGCAAAAAGAATTATAATGTATGCAAGAACCTATTTGAGAATTGTTATTTAGCTAGTTTTACTTTGTTAATCACTCATGGTCCCACAACCCTAGTTGTGGATTAAGTTACCCATGGCTAGAAGGAACACAATTCATATTTGATAAGCAATGCTTTGACAAATTTAAACAAAATCCAGAAATTCAACTTGAAACACACAAAAATCACTTGAAAACACAATTTCGGAAACTTGAATTATGCCCAAGTTGCAAACAATCTCCAAGAACAAAACTATGAAAATAGTAAAAGAATCCAACCCCAAAAACTAGGTTTTACACCCTATTTATAAAAAATATTGTCCTAAAATAAAAAGAAAACAAATAAGGAAAGTTTGTTCAACACAACGCGGATTCAATCGACGACCCCCAAACACGGTCCGTCGATCAAACGACGGACCGTCAACTGCCTCCGTATGTCCAGACTTAGCATTTTTCTTCAGCCTTCACTTTCATATTATCTGATCCAATCGACGTACCAACAACACGGTCCGTCAATGCTTATCGTCGTTCTATACTTATATTCTTAAACATCGCTACTAGTACATTCTTATTAGATCGACGATCAACAGGACGGTCCGTCGATCAATCGACGGACTGTCGATCCTTTCGTAGTCCCACACTTCGTCAGAATTCCCCGTCGATGAGATGGCCTTCGTGGGTCAGTTTCTGCACTAAATCTCCACAGCCTTCTCTCTGGTTTTGGACAACTTTCCTGCAAAACAAAATAAGAACATATTAAAATTACTAAAAAAAGGCTCTAGACACACACCAATCATAAGGAAAAAGCATTGAAAGTAACGTGAAACCACGGTACATCAACACCCTCAACTTAAATTCATTGTTTGTCCTCAAGCGACACACTACGACTCAACACAACACTTTGTACACAAGTATCCTCTTTTAAGCTTTCGCGATCACATGACTATCAATCCCTACTTTCTCGTTGCTTTAGTGCATGTTGCTACTCTTAGGCTTGATAGGTTTACTCATGTGGATCATACAATGACACAGACTCACCACGCACCGACACCTCTACTCTTTTATCTCTCGCCAAGGTACCAACTCTCCGATATTGCAACTAGTGCCGTCACTTCAAAAAAATATCCTCTTTTTTTTGCAAAGTGATTTCAACTTTGAGTATAAGGATCATTATTCAACACTCACGCTTAAAACAACTTCACACCTAGTTTCTACTTGTCTCCATAGGCTTGACCTTATTTTCACTGCTTAAGTTCATCATATTAGACTCTTAGGATCACGATAGGACTTTTTTGGCTTATAACCTAGGCTCAGGGTCAGGTATGGTACATATGGGTACATTTTAGTGACTTGTTTCCCTCCTTGACGTTACGGCTAAGCGTACTACCTCTTTCCTCGTCTATTATGCCCTACGTTTTCTTTTCTTGTAATCTTTGCCTTGTTTTCTCCTTTCTTTCTCTTTTGTGGAGATGACTCTTACTTCTTTTTCTTCAACACTCTCTTTTTCTTTTTTTTTTTTTTTCTTTTTCTCATTGTTTAATATCTTTCTTTCTTTTTCTTTCTTTACTCAATTGACAATTTTGACTGAGTCACTTCTCTTGTTCACTATTTCTTTTCATCCCCACTTTTCGGGACATCACTCATAATAGACACCCTTAACTTATGTCTTTGCCATGAGTCGAGGTACACAATACCCAAGGTTGGTTAGGGCCAAGACGAGGTCAGTTTCTGCATTATCCACCCTCAACTTATGCTTTTGGGTTAAGTTGAGGTGCACATGTCCAAGGAGGGACCAGGGCCAACACATTATACCCTGTGAAGATGAGTTGATGTAGAAAATAAAGGTCTATTTTAAGCTCAATATATTTGGATAAAAAAGGGATAACAATTTCATTTGGTCTTCTTTGTTTTAGGCTAGATATTCGCTAATTTGAACAAGGGCCTATGATCCTTTCCTAAATGTCTACCACATATTCCTTTTGCACGACTAACCGGGCAAGTTCTAGCTAGGTACCAACAGTGGAACAATCAAATTTCCTCACACTCTCTTGACACCTCGTTACCCTATCAGATTATCGGACACCTAGTTTGAGTGTTAGATTGAGGGCTATGCAGTGGTGCATCTCTATGTCATGATTTGAGCCAACACATTCAACTTCTTTACACCTATTCATGCAAGCACTTTCTTAGAACGGGATATCATTTAAGTTTATCCATCATTCTTTATATTTCACTTTCTTATTGTGTACAAGTTATGACATGTCGATTCAACAGTAAAATAAGCAGTCTTTTTGGGGCAAAAGAACACAGGCAAGAAAACCGTTAAGAGCGGATCGTGAATTGGGCTACTCAGACTTCACCCTTTCACTCACTTTCCATCTACCCACACCCAAAAAAAAAACATGCAATTGTCCCCAATGCAGAAGAAATATAAAGACAAGGTGGTAGGTGAAGCAAACCTGAGGCGCATAGCGCCGAAGATCAACAAGCAGGCATGTACGGTTTCCCGAAACCCACACCCTCAATAGTAGGGACACCCTCGTGGTGCTCCCCTTAACAGCCTCCAATCTGGAACTAGACGCCCCAGCAGCCAACTCTCGAGCCTTCATCTGTCGAGCCTGAACATCAACCAAAGAGGCTCTCCTCACAGCCTCCATATTTTGTCCGTTCCTTCTTCCTAACATGAACATCCTCACTCTCACTGGTGCGGCTGGAACGGTGCCTCTTGGCATGCTCACGTGGCTTAGGCGGCGGTGCAGTGGTGGTAGTGAACAGTGCATCAAGCATTGTGTCCTACGCAAGCTCCACAGGTGCGGTCTCAGGCTCGGGTCCCCTCATCTCAAGTATACCATCAACATCGGCACGCAGACTCACCACAGCCTCCCGAAAAGTCGTCAAATCAATGGTGGGGGCTGGGCGTGCTAGGACTCTCAACTCAAATGCATCGAGGCACTGGTAGACCGCCTAAATCTTCCGCTCCATCTGCTAAGCTACATTATTCTCAATCCGGTCCTCATCCTCGGCAATGGACTTCTGTATCAAAGGCTGGATATGGTGCATCAAGGTGGCCATCTGGGCCTCTAACTTCTGGATCCTAGCAATCGAGACTAGTGTTGCTGATGGAGAAGTAGACTGGGAGAAACTGGGTTCCCTACTAGTGCCACGGGTAGACTCGACCGGGGTGGTATCCGTGGGCACAGAAGCGGCATGATCAACCCTTTGGGCTAACTCCACCGTCTCCGCCAAGTTCTCACTCAGCAGGTGCAAATCAACTCGGGGCCCTCTCTGTGGTGCCGCCACATTAGCCTCATCCTTGATGAGACCGATATCTACATTCTCGATCGGTGTACGGAGGACATTACAATACCAAATGGGCACTCCAGCATCCCTGCATAGCTGAAAAATCATGCAGACGAAAGGGGTAAGTGGTAGAGTGCTTAAAAGCCCTCTCATGTATAATGGAGATCAACAACTTAGCGAAGTCGATCTCGAACCCTGCTAACAGTGCTTCTACAATGACCGCTCTATCCCAAGTGAGGATGTTATCTGCTACGGTGGGGGATAGGCGGTGGCAGACTAACAGCCAAAAGAACTTGGCCACGAAAGTGAGGTTGGCCTTCTTGATAAGGCCTTTGGGGTGTAACACCCAATATGCTCCCTCTCCATCGACGTACAGATGATGTGCAAGCCACCTCTTGGTTGACTCTCTCTGCTATCTGGTGCGCTGAAATTGGCTACTCTTGACCAAGCCTTATCTGTAATCGAACTCTGGGGTAAGGGGAGCCCACGTAGCCTCCATAGTCGTGCCGTACAGAAAACGGCGGATGGTAGTAGGAGAAATGTCCACCTGGCAGCCTCTAACCACAACCTCTGTGAGTAGGTCGTGTTTGGCGGGCTTCGACCGCCTGTCCAAAAAACCTCGAAGAGTCTCAGCGTATTAAGCGTAGAACTCTCGCACCATATTCTCACTATAGGACCCCACACTCCTCGTCATCCGCTCGAGCCTGTGGCGGGTAAATAAGCCATGCACCTTAGGGACTGTGTGCAGGCTACCTGCAAGAACATGCCGCTCGATTGTCTTCAATCGAGTCATTACCCCCTTATCATTCAACATCTTGTCATCCCTGTAGACCTGGTACTGGCCATCTACGCACCACCGGTTGGTCTCATCAGAAATTGGTGCAGGGATCTCATAATGGGGTGCCGAAGCAGACTCCAAACTCTGGGCCTCATCAGACGAGGCATGATGGGAAGGTACATCTGGGAGAGTGGATCCCTATGATCCGGAGCCGGAGGCAGTGGCCTCATTTGACCCTGTAAAGTGGGCCAACTCAATTTCAGAAGCCTCTTTTGAGCCAGACGCTCTATGAGAACCCGAGGCAGACCCAAACGATGTGCCGGTCATTGTGCGCTCCTCATCAGACTGGGAGGCAGTGACTATGCCGGACGCCACCTTCTTCGGCGTGCCCAGAGTGTCTCTAGCATCTGGTGTCGGGGTCTAGGTGCCTGGGGGCACGTATTCTGGATCTCGCTTATCATCGAACGAGCCAATCAACCGACGAGATGGTGACACGGACTTGGATCTACCCCTAGAATAGTTGATGTCTGGTTTGGGGCCATCAGTACCTGAAAAGCAAGTTGTTACTCTCATTGTAATCAAACTACAAAGGCAATATAATCAAAATAGAACCTGGATACAAAAGACATAGGCTGATGCTGAATTGCAGAACTGGGAGACAAGCAGTATCAACGGCTCGTCGATGAAACGACGGTCTGTCAATAGTGTCCATCGGTGGAAAAAAAAGCAAATTTGAAAAGTCTTCATTCTACATACCTCTCAGTTAGAAATGACAGACGTGCATAACGGCCCGTCGATCAATCGACGGACCTTAGTCCACTTCCGTCGTCGGACACTTAGAATTTTTAGAATTTCTCAAAAATCAAAGTTTCAGTTAGAAATGACGGACATGCAGAATAGCCCGTCATTCAATCGACGGACCATAATCCACTTCCGTCGTTCCAAAGTTCAGCATTTTAGAATTTATCCATCGGCGGTCCATCGATTAACCGATAGACCATAGACGGAGTCTCGTGCTGTTGGTCAGAGATAGGTTTCAGGGTTTGGTTTTAAGCACACATTTTGAAAATTTTAAGCAAGTCACAAGTTCACCCAACACATAATAACAAGAATAAGACCAATTTGTCATCTTAGGCTTCGATTTTGCAAATTAGGAACATGGATTCTATGAGACTATCAAACCCTAAGTCAGAAAATCAACAATCAAATTGAACTTGACACAGATTCTACCCCCGACCCATTCACTTTCTATCATTCTAAGGGACATAGAACCCATAATTTACTAATTTTAACATGCAAATTTGTCTCTAAGTCAAGACCCACATACAATTTATTTGTTTCCAAAAGCAAATGAACGAGAATTCATTAAGTAGGGGGAAATGAAATACCTGTAAACTGTAGTGGAGTGAATGAGTGGGTGATCTTGCAACAACTAACCTACATGCCTTCCTTCGAACACCGACCGGAGAAAACAAAGGAGACGGAGTAGAAACTGAGGGATTAGGGTTTTGGGATTTATGTTATTTTGGGAGATGTGGAGATTTGGAAGAAAATAGAAGGGAGTGATTGTGGGAGTTAATGGAGAAAGAAGTGAATGAGGGGTTGGGAAATGGTTGGGAGGGAATTTGAAAAGATGTGGGAAGGTAACTGAATAGTTTTATTTTAATATAGTCGGTCGGGTCGGGTCACTTGTGAACTGACGATACCACATCGACGGTCCGTAAGTCAGTCGACGCACCGTCGACTGAACCGCCAATTTGACACAAATTTAGATTATAGTTTAAGACATACCTGGGATCTACGATCCGTCGATTGAACGACGGCCCGTAGGTTGGTCCGTAGATCAATGCACCAGACCAATTTCTGCAGAATTCTTGGGTTTGGTCCCTGCACATTAAACATCCATTAAGCTATTTTTTTTGTGTTTTTCTAGACACTTTTAAGACACGGACTCTAAACTACTCTCTAGCCAACATACAAAAAAAATTAACACATGACGATGAGTAAAACTAAAACGAAATAAGAGAATGCAACTATTCCTACGAAGAAAAGAAAAACCTATTGTTGGCTAGAGGATACACCTTGGGTTGCCTCCCAAGCAACGCTTGATTTAACGTCGCGGCACGATGCTTGACCCTTGATTACTCAGATTTCATCAAAGTGATATGCTTCAACCACTTCATGAACACTCTCCGCATGCCCTAGGTAAATCTTGATTCTTTGCTCATTGACCGTGAACCTTGTACCCTATTAATTCTCCAACTCAACCGCTCCAGGTGAGATTACTTTAGTAGTAAGGAATGGCCTAGTCCACTTGGACTTGAGTTTGACCGAAAACAAGCCTACCCTAGAGTTGAATAGAAGTACTAAGTCCCCAACCACAAATTCTCGCTTCTCAATCTTTTGGTCATGGTACTTTTTCATCTTCTCTTTGTAGATGGCTGAACTTTCGTATGCTTTTAGGTGAAACTCATCAAGCTCATTCAACCAGTTAAATCTCTGTTCCACTGCTTCATTCCAATCCATCTTCAGTTTCTTTATCGCCCACATGGCCTTGTGCTCTAACTCAACTGGAAAGTGACAAGCCTTCCCATTTACAAGTTGGTATGGAGACATACCTATGGGGGTCTTGTATGCAGTCCGGTAGGCTCAAAGAGAATCATCAAGCCTCCTTGACCAATCCGTTCTATTGGCATTCACCATTTTCGACAGGATCTGCTTGAGTACTCTGTTGGACACCTCAACTTGTCCACTAGTCTGTGGATGGTACGGAGTGGCTACATTGTGGCAAACCCCATATTTCTCCAATAGCCCTTTGAACAACCTATTGCAAAAGTGAGATCCCCCATCACTAATAATGGCCCTAGGTGTGTCAAATCTGGAGAAGATGTTCTTTTTCAAGAACGCGGTGACACTCTTCCCCTCGTTGTTGGCAAGTGCTATGGCTTCCACCCATTTTGACACATAGTCCACCGCCACAAGTATATATTTCATCCCATGAGAACTCACAAACGGGACCATAAAATTAATGCACCATACATCAAACAACTCAATCACTAGAATGGGGTTTAAAGGGAGCTCTTGCCTTTTCAAAATTCTTCCATCTCTTTGGCACCTATCACATGACTTGGCGAACTCATGAGCATCTTGGTGAATGGTTGTCCAATAGTACCCACACTGCAAAATCTTATGGATAGTCCGGATGCCACTATAATGCCACCCACAGGCGAGGAGTGGCATGCCTCCAAAACACTTAGCATCTCAACTTACGGCACGCAACGGCGAATAAGCCCATCGGCACAACTCCGGTATAAGTAAGGCTCATCCCAAAAGAACTTTTTAACATCATGCATGAACTTTTTTCTCTGATGGAACGACAAGTCTGATGGGACTATATCACTAGCCAGATAATTTGCAAAATCGATGAACCACGGAATCAAGTCATGAGAGGCGGCCAATACATGCTCATCGGGGAAGGTATCATCAATTTCCGCCTTTTCACCCAACTCTCGCATAGCGTCATATTTCAATCTGGACAAGTGATCGGCAACTTGATTTTCGGTCCCTTTTCTATTTTTCACTTCAAAATCAAATTCTTGCAATAGTAGCAGCCATCTAATCAACCTTGGTTTCGCATCCTTCTTTGACATCAAATACCTCAAAGTTGAGTGGTCAGTATGCACTATGACTTTTGTGCCAAGCAAATAGGAGCAAAATTTTTCAAAAGCAAATACCACCGCAAGAAGCTCTTTTTCAATCACAGTGTAGTTCTTTTATGCTTCATTTAGAGTCTTACTTGCATAATAGATGGGGTGGAGGACTTTATCCCTTCTTTGCCCCAATATTACACCAAGATCAACCCCACTAGCATCACACATCACCTCAAATGGCTTGCTCTAATCTGGGAAAATAATTATGGGTGCAGACACCAACTTCTCCTTCAACTCTCCGAAATCCTACAGACAGGATTCATCAAAATAGAATTTACATTCCTTCTCAAGTAGCTTACATAGAGGATGTGCAATTTTTGAGAAATCCATAATAAACCTCCGGTAGAAGCCTGCATGTCCCAAAAAACTTACCCTTTACAGAGATGGGTGGAGGAAGTTTCTTTATAAACTCAACTTTTGCTCGATCAACCTCTATCCCCTTCTCCGAGATGTGATGGCCCAATATTATATACTTTTTCACCATAAAGTGACATTTTTCCCAGTTTAGCACATCATTACAATCTTCACATCTTTTGAGAACCTCGACCAAGTGACTCAAACACCGATCAAAGGAGTCACCAACAACTAAAAAATCATCCATGAACACCTCAATAGTGCCCTCAACTATATCGAAGAATATCGACATCATACATCTCTGAAAAGTAGCCGGTGCATTACACAACCCAAAAGGCATCCTCTTGAATGCGAACGTCCCATAAGGACAAGTAAAGGTGGTTTTCTCTTGATCCTACGGTGCAATAGAAATCTGATTATAACCCAAATAGCCATCCAGAAACAATACCATTCTTTTCCTGCGAGTCTATCTAACATCTGATCCATGAAGGGCATAGGAAAATGGTTCTTCTCAGTCCATGCATTCAACTTCCGGTAATACATACAAACTCTCCATCAGGTCACCGGCCTCATTGGAACAAGCTCATTCTTCTCATTAGGAACTACTGTCATTCCCTCTTTTTTGGGCACACACTAAACAAGATACCCAACTACTATCTGCAATAGGGTATATGACTCCGACATCCAACCACTTAATAATCTTCTTCTTCACTACCTCTTGCATATGTGGATTCAAACGTCTCTGGTGCTCAATACTTGGTTTGTGATCGGGCATGAGTTGGATTTTGTGTGAACAAATAACGGGAAGGATCCCAATAATGTTCGCAATAGTCCAACAAATGGCTCGTTTGAACCTCTTCAAAACTTCCACCAAACACTCTACTTGTTACACATTCAAATCCGATGCAATAATTACCGGCAAAGTGTCATCTCTTCCCAAGAATGCATACCTCAGATGAGGTGGTAGAGCCTTAAGCTCTAATTTTGGAGCCTCCTCAATAGATGGTTTCGCGGGTGGAGACTCGCGATGCTTCATATCTAACTCTAATTTCTTTAATTTGAACCTATATTCCCTTCGTTCAAGTACCGCAACAAAAGACCCATACTCTTTAATACCATCATTCTCAAAATTCATGATCACTGCCGCTAGTGCCTCAACACCAAGAAGCTCTTCAATTTGCACCTCAGATGTGCTCTCAACCCTGTAATATATAGAAGATACCCTTTGGAGCTCACCACTCTGCTTCATGGACCTACAAATGTTGAATTTTGCTTCTTCATTATTTAATTGAAACTTCATCTTCCCTTTCTCCATATCAATCAAGGCGCGACCACTAGCAAAACGGCCTCCTAAGAATAATAGGGACCTCAAAGTCCACCTCACAGTCTAGAATCACAAAATCGGTCGGAAATATAAATGACTCCACCTTCACGAGCACATCATGGAGTATCCAATGGGCTTCTTCAGTGTTCGATCGCCCATCAGAAACGGCATTGCCGTGGGATTTAGGTCACCCAAATCCAACTTCTTGTAAATGGAGAGAGACATGAGATTTTTGCTTGCACCTAAATCACATAGTGCTTTAGCAAAATGCAATAATCCGATGGTACATGGAAGAGTGAAAGCGCCCGGATCCTCCTTCTTTTGCACAAGAGACCTTGTAGCAATAGCACTACAATGATGCATTCGGTCATCATCCTCAAAACTTACCGATCTCTTCTTTGTAACCATATCCTTCATGAACTTGGCATACCCGGGCATTTGTTCCAGAGCTTCTATCAAAGGAACATTGAGTTAAATCTGTTTCAATATAGTGATAAAACGCCGGTATTAACCATCTTCAGCCTTCTTCACCAATCTCTGAGGGAATGGTGGTGGTGGTCAAGGAATGGTAATCACTTTTTCGGGTACCTCTGCTTCTTTCATTGCTTTGTCCACCAATTCACCACTAGTTTCAACTACCTCTTCATCATTTATCACCTCATCTTCTACTACACACGGCATAGGTGTATCGATGGTTTGCTTACCTCTTCTAGTAGTGACCCCCATGCAATGTCCATCATTTTTTGGGTTTTGAATGGTGTTGCTAGGAAGAGTGTCCGGTTGACGTGGGTTCACAGTAGTAGACAATTAGGTCATTTGTAACTCAAGATGCTTGATAAAAACCGCATGTGCATCCACCTTTTGCCCGATATTAGCCAAATCACCTATCAATTCCTTGGCGTGCTCATCACTAGCATCAAACCTCCTCATAATTTTCTGCAACATATCTTCAACTCGCACCATACTACCTCCACCATCCCTAGGAGCAACTTGCCGATTTTGAGGCGGAACATAGGGCCCACTTCGATCATTTCTGTTACCATAGTTACCCTGGTTAAAGTTGTTGTCGCGGTTGTAGTTTCCATCTCGAACATAATGGCCCTCTCTTTTGTAATTCTCGTAGCTCCGACCTTGATTTCCTTGACCTTGGCGCCAATTCTCCTGATTAGAGCCTTGGGCGTTTGGTCGGAAACCCCTCGTCTGCTCATTCACTACATAAGTATCCTTTTCATAGTAGTAGTCATCCACTGGCGTTGGTGGTTTAGTCAAGTAGTTCACCGCATTTACCTTTTCTGCACCCCTAGTGACATGTTTCAATACCAACCTGAGCTCAGTTATCATCTGAGCCATATCTTCACGAATATCATCGGCAGCCAAATTGTGTGTAGCTTGCACTGCAAAGGTGTTTCTCCCAGTGTCCGACTTTCTAGTGCTCCAAGCTTTATTGTTGCGGGAGATTTTCTCAAACTTCTCTGCGATCTCTGCATAAGTTCACTCACCATAAGAACCACCCGCAATAGTATCAAGCACTGCCTTATTATTATTATCTTGACCCCAATAGAAGTACTCTTTCAATGACTCATCATCAATGTGATGCTTTGGGACATCTTTCACGAACGCAGTAAATCTATCCCAAGAGCTACTCACCGACTCCCCAGGCAATGCCACAAAGTTGCTCACTCTATCTTTGTGGTTGAGCTTTTTGGACACCGGGTAATACCGTGATAGGAACACATCTCTCAACTGATCCCAAGTATATATAGAATTATAGGGCAACTCAGTAAACCATATTGCGGCCTCTCCCATCAGTCAAAGAGGGAACACTCTTAACCCGATGACGTTCATGTCCAAATCCGGCCTCCCTACACAACTCTTGCACACCGACCTCAGTTTGGCGATGTGAGCATGTGGATCCTCAGATGGTAGCCCTGAAAACAAACCCCTTGCGGTGAGCATCTGTATCAAGCTATTAGTTACCATGAATGTGTGAACCTGTGGTAGAGGAGGTAGGACAAGAGGCCAATCAGAACAGTGATGTTCACGTTGCCCCTATAAAGCTCTTGAGGGCATGGGACGGGAGGTTGCATCTTCAAAGCATCATCAAGTGGATTATCCGCAACCACTTAATTATAAGCATCAACCGGTGGTGGAGGCTGACGATTGATCCCATCAAAAGGAATAGTAGGGTTCTGTTGATTATTCATTCTACGGAGTTTCTAGTTTAGTTCAGGATCGTATGAAAGTGTTGATTCTCCTCAGCTTCGTGTACTTGGCATACACTAGAGCTATACTTGAGAGAAACAAAAACAAAAGAATAATTATGAAATTATTGACCAAAATTCGATAATGTTATTAAAGTTAATCTAAAAGCCACTTTCCCCGGCAGCGGCGCCAAAATTTGATACGCTCAAATTACACATCCCTAATGAAGTATAAGCGGTCGTATCAAGTAAAGAACCCAACAAGTAGGTTGGGGTCAATACCACGAGGAAAATAGTTTAGACATAACTTCAATGTACAACTACGTTTATTTTGTCAAGTCCTTTCCGAAAATAGGTAATTAAAGGGGGGATTTTGAGAAACAAAAGTGTTTAATTATTTCTAAGTAAAACAAGTAGCAAGAGTGAAACTTTATTGTTTCAAGTTGTGAGAGAAATTAGGGTGTAAGTGTTCCCCATAGGTTCATAACGCGGTAATCCTAGTTATAACAATTCTTTCCTAGTGTTTTGTATGCAAAGTGGTAAGTTAGGTATCTTTAAATCCTTAGTCCGGTATTTAGAGAATTTCATCCCGTACCTTGGTTCGGCTACGTGTGTCTAAGTTACTAACCCTTACATTTCCTTCATATTAAGCATCGTATTCGATGTATGGCTTAGTTATTACTTCGCACCAATCGAAACTAGCCTATTAGATAGTATCCCACTAAATCTATGTTGATCATTCTTTTCCTATTAACTACCCCCTTGGTCTGGCAAGTAGAAATAAGGCGAGTTCTAACGCGTGCACTCGTTAAAAAGACTTCTAAGCGAAAGAATTATCAATGCATGCAAGAACCTATTTTAGAATTGTTATTTAGCTAGTTTTACTTTGTTAATCACCTACGGTTCCCACAAGCCTAGTTGTGGATTTAGTTACCCATGCCTAGAATAACACAATTCATAGTTGATAAACAATAAATCATGAACTTACTTTGACAAATTCGAAGAAAATCCAGAAATTCAACTTGAAACAACAAAAATCACTTGAAAACCAATTCCGGAAACTTGAATTATTGCCCAAGTTGCAAAACAAATTTCCAAGAACAAAACTATGAAAATAGTAAAAGAATCCAACCCCAAAATCGAGGTTTTACACCCTATTTATAAAAACATTATCCTAAAATAAAAGGAAAATAAATAAGGAAAGTTTGTCCAAAAACGCGGCTTCAATCGACGATCCCCACAGACGGTCCGTCGATCAAATGATGGACCGTCGACTGCCTCCGTAAGTCTAAACTTAGAATTTTTCTTCACCCTTCACTTTGCATCTTTTGTGATCCAATCGACGGACCAACAACACGGTCCGTCGATGCTTCTCCTCGTTCCATACTTAGCTTTTCTTCAACATCGGGTACTGGGACATTCTCTAATTAGATCGACGATTCAACAGGAAGGTCCGTCGATTATTCCGTAGCCCCACACTTTTTTAGAATTCCCCGAGTTGCTTCCAGATGCCTGAACCTCCAATCGAAGGTCACCACCTACGGTTCATCGATTGAACAACGGACCGTCGATGGAGATGGCCTTCGTGGATCACATTCTGCACTAATTCTCCACATACTTCTGCGTTTTGGTTTTGGACAACTTTCCTGCAAAACAAAGATAGAAACATATTAATACAAAAAGGCTCTAGACACACACCAATCTTAAGGAAAAAACATTGAAAGTACCGTAAAACCACGGTACATCGGGGGGTGGAATAAAGGAGAGAAATTGAGTATCCATTTTTGACTAATGTGCCATTAAAATTGTCATTGCTATTTTAATGTTGGCGTTAAAAGAGGAAACAGGGGAAATGGGATTGAAATAGAAAAACTGGAAATTGGTTTATTTGCAAAGAATTAAAAAAAAGTGGTGTTAACATTAGTGGCAAATCATGATGCCGTGATGGTGAAATTATGAGGATATAATTGGGGTAATGATTAGGTTTATTGTTTGATGTGTGTAGTGTGTTATAGGGTGAGGAATTTGTGACGCTGCAATTGTAATTCCCAGCGAATGAACAAACTTTGCAAATTTTATTCTTTGATAATATTTAATCCTTTACCGAATTCTTCTTATAATTATCACCCTATAACTCAAGTTTTGTTATCGAAATAGTGAAATTAAATATTGAATGTACTATATTATATGTAAACTATTAGAATTATGTTGTTGGGAGAAATTAAGACTTAATCCTACGCTTGAAACTTAGGAACTTGATTATAAATTCGGAGTGAATTATTGAGTCTAGACTAGACACGTAGTGATATGTGTGTTGTTAATTTTGAAACCTTATTGTGATTAATTATTTGAATAGATTGGATTTATTTGGAAGTTTAATTAAAGAGGAAGACTCAAGTCCCGGAGTGATTGTTCGACTATTTGAGGCAAGTGAATTTCTAAACTCTTGTTAAGTGTATGGAATATGTGTATTTCCTTGTGGTATATGTTTGAGAGTAATGGGACTTGGTGATGGGTTGACTTGTTCACATTGATTAATTCAAATGATAAAAAACAAAGGGTAATTAAAGGCAATGTGATTAATTGCTTCTGTGTGATGTATTGATAATGGAGAATGGTTCGAAAGACTTGTTAAATAATTGTTGATGTTGTTGTGAATTGTGCAATGTTATGAAAACAGACATCTTCTCGTTATTTTTGTGAACATATCATTTGCATTGTTCTGAGACATGGTTGTGAGAAGTGTTATGTGCATTGAGAAAGATTGAGAACTTAAAGAGGATGTATCATTTCGAGGGACGTATCACGCACCGCGATGGATACTATATTTCAAGGGATGTATCGCATGCCGTGATAGACATTATATTACGAGGGATATATCGCGCGTCGCGATGGTTACTATTATCGAGGGTCGTATCGCATGCTGTGATGGATGCATGGACAGATATGTTCCCCATGGGTGCTGGACTGAGAGACAACGAGTGTGTATCACTAGGTCAGACATGCATCATTATATTTGACATTGCATTCCATTGCATTGCACATAGTTATCATTAGTGAACTTGATATTGTGTTTTGCTAATTTTGTGAATGCCATTCTACAGAACTTATAATTGATGAATACTGAGCTTGTTGTTAAGGATATGTAATTTGTTGAAGTGTTGTTGTTGAGGATATGTAATTTGTCAAAGTGTTGTTGTTGAGGATATGTAATTTGTCAAAGTGTTGTTGTGGAGGATATGTAATTTTTCTAAGCGTTGTTGTTGAGCTATGTGCTATGTAAACTGTGAGTTGTTAGATTGGGCTAATTTTTACGCAGGTTTGTAGTTGTAGAGGTTCGGTTGGGGTGGTAGGAGTACCTGTACTTCATCCCCTTAGCTTGTGTTTAGAGGTTTACTTACTGAGTACCGTGTGGTTTGGTACTCACCAGTAGCTTCTACAAATTCTTTTAGGTTGTGAGCCTGGATTTATATGGTACTTGTCATTCTCTTCTTTTCCGAGGCTTCTTGGAGATTTGTGAGGTAGTTGTTTGTCGTCTCAGCGGACTTTCTTTCTCCTTAGTTATGATCTTGTTCTATTCTAGAAACAAGTTCATTTGAGACTAGTGCTTTTTTCTTTTGAATCAGTTGTAATACTTTAGAGGTTTGTACACCTAACAACAAGATTTTGGGGGTAGTTTTGATCTTATTATAAATTTTCCGGATTTTAGTGTAATGGTTTTGAGTTTTAGGCTGTCTTGTCTTGGTGGGATAAGACGAGTGTCATCACATCCATTTTTGGGTCGTGACATTCCTCTTCAGTTTTTCAATCATTCATGCGTGAATTCAGCCTTACAATCATGTTCCCTCAGTTTGTACTTCCATTTTCAACGTATTTGCATGTTCTTGCAAATTAATTCAGTTAGAAACTCACTTCTCAGTGTTTAGTGGTAGGGATTGCAGCTCTCTCCCTCTATTTCAGCTAGTATAGTCTTCATTCGAGGATGAATGTTCCCAAGGAAAAGATAATGTAACACCATGTATTCAAAATAGACTAGAAATCAGTTTTTCAGAAATTGCTGGTGCAATCTATGGTCACCATCTACGGATCGTAGTCTGATCTACGGCATGTACTGTGGGTCCGTGATTCACCATTGTAGCCCTCCCAAAACTCAGCTTAGAAAATCAACTAAGTCTCAACCCACAAACAGACCTACGGTCCATAAGTAAGACCACGATCTGTGGTCTGTGTCCGTGGATCAAGACCCCATTACCCAACCTCTGACATGAACTACGGACGACCAGCACGGACCGTCGTTCGATCTACGGTCCGTAGGTCAAGGTTAGGAGTTAGTTAGGGGGAAACTGACGTTGGGTCAATTTCAAATGGTCATAACTTTTAGCAAAAATTAAATGAGGTGTCCTATGACCTATGATATGATAGATAATTGAATCCTCTTTCCAGGGTCACCAAGTTTGCTAAAATCCAACATCCGAGTAAAAAGTAATGCCCATTTTAGTGAAGGCATGTCGAGCAGACCCAAACGACGGACAGTCGATTGAACGATGGCCCATCAGAAGAAGCGAACCCAGGATTTAAAGATAGATGATGCAATACTATGACTGACTCAAGGGTAAGTCTAGGAGTAGCACAAGGGTAACTGTCACGACCGGAATCTAGACCCCAGACGAGACCGGCGTCGTCGTTACTTCATCTAGGTTAAATTTAGCGGAAAATTTGAACTTTTGTTTACTTAAACTTTATATTGGAAAACATTGATCTCGCATAATACTATCTACGTAAACTCATAAGCGTTCACAATAACCATCTAAACCAAGATAATCAAATGAAAGATATAGTCATAAATATAGAGTTGCCAAAATGGCACCAATACAACGTATGAAAGTAAATACGAAAGAAACGCTAGTGGAACACTCTCCACTAGCTCATGCCTACGTCTAAGCTAGAATATAAAAGATAAGCATCCTCGAAATCATGAGGGACTACCAAGTCCGGATGAATGCTCCACGTCTGGTGTAACAACTCGAAAATAACTATGTGAAGTAATGCCTAAACGTACCTAATGCCTAGATTAGACCGGGTTCACATGGCTTGATGCGCGTGGAACCAGAACTCAGAACCATGTACCATCCAAGACAACCAACTTGGCGAGTTAGTTAAGCTAGGCAAGGTTGGGTCCAACCATGTAGGGCACCCGAATTGAAGAGATTCACCCGTATGAGTTTTTACCGGACTTGAAAGGGGTAATCTTAGTTTGGGAGGGTCTAGGGGTAAAATGGTCTTTTACAGGCTAGGGGTAGTATTGTAATTACCCTAAGTATTTATTTAATTAATTAATTAATATAAAAAGGTGGGAAATTCGGGTAGGGTTGTCCAAATTTGACCCTTTTCGCAAGTTAAGCTTCACCTGGGTTCGATCCTTGGTGGAAGCAATGTTAAATTTAATTAATTTATATTAATTATCTGACTTAAGTAAGAGCATGATGAGTCATTTCACCTAAACCTTAAAAAATCACATTTTTAATTAATGAAGAACAAAGAGTCCTAGTTTGACTAAGTCTTCAACTAAAACTCCTACACTTACTCTCATCTCTCTCCACTCTCATTCTCACGACTTTCTCCACTCTCTTCTCACGTTATTTATCAGCAAAAAGAACAAAAAAAATCGAAGTTCATCACTTGAAGAACTTGCACATAAAAACTCAAAAGAAAAACTAAACTAAAAATGAAAAGCGAAAGCATCTTTTAAACGGTTTGCGCGTGAGTTTTGTTGGAGAAGCATTTGTTTTTCGTGGGAGTTGGCAGCACTCAAGGACATATTTGAAAGGTGTTAAATGATGAGAAAAGGTATGGGTTTTCTTCCTCTTGAAACCTTTCCCAAGAGACCCTTAGGATTCAGTCGAATTCTAATCTGAAAACTAGGAATGTTCCCCGTTGCATGTCCCTGTCACTAGCTCCCATCGATTTTGTAGGTTGGGTATGTTTTGGTGGTAGAATCTAGGGATATGATGTGTTTTCGTGATGATTATGTTCATTTATGTATGTTCAGATTTATGTGAGTAATAAGCATACTTTCCGAAACTATGTGTTAAAAGTGTGTGTGCGCATTGTGTATGCCGTGACTTTGGTCATGGGTTGACGTGTGTAATATGCATGTTAAATTCTTTTGTTTGTATGCAATTACTTGAAGTAAATCGTGATGTTCATAAGTAGTGTAATGTTGTTGAATTGAGTGCAAATCCTTGATCAAATGTAACCACGAAAATGCACAAAATAGACGTACGAAATGTCCAATGAATTGTCCAAAAACCTAACGTATACAATGTTGAGAAAATGGACTGGAAAGTGTGATCAAATTTCCAGATTTGCTGGAAATTTGGTTCGGCTAAGTTACTGGAAAAATTAGAAATTTAAAAAAATTATTTTAAATATGTGAGGTCATCAAGGATTGAACCCGAGACCTCACTATATGAAGGCTGCTGAAAAATTAATATTTAAAGTGAGGTGAGGGGGATTCAAAATGGGGTAAGGCTGGTGAAGAAACAAAAGAAAAAGGGAAGATAAATAAAATGAGGTTGTGGGGATCGAACCCACAACCTCTCGGATAGACAAGGAAGTTAGGATAAAAATTAAATAAAAGAAAAATGAGGTTGTGGGGGATCGATCCCACATCCTCTCGGCCTAAAACAGAAAAGTCAAGGAGAGAAAAGTAAGAAAAGAAATGTAGGCGTTGGGATTCGAACTTGGGTCCCCAAGCTGAAATTTTAAATCAGAATTTAATATAAGACTAAGTGTTGCTCAAGGGATGTGAAATCGGGTTCCCTTGCCCAATTCCGTATTGATGCATAAGTCTTATGTGAATAAATAATTAATGAATGCTGCCTATAGGAATCAAACTCGAGACCTTGGCATACTTACAAGATGCATAAGTCTTGTACCACATAATCTTGGGTAAATATGAGTCACTTAGTCGAATTATGAACGAAGTCTTATGGCTTATACGTATGGGTTCATAAGTCCAGCGTACGTTTAAAAATAAGTGAACCTAAGATGTATGTGATGAAATTATGTGACCCCCGGAGGGTTAAGTAAGAATGTGAAACACACTAAAAGGCCAAGTGCATTGGCATATGACGAAATGAATATTCACGTAATAAGGTGAGTAATTATGTTATACTATGATGCTAATTAAAATAGTGACAACATGATAAGAGGCTAGTGCAAGTGAGACAAGCTGCATCTACGCCAAAAAATCAATGTCACTAAATGAAATTTCTAAGAAAGTATATTTATGTTAAACGATGAATAAGCAAAGAAAGAGTGACTACATGACTATAGGCTAGTGCAAGTGAGATAAGTTGCATCTACGCCTAAAAATCAATGTCACTAAATGAAATTTCTAAGAGAGTATATTTATGCTAAACGATGAATTAATCAAGAAAGAGTGGCTACATAAGGATAGGCTAGTACAAGTGAGACAAGCTATATCTACGCCTAGAATCAATGTCCCTCAATGTAAATTCCAAGAGAGCATATGTATGTTATACGATGAACAAATAATGAAAGGTGAGTAAAGATGAAATGAAAAGATGTTAAGAAAGAACAGGGTGGCATCACAATATGAGGCTAGTGCTAGTGAGACAAGTTGTACCTACGCCAATATAAGGTCACCAAAAGTACTCACCTAAGAGAGTGTTGAATATTACGAGACAAGTCTCAATCACACTCTATATGTAAGTGTAAGGACAATTCACACTTAATACGTAAAGAAGAGATGATAAATCATTTAATGAGCTATGACTAACTCATGCTAGAAGCAAGCTTCGATGATGTATGAACTTTAAACGGAGCACTTATAGGCTAGCTATTAGTGGTGATGTCTTCTTACGGGAAGGGCGGAGTTTCAAGTAATTCTCATGTAATGAGACTTTCCACCAAGGTGGGTATGGGTCTCCATAAATCTCCTAGTCTTTGAAATATGCTGCCAACATAGGGAACTAGCCATTGTTTTTCCACCTTAGCGAGCTAGGGATGTTGTGGTTTCACCTTGGCCAGTGACTCCACCTCTTTTCGGTGTGGGGAAGACACCGTATTTCATGATGCTCACATGATCTATGTTGGTTAAAGTTGAAGTTCCTCAAAGTATGAAAGATAATGAAATGAATGATACCAAAGGTGTTTCGATAGGATAATCAAGAGGAGAACTAGACTCAAGTAATGACACTAGGTTATTCTTGGTCATTGCACAGTGAACCCAATGAGAGTCTTAAACAACATCCTAGGTATAGTTGGTGTTCACACCAGCCTACGAATGAATGAAAATGAAGTACGTATGAATGAATGAAGCAAACTCTATGTTTGCTAAAGGAGTCCCCCTAGTTGAGGTTCCATATGTTGAGCCCTCATTTTGGGAAGTCCTAATGTTAAGTTTGTGATTCCAAGATCTCACAGAATATGAACGAATGATATGTGAAATATGTTATGTGTTGTGTGCAATATGAAAAGAATGATGATGCATGTTACTCTCATAGCATGACATTCCAAATCTAATTTGGCAAGTCCAACTGACTTGGCTTTCCATAATTCATATCGTTAGGAGAGAGCTCTTCTTAATCATGCATGTCCTTGGTGTGTACTTGCATACACCCATACTTAGTACAAGTGTGTACTAATCCCATACATTATACTATTTTAGGTGCAGGTTCAGGAGGGTGTTGAAGACATTCATTGCAGTTGTTCGGACATCAGAGCTTTTCATCAGGACTTGGTAGGTCCTCATGCATTCGAGGATGCCTGCCGTTATGTTTCTATATTAGTAATAAGTTTAGGCTAGTGGAGCATGTTCCACTAGTATTTCTTTCCTATTTTGTTCAGACTTATGTAATGGTGCCATTTTGGCAATTGTTACTTATGCTATAAGACTATTTATTTCAAGATTGAATGATTCTTTATTAAATGGTTGATACACATGAGCAATGAACTTCTTTATACGCATATGCATGTTATAACTATGAAGTCTATGTACACTTCAAACAAAACAAAAAGTTTCAAATTTTCCGCTAAAATTAACCTAACGAATGTAATGACGACGTAAGTAGGCTTGTCTGCGACCTCTGAGAGGTCAACGAAGCCGGTTTCGGCTAGGGTCTAGACCGCGGTCGTGACATCCGGATAGATCAACGTAGTCTCGTAAGCTCTAGCGTCTACCTGCACCTGCACCTAAAAGTAGAGTATTGTATGGGATTAGTACACACTTGTACTAAGTATGGGTGTATGCAAGCACACACCAAGGACATGCATAATTAAGAAGAGCTCTCTCCTAATGATATGAGTTATGGAAAGTCAAGTCAGTGGACTTGCCAAATCGGATTAGGAAAGTCATGCTATGAGAGTAACATGCATCATCATTCTTTTCATATTGCACATAGCACATAACATATTTCATATAGCACATACATATATTAAATATCATTCGTTCATATGCCGTGAGACCTTGGAATCACGGACTTAACATTAGGACTTCCCAAAATGAGGGCTCAACATATGGGACCTCAACTAGGGAGCATTCTTTAGCAAACACAGAGTCTGCTTCATTCATTCATACGTACTTCATTTTATTTTATTCATAGGCTAGTGTAAACACCATTTATACCTAGGATGTAGTTTAAGACTCTCATTGGGTTCATTGTGAAATGACTAAGAATGACCTAGTGTCATTACATAAGTCTAGTTCACCTGTTGATTATCCTACTCAAACACCTTTGGTATCGTTCATTTCATTGTGTGCATTGCATGAAGCTGGCCTCATTCTTTCTTTGGGAACTTTAACTTTAACCGACATAGATCATGTGAGCTCCATGAAATCCTGTGTCTACCCCACACCGAAAAGAGGTGGAATCACCGGCCAAAGTGAAACCAAAACATGCTAGCGTATATAGGGAATTCAACCCTGCTAGATCCCTATGTTGGCTGCATAGGTTCAAAGACTAGGAGATATAAGGAGACCCATACCCGTCTAGATGGACAGTCTCATCTCATGAGAATTGTACGAACCTCTGCCTTCCCGAAAGAAGGAATCGCCACTCATAGCTAGCCTATCGGTGCTCCGTATAAAGTTCGATTACATTCATCTCATACATTGATGTACCGTGGTTATACAGTACTTTCAATGCTTTTTCCTTAAGTTTAGTGTGTGACTAAGGCCTTTTTGTATTAGTTTTAATGTAATTTTCTCTTTGTTTTCAGGAACTCTGTCCAGAAGAAGAACGTGAGAGTTGTGTGTTGAAAGTTGCAGAAGTGGCAACCTAAGGAGCCATCGACGGTCCGTCGTGACCTCGATGGTCCGTAGGTGGCCACCGTCGTGAGAAGAAGAAGACTGACAAAGAAAGGTGTGGAATTCTGACCAAGTGTGGGGCTACGGAGGCTCGCGACGGACCGTCATAGCCACGACGGATCATCCTGCACATCCGTCAACATCAACAGAAAGTAGCCCCAGTACCCATCTCCAGAAGTTTCTAAGTGTGGAGTGACGGAAGGCCTCGATGGCCTGTCGTGGCTGTCATCGACTCAGTCGTGTTTTTTGGACAGATTTTCCTTAAATAGGTTTCCTTCTTTATTAGGATTTAAGTATTATAAATACCTGTAAACACCTCATTTTTGGTGTTAGACTTTTGGGATATTTTTAGTTCTATTGTTCTAAATATTGAAGTTTGGGATTTTGGAACTTATATTATTTTCTGGAATCATTTGTTACAAGTTTTTGATCAATTCAAGTAATTTTTTGGAATATCTTCAATCTTATCAAAGTAAGTGCATGGATTCTTATATAATTAATATGAATTGTGTGATTATTAACATGGGTAACTAAACTCCATAACTAGGGTTGTGGGAACCATGGGTAAATAACAAGGTAAAACCTAACTAAAATAACAATTCTCGAATAATGTCTTGCATGTATTAATAATTCTTTCATTTAGAAGTCTTTTTAATGGTGGCCAACGTTAGAACTCGCCTTATTGCTACTTGCCGGAACAAGGAGGTAGATGATAAGAAAAGAATTATTAACATAGATTTAGTATTTACAATATAATAAGCTAGTGTTGGTTGGTGCGACGTAACAACTAAGCCAAATATCGATTATGATGCTTAATATGAGGTAAAGGTAAGGTTTAGTAAAGCATACACACGTAGCCGGACCAAGGTGCGGGGTGAAATTTCCTAGTTGACAGACCAAGGAATTAGGGATACATAACTTATCACTTTGCATGCAAGATATTAGGAAAGGATTGTTATAGTTAGAATCACCGAGTTATGAACCTATGGGGAACACTTAAGCCCTAGTTACTTCCATTACTTGATAAAAATCAAATTTTTGAACTCGTCATTTGTTTACGTAGAATTAGCTAATTACTTTTGTTATTCAAAAAAAACCTTTTTGTTAATTTGTTTTCGGAAAGGAATTGACTAAATAAAAGTAATATTAGGTTGAAGTTAAGTCTAAATCATTTTCCTTGTGGAATCGACCCCAACCTCATAGTTGGATTCTTTACTTGATACGACCGCTTATACTTCTTTTTGAGAAGTAAATTTGAGCGTACAAAATTTTGGCGCCGCTGCCGGGGATGTGGTTTTGGGTCAACGAAGGGATAAAATCCTTCACCCCATTTACTATGCTAGTAAATCCCTCAACGAAGCCCAAAAGAACTACACCGTCACTGAGCAAGAGCTCCTTGCAGTAGTCTTTGCTTTCGAGAAATTTCGCTCCTATTTGCAAGGCACTAGAGTTATAGTGCATACTGATTATTCTGCTTTAAGATATTTGATGGCAAAGAAGGATGCAAAACCAATATTGATTCGTTGGGTATTACTACTGCAAGAATTTGACTTTGAGGTGAAAGACAGAAAAGGGACCGAAAATCAAGTTGTTGATCACTTGTACCGGTTATAAGATGAAGCAATGAGGGAGTTAGGTGAAAATGCTAAAATTGATGATACTTTCTCTGATGAGCATGTATTGGCTGCCTCCCAAGACTTGCCTCCCAAGACTTGTTCCCATGTCCCACCGGACTTGTCCTTTCATCAAAGGAAAAAGTTCATGCATGATGTAAAAAAGTTCTTTTGGGATGAACCATACTTGTATAGGAGTTGTGCCGATGGGCTTATTCGGCGTTGTGTGCCGGAAGTTGAGATGTTGAGTGTTTTGGAGGCGTGCCATTCTTAGCCTGTAGGTGGGCATCATTGTGGTATCTGGATAGCCCACAAAATCTTACAATGTGGCTACTATTGGCCAACTATCCATCAAGATGCTCATGAGTTCGCCAAGGCATGTGATAGATGCCAAAGAGATGGTGGTATTTCGAGAAAGCAAGAGCTCCCTTTAAATCCCATCCTTGTGATTGAATTGTTTGATGTGTGAGGCATTGACCTTATGGGCCCTTTTGTGAGTTCTTATGGGATGAAGTACATTCTTGTGGCAGTCGACTATGTGTCTAAATGGGTAGAGGCTATCACACTTGCAAATAATGAAGGGAAGAGTGTCATCGCGTTCTTGAAGAAGAACATATTTTCCAGATTTGGCACCCCAAGGGCTATTATTAGTGATGGGGGATCCACTTTTGTAACAAGCTATTTAAGGGTTCGCCATAATGTGTACACTCCGTACCATCCTCAAACCAGTGGGCAAGTTGAGCTGTTGAACAGGGAAATTAAGCAGATTTTGTCGAAAATGGTGAATGCTAGTAGAACGGATTGGTCAAGGAGGCTTGATGATGCTCTTTGGGCCTACCGGACAGCATACAAGACTCCCATTGGTATGTCCCCATACCAACTTGTATATGGGAAGGCTTGTCACTTACCGGTCGAATTAAAACATAAAGTCATGTGGGCAATGAAGAAGCTGAAAATGGATTGTAATGAGGCTGTGGAACAAAGGTTAAACGGGTTGAATGAGCTTGATGAATTTCGCTTAAAGGCATATGAAAGTTCAGCCCTCTACAAAGAAAAGATGAAGAAGTACCATGACCAAAAGATTGAGAACCGCGATTTTTTGGTTGGGGATTTGGTGCTTTTATTCAATTCTAGGTTGCGCTTGTTTCCGGGCAAACTCAAGTCCAAATGGACTGGTCCCTACTTGATCACCCAACTATTTCCTCATGGTGCGTTTGAGTTGGAGAACAAGGAGGGTGTGCGGTTTAAAGTGAACGGACAGCGAATCAAAATCTATCTGGGCATGCCGAATCAGCGAATGAAGTGATCGAGGCATACCATCTTGATGAAGTCTGAGTAATCAAGAGTCTTTCGTCGTGCCGCAACGTTAAATCAAGCGCTGATTGGGAGGCAACCTAATATGTATTCTCTATCCAACTATAGCTCTTTCGTTATTTTCTAGGAATAGTTGCATTATTTTTGCGTTTATTTATGTAATGTTCTGTCTGACTGCTCTTTTCGTTAGTAGTGTTGGATAGAGCATAGATTAGGATCCGTATCCAAAAAGTGTCCAGAAAATACAAAAGATTAGCTTAATGGGTGCTCAATGTGCACGTATCAAATCACCAGAAATCTGCAGAAATTTGGTCTGTTGCACTCATCGATGGAACCATCGACGGACCGTCGTTCCTGCGATGGACCGTCAGTGGGGTCCGTCATGCCAAGGTATGTCTTTTAAATTTTATTAAGTTAGGGCAACCACGACGGAACCCCACGACGGACCGTCGCACCAGTTACAGTCCGTCGACGGGGAATCATCGCGTCAGTATCCATGAACCCGACCCGACTCGTCCGGCTGAATATTAAAAGTTTTAAACTTTTAAACTTCCCACCCATCATTTAATCCCTCATAACCGTCCCTTTCCCCCATTTTCTTCCATTTACCACCATTTCTTCCCCTCTAACTCCCATTCCCTCTCCTACATCCTGATTTCCATCATCTCCCTCATCTTCCAAAGCCCTTTCTCTCCCATATTCTCCACAGCCTTTCAGTCCATTACGTTCGGTACTGGTCTTTTTGTGCTGCTTTGCAACTACCTGTGACTTACATCCTTCTCCTCTACTGTGTTTATAAGGTATGTTCTTCGGATCTATCATTTAACTTTCGTAAATTGTGGTTTGCTTTCTGTTTAAAATTGATATTTTACTGTTTGGGTCTTCAAATTTTGGGCCCCCATTGAATGCTCGAACTTCCCCCATAGTGCTAAGTTCTCATAGATTACGTCTATTGTAAAAGAATGGGGATTCTGTGGTTAGACATGGTGTGTGTTTTCTGATTTCAATTCTGACCTAGGGTTGCTACATAGTAGAAATTGAATGCTAAAACTCGCTAATATTCTTGCCCTAGGGATTATGGGATGCTAGGTATAGTTTTGATACACTTAGGCTTCCAACAACTCCGTACATAGGGAACCATTATGGCTGCAAAACCATGTCCCCTGAAGGACAGTACGAGACCCCGTTGACGGACCGTCGACCCTACAATGGGCCGTCGTTGGGGTCCGTCATGCCCAACTCCATTGATTCCCATGAGTGTCCGTCGACAGAGGCTTACGACGGACCGTCGTCCCTTCGACGGTCCGTCCTTCATATCCGTCGCGTCTGTCAGGACCTTAGTTTATGACGTGTTTACAATTTATTCTACATATCCCTCGACGAACACCCACGATGGACTGTCGTGCCTTCGAAGGTCTGTCCTGCATATCCGTCGCCCCTGTCAAAACCTGGGTTTCTAATGATTTTCAAATATATTCTAAGTGTCTCTCGACGAACACTCATGACGGACCGTCGTGCCTTCGACGGTCCGTCATGCATGTCCGTCGTCACTATCAGAACCTTATGCTCCTGAATTTTTGACAATTTTCCCTTAGTGTCCTTCAACGGACCCCCACGACGGACCGTCGTGTCTGCAATGGACCGTCAATGGGTCTGTTTTGCACTCTGCATTGCTGCACTTCCATTTCATTTTATGTATCTTGCTGCTTCCACTTGTACTAACTACCCTTTTTGCAGGTACTCATGACTCCTAAACAGGACCGTGTCTATTCCCTAGGGCGTTCCAAGTCCGTCGCCCCGTCCAACTGATTGGTTATCGGCTCAGACAATGAGCGTGACCCAAAGTACGTGCCACCTGGCACCCGCACTGCTACACCTGCTGCTCGCCCCACCAGAGCCACTCCCACGAGGGTGGAGCCCACCGTAGTCACTGCCTCCCTGTCTGACGAAGAGCGCATACTGACCGGCACACCTTGTAGGTCGGCTTC
Organism: Solanum lycopersicoides; assembly: GCA_022817965.1. Classification (NCBI taxonomy): domain Eukaryota; kingdom Viridiplantae; phylum Streptophyta; class Magnoliopsida; order Solanales; family Solanaceae; genus Solanum; species Solanum lycopersicoides. The sequence continues at coordinate 13,235,559 of CM040622.1, read as the reverse complement.
ACAGTCAGAGGGAGCATCTGTCTCTGTGGGAGCATCCGGGTCGGAGGAAGCTTCCGGTTCAAAGGAGGTCTCCGGGTCTGAGGAGGCCTCTGTTCCTGCCACCGCATCCCAGTCTGCCTCGTCTGATGAGGATGATAGTGATGATTCTACTCCAGCACCGCAGACTACCGTTCCCGCTCTGATTGTAGACCAGTCCAACCGGTGGTGTGTAGACGGGCAGTATCAGGTTTACTCGGACGCTAAGATGCCGAAATATAAGGGGGTCATGATCCGGACCCTGACACTTGAGCGACGGGTTTGCACGGAGAGCCTTTCTACCATGCCGTCTATACATGAGTTGTTCACCCGACATCGGCTGGAGTGGACGGCCCGAGCTGTGGGCCACTATAGCAAGGAGATGGTGAGAGAGTTTTATGCCGCATATGTGGCGACTCTCCGATTGCAGTTGGATAGGCGGGCAGCCCCCGCCAAACATGCTCCTCTAGACTACGTCCAGGTTCGCGGCAAGCGGGTGGACATTTCCTTACCGGCCATCCGCAGATTTCTCTTTGGCGCAGATTTTGATGCTAACAGGACACCTCTCATCGTCGAGTTCGACTATCGGTGGAAATTGATTAAAGATGGCCGCTTCCAGCACGAGCCAGAGTTGAGGGAGACCACCAAGCGGTGGATTGCACAGCACTTGTCTGTTGATGGTGAGGTTGCCGACTGGGTGAGAGAGCCCAAAGGAAGTATTAAAAAGGCTAACCTCACCTTCACAACCAAGTTTTTGTGGCTACTCGTCCGACACTGCCTTTCCCCCACTGCAGCAGACAATATTTGTCACTTGGGACCGTGTGGTACTGATGGCCGCGATGATAGCAAGGTTCGAGGTAGACTATGCCTGGCTACTACATGTGGTGCTGCACAAGAGGTCCTACAAGGCCACTACCACTTACCCTTTCCCATGCATGGTTTTTGCTTTGTGCAGGTTAGCTGGAGTGACCCTGTGGCACATTGATGTGCTTAAGTCCCCGACGGGCACAGTTGATATCGGCCTCATTCGGGATGAGGCCAATGAGTTGGCTCCCCACAGAGGGCCCCGTCCGGAGGTGCAGCCGCTTGGAGAGATCCTAGCGGCAACACTTGAGCAAGCCCAAGCGTCTAACCTGGCCACTTCTGAGACCACCGATACCACGCCGGTCGAGTCTATCCCGGGTGGTAGAACCGCCCCTAGCTCCTCCCGTTCGACTCCAAAGACTACTCTGGTCCTACTTGCTGGGGTCCAGAAACTTGAGGCCCAGATGGCCACAATTCTACACCACATCCAGCCTTGGATGCAGAAGTCTATTGTTGAGGCAGAGGAGCGTCTTGAGAGGAAGATGGCCCAGCACACCGAGCGGAAGGTAATGGAGGTCCACCAGCGCCTGCAATTTTTTTAAGCTACGGGTTCTTGCCCGACCCCCCTATTGTGAACGTGACATCTCTCCAGGCTGTCGTGGCAAGTCTACGAGCCGACTTGGATGCTATACTAGAGGCTCGGGTGCCGGAGTCTGAGGCCCCTTCTGTAGAGCCTATTAAGGACACGGTGATGGCTGCCCTATTTGCCTCTACTGATGTGCCACCACCTCCATCACGAGAGCGTGCCAAGAGGCACCGAACTAGAGATGAGGATGAGTCCCGAGCTCAGAAGAGGGAGCGCCACGAGTTGGAGGCTGCGAGAAGAGCCTCGCTTATTGATGAGGCGGCCCGTCAGACGAGGGTTATGGAGGTGGCTGCTGGAGCATCTAGTTCCAGAGTTGCAGAGGTTGAGAGGAGCACTACTGATGGTGCGGTCATAGCTGAGGACACTACTGATGGTGTCCCGACTTTAGAGGGAGCGGGGTCTGGGAAACTGGACCCGCCATCTTGTTGATCACCGATGCTTTGTGCCTCAGGTTTGCTTCACCTACCACTCTATTTCTTAGATTTTTCTGCATTGGGGACAATGGCATTTTTTTGTTGGGGTGGGGTAAATGAACAGTGAGTGCTAGGGTGAAGTCTAAGTAGCCCAACTCACGATCCTCTCTTGGGGTTTTCTTGCCTGTGTTCTTTTTCCCCAAGAGACTGGTTACTTTATTGTTGAACCGGCATGTTGTTACCTTTTGTACATAGTATAGAAACAGACTCTGAAGCATGATGGCTAAACAAAAATGATATCCTGATTTTAATGAAAATGATGCATGACTAGGTATAGTAACTGATAAATGTACGGCTCTAAGCATGACACAGAGATACACTACTGCATGACCCTAAATCTAAGACTCGAACTAGGTGTCTGATAATCTGGTAAAGTAAGGAGATGTCAAGAGAGTGTGAGGAAAATTTGAATAGTCCACTATTTATACTGATGGTTAGTCCTGCTAAAAAAAAGTAAGTTTTGATAGACAATTAGGAAAGGATCATAGGTCCTTGTTCAATATAGCCAATCTTTAGCCTAAATGACAGAAAACCGAATAAAATTAATCCCTTCTTGATCCAAATGAATTGAGCCTAAATCAGACCTTTCTTTTTTACCCCAACTGATTCCTTTTTTTGGGAACAATGCGTTGGCCCTGGTCCCCCCTTGGACATGTGCACCTCAGCTTATGCCAAAAGCATAAGTTGAGGGTGGCTAATGCAGCAAACAACCTTGTCGTGGCCCTGACCCAACTTTGAGTATTGTGTACCTCAACTCGTGGCAAAGCCATGAGTTGAGGGTGGTTATTATGAGGAATGCCCTCGGAAAGTAAGGTTGAAAGAATAAAGAAGCAAAAGAAAAGTGACTCAAGAAAAGTTGAAAGAAAAGTGATGAATTTGAAAAATTGAAAATACAAGTAAAAAAAAAGACACTTACACAAAAAGGAGAAAGAAGGCAGAATAGCAAAGTGAAGGAATGTAAGAAAATTAAGAAACAAGGGCGGAATAAAATGATGAAAAGGTAGGACGCTTGGTCGTTATGCCAAGGAGGGCAATGAGTCACTACAAATACATCTAAATGTATCCAACCTGACCCCGAGCCTAAGTTACAAGCTAAGAAAGTCCTATCGTGATCCTAAAAGTCTATTATGGTGAACGTAAAGCAGTGAAAATAAAGGCAAGCCTATGGCAATAAGTATGAATAAGGTGTGAAATTGTTTTGACAGCGAGTGTTGAATAATAATCCTTATACTCAAACTTAAATCATTGTGTGAAAAATAAGGATGTTGTTTTGAAGTGAGGACACTAGTTGCAATACCGGAAAATTGGTACCTTGGTGAGAGATTAAAAAGGATAGGTGTTTGTGAGTGGTGAGTATGTGTCATGGTCTGATCCACATGATCAAGCCTAATAGTGATAGCATGCATAACTCAATTTGAAAATAATCGGGATTGATAGCCAGATGATTGCAGAAAGCTAAAATAAAGATGCTCTTGTACAAAGATTTTGTGGTGAGTCATAGTGCGTCGCTTGAGGACAAACAACGAATTTAAGTTGAGGGTGTTGACGTACCGTGGTTATACGGTACTTTCAATGCTTTTTCCTTAAGTTTAGTGTGTGTCTAAGGCCTTTTTGTATTAGTTTTAATGTAATTTTCTCTTTGTTTTTAGGAAATCTGTCCAGAAGAAGAACGTGAGAGTTGTGTGCTGAAAGTTGCAGAAGTGGCAACCTACGGAACCATCGACGGTCCGTAGGTGGTCACTGTAGTGATAAAAGAAGACTGACAAAGGAAGGTAGGGAATTCTGACCAAGTGTGGGGCTACGGAGGCTCGCGACGGACCGTCATAGCCACGACGGACCGTCCTGCACATCCGTCAACATCAACAGAAAGTAGCCCTAGTACCCATCTCCAGAAGTTTCTAAGTGTGGAGTGACGGAAGGCCTCGATGGCCCGTCGTGGCCTCAACGATCCCTCGTGGCTGTCGTCGACTCAGCCGCATTTTTAAGACAGATTTTCCTTAAATAGGTGTCCTTTTTTATTAGGATTTAAGTATTATAAATACCTGTAAACACCTCATTTTTGGTGTTAGACTTTTGGGATTTTTTTAGTTCTATTGTTCTAAATATTGAAGCTTGGGATTTTGGAACTTATATTATTTTCCGGAATCGTTTGTTACAAGTTTTTGATCAATTCAAGTAATTTTCTGGAATATCTTCAATCTAATCAAAGTAAGTGCATGAATTCTTATATAATTAATATGAATTGTATGATTATTAACATGGGTAACTAAACTCCATAACTAGGGTTGTGGGAACCATGGGTAAATAACAAGGTAAAACCTAACTAAAATAACAATTCTCGAATAATGTCTTGCGTGTATTAATAATTCTTTCGTTTAGAAGTCTTTTTAACGGTGGCGAACGTTAGAACTCGCCTTATTGCTACTTGCCGGACCAAGGAGGTAGATGATAAGAAAAGAATTATTAACATAGATTTAGGGTGTGTTTGGTATGGAGAAAAATATTTTCCATGGAAAATGTTTTCCTAGAAAATGTTTTCCTCGAAAACAAGTAGATTTTGGACTTATTTTCTCATGTTTGGTTGGTGAGTAAAAAAATATTTTCCGGAAATGATTTTTAGTGTTTGATTTATGAATGAAAAATGTTTTTGAGAGACATCTTTTATTTTTACTAGACTAAAAAATAATTTATGAAATTAAAAATATTTTTTAAAATCAAATTTATTCTTTTGGGGGCGGTGGTGGGATAGGGGTGAGGTGGGGGGTAGTGGGTGGGGGCAGGGGTGGGGGTAGGAGTGAAAAAATAAATTTTTGAAGTTGATAGTATTTTTAAAAAATAAAATTAATTTTTTGGGGGTTTTGGGGTGGGTGGGGTGGGGGTTAGGAGTTTAAAAATAAAAATTTGAAGTTGAAAATATTTTTAAAAAATAAAAATCTTTTTTTTTTGGGGGGGGGGGGGCTGGCCGGTGGTGGTGGTGGTCAAGGATCGGGTGAAAAAATAAAATTTTGAAATTGAAAATATTTTTTTAAATTGATATTTTTCCCCCCAAAAAAATGTAATTTGAAATTGGAGGAGAGTTTTGGAAAATGTTTTCCTTAATTTTTGAAGGAAAGTCATTTTCCTTAATTTTGAGGAAAATGAGTTGATTTGGAAAACATTTTCCAAAACTTTTGTCCCAACCAAACAAGGGAAAATTGGAAAACATTTTCCCTTCATACCAAACACACTCTTAGAGTTTACTCTTAGAGTAACAACTAAGCCAAATATCGATTATGATGCTTAATATGAGGTAAGGGTAACGTTTAGTAAAGCATACACACGTAGCCGGACCAAGGTGCGGGGTGAAATTTCCTAGTTGCCGGACCAAGGAATTAGGGATACATAACTTATCACTTTGCATGTAAGATATTAGGAAAGGATTGTTATAGTTAGAATCACCGAGTTATGAACCTATGGGAAACACTTAAGACCTAGTTACTTCCATTACTTGATAAAAATCAAATCTTTGAACTCGTCATTTGTTTACGTAGAATTAGCTAATTACTTTTGTTATTCAAAAACCCCTTTTTTGTTAATTTGTTTTCGAAAAGGACTTGACTAAATAAAAGTAATATTAGGTTGAAGTTAAGTCTAAATCATTTTCATCGTGGGATCGACCCCAACCTCATAGTTGGGTTCTTTACTTGATATGACCGCTTATACTTCTTTTTGAGAAGTAAATTTGAGCGTACCATACATCATAGAAGCTGGCTTCTAGCATGAGGACATCATAGCTCATTAGATGATTTCTCATCTCATCATTAGTATTAAGTATATATTAACTTCAATACTTTCATTAGAGTGTTCATAGAGACTGGTCTCTTCATTAACTTTACACTCTCATAGGTGAGTACGTTTTGGGTAACATTTACTTAGGCTCATTTGAGATTGCTCTCATATTTCACATTAGCCTCTTGTCATATTGTCACCACATTCATTAGCCTTAGCACATTTGCCCTTCATAATTACTCACCCCTTTTTATGTGAATATTCATTTCATCATATGCCAATGCACTTGGCCTTTTAGTGTGTTTCATACTCTTACTTAACCCTTCTGGGGTCACATCATTCATCACATAACATCTTAGGTTCACTTACTTTATAAACGTATGCTGAACTTATGAGTCCACAGACACAAGCCATGAGGCTTCATTCGTAATTCGTCTAAGTGATTCATACTTACCCAAGGTTATGTGGTACAAGACTTATGCATCTTGTAAGCATGCCAAGATCTCAGTTTCGATCCTTAAAGGCAGCATTCATTTAATCATTTATTCACGTATGACTTGTGTGTCAATACGAAATTGGGCGAGGGAACCCGATTTCGAATCCCTTGAGCAACACTTAATCTTATATTAAACTTGGTAATTGTATTTTTCTGATTTGGGGGACCCTAGGTCGATCCCCATCACCCCCATATATTTTTCTTTCTTTTCCCTCCTCTCTTTTCCGTTTAAGGCCAAGAGGTTGTGGGATCGATCCCACAACTTCATTTTATTTCTCTTAGTTTTTCTCTTAACTTTCTCACATATCCAAGAGGTTGTGGGTTCAATCCCCACTCACCTCATCTTATTTTTCTCTTTCATTTTTCTCCTAACTCTCTCATCAATTCAAGAGGTTATGGGTTCAATCCCCACTCACCTCATTTATTTTTCTTTCATTTTTCTTCTAATTATCTCATCTATTCAAGAGGTTGTGGGTTCAATCCCCACTCACCTCATTTATTCTTCCTTTCGTTTTTCTTATGAAATTTTTATGTAATTTGCATTTGGTGAGGTCTTGGGTTCAATCCCCAATAACCTCACATTTAAAAAAAATATAGCTCCATCTATACACAACCCGAGACCAACATTTCCAGCAAGCTGGAAATTTGGTCATCTTCCAATTCATCTTTCTCTCATTTTTTTGTTAATTCTTGGAGTATTTCGTGTGACATTTATTCAGCAACATTATACTTATATGAACATCACACTTTTAACATATTCATACACGTAAAATACAACATTTTAACATGTAAAATTCAGGCTTCGAATCATGGCTAACTCACAGCACACACATGCACAAACAAGTTAACGTAATTCACTTTTTCGGAACACATCTTTCATTTCTCACATAATTTCCGAGTACATATTCAAATACGTAATCACAACCAGCCCTAAAATCATCTACCAGAAGTCATATCAACGCATACTTTGAATCTGTCAAAGGATCTAATGACAGGGGCATGCAACGGGGACAACCTTAGTTTTTCAATCGTGATTAGACTGAACCTTAAGGGTCTCTTGGGAAAGGGACCAAGAGGGAAGAAAACCAATACCTGAAGTCGTTCAATGGGGTTCTAACGTGCTGCCAAAACCCCCCACTAAGCCAACGTCTCACCACCAAAATCACAAGCACAATCCGTCGAGAACTTGATTTTTACTTTTCGTTTGTAAACTTATTTTGCTTTTGAGTTTGAGCGATCAAGTTCTTGAATGTGGATGAACTTTGTTATATTTTTGTTCTGTTCTTTTGTTTTACAGATGTTACGTTTCGATTTCGAAAACTAAAAGGTTTTGAAGCCGTTTTCGCAACTTTGGCCAATTTTGTTAAGGTTTATGAAAAAGATTAATTTAGGGAGTCGCCACTTAATCTTTAGGTAAAATTAAGAAAACCATTTAAAAAGGAATTTTAAAAAAAAAACGCAAATAAACCAGAGTTGGGTAAGGGTTCAAATAATTCTCTAAGGAAGGGTTTAGGCATCTTAGAGAATCCGCTAACACGCGGTTGACCGACGAATTTTAAAGTTGACTAATTTTAAGAAAAATCTTAAGAATATTTAAAAAAAATCTTATTGATTTATTTATTTATTTCAAACTACTCAAAAATTCTTGTTGAAAACTTAGATAAAAATCTTTTGATACTTCTAAAAGTCTCAAGATTAAAATCTAACTTGAGACTTTTATCCATAGTCAAGTTTTGAATCATAAAAATTCATTCAAACTCATAACATGGAGTAAATAACCTTGTTTAACAACTATGAAAGGATATAAAGAAAATCCTCAAGTCATTCATACGAAGTCACAAGCTATTTAAAAGACAACTTATTTATTTTAAGAAACTTTACAATTTTATCCTATTTAAAAATTTGAACTAAATAGTTAGTTCAAACTTGTAAACATGGATTCAAAGCTTTTTAATAACTATGAAAGAACATATAGGTTCTTTAGTTATTCTAATAAGCTTAAGCTATCTAACTTAAGATGAGTCAACGAGTGATAAGAAACAAGAAACGATTTAAAAAAATAACATTGATAACTCTAGTGAGGATTCATCTAGTTCAAAGGCAAAACAAACCAAAAAAAAAAAGTTAGTATTATCATAAACACACCATATAAAAAAAAATTAAATGTGGGCTTCCAGGCCCTTAATCCGCTCGTTGCTCAAATTGGACTCTTTTGAGTCCAATTTTCCAATTTTTAGCTCTCTGAGATTGTCGTGACCTGCTACGAAGCTGCTTCCATTGACAATAATTTGCTCAACATGTAAAAAAAAACCTAAAATGTCACCCTTTGGGCTATCACGGCCTGCTCAAGCCATGGATTTCAAGCCCAATTTTCTCCTTGTTTTTCAGCCTTTTGAGGCTGCTGATGCGTGTTGTTTCAGGTTCTCAACCCAGCAAATTTAGCTTTCCTTTCGACGACTTAGAGGAGGTCGACTCGAATAGAGTAGGAGCATGCGAGAGAGTGGGAGTCCAATTGGACTCGTACAAGGGATTTCATGCGAAGAAAAGAAAGAAAGTAACATTAGAACTAACAAAAAAAAAATATGAATAATATAACAAAAAAAAGCACAAGCTAAACTGCTAACTTAAAATTACAAAACTTATAATATATCGAGCATCTAATTGTCATCCTAAGAGTAGGCCTTCTACTAACAAAAAAAAATAAATAAATGAGGAACACGCATGATCACCAACTAAAAATAATAATAAAAAGAATAAACACTTAGCGCGAGATTTTTTTAAAATAAGCTAAAACAAACAGAGGAGTCATAATTGAATTATATTTAGCTTAGCTACTGATGTACAAAAAAAAAATCATCAGACAAGGAGAAGCAACACACTAAATTTTGAACAACATCCTTGGAACAAAAATCAAATGATAATGTGTAAACCAAACTGAAAATTATTTAATTAGAGGTTCTATGAGAAATCTGAAACTAAATTGTACAATGAAACCCAAGAAATTCAAATAAGAGAGGAAAAAACAGAGAAATTGATTCAATTGAAACGGCAAACAATGCTAAACAAAACAGTGAAAAACAATAAGCAATTGATCAATCTAAAATGAAAAAAAAAATAACTAATGCTAAACTTGTCATGAACAAAAACTCTCAAAGTTGAACCCATACTGAATATTCAAATTCAACCTCTAATAGAACCAAACTACTCACGTAAACAAACCAACACTTAATGCCATATAGTAATTAAAAAAGGGATACAACAGATTAGTAGTTCCAGAAACCATCACATATGAATTTTGCTATTTGAACACAGTGTTAGATTTAAGGCAGCATCCCAAAAGATTAAAGTCACATCCCATCGAATTCGCATATATACAAAGTCAAAGCTAAATTTTAATCAACAGACCGATTAACTTCAAAATAAAATCAACTGGCAGAAGAAAAATGAAAGGACGAGAAACTTATAATGGCTACTATAAGATCACCATGACTCCATATATCAAACTTCAAATTCAAAGGTGCTTGTACAAATTTTGGAGTTAATAGCCAGAGTCATAGAGGACATCATTTTGATCCCAAAACCTTTCCTTTATATTCACATTAAGACAAACCATAACTATAATTTCAGTCACAGAGAGAATATAAAAAAAAATGAGGAAAGACAACAAATATTTATCAAAAATCCCAAGAGTTGCACTTAAGAGTTATAGATTCACCTTGGCAAAGAAAAAAAATCAGATGGGTGATGGAAACAAAATCTGGTTAGCATATGGACACTCAGCCAAATAACGATAAATATACCAAGGTGTAAACAGCTTTAGAAAGAGTTAAGCTAACACCCCAAGAGAGAAAAGAATACTAGACATAAATCTAACTATCTTCACTTAGAAATGAAATACTCATGACAAAGATCAAGACAACTGGAAAGTAAGAATAAATTTGCATCATATAACGCCACTAGAATACTGTTCTATCTTAAAATTATATGCCTGACCTAAAGAATTTAAGGCAAAAATCGAAAAAAAAAAAAGAAGAGACAACCAGCAACTTAAAGGAAACAAATGCCAAAATCTTGAAAGAAAAGAAAAGCTATAAAGTATTATAAAGGGCCGGGTACACAATTGTAGATCAAAGAAACTAAGGCAGGAACTTAAGTTGAAATATCAAACAGAGCATCTTAAAGGCAGTAAAGAAACAAACCAGCAACTAGTTTCACCCTAATTATCAATGCAATATCTACTAGAGATGGAATGAAATAACATAGCAACTAAGAGACTAGGAACTGACAGAAACAATTTAAGGAAGATCTTAATAGACTCACACCCAAATTATGACCATATAATCAGTAGATGAAAAATTCAACGCGATTGATTTAAAAACTGATTATTGACGAGTCTATTGCTTAAAACGGAAAAGAGAGTAAAAAGACTGCACATCACACCTGATGTAACTAGTTGAACACCACCTAATTCGTAAGATGCTAAGCTAACACAAGCCTCCATTCTTGAGCATTGAGGTTAGAGCAAAAGATAAGATCTAAAACTTACAAAGAGTGCTAAAAATTGAAGTTAAATCTACACACTTTTATTCAATTAACTAAATTAGGCATACATAATCGCTAAAAGCTAACTAAACACAACACAGAACATCACATTAGGAACTAACAATTAATATAAATAGACTAATCACAACAAAAAACATCACATTAAGAACAAACAATTAATATAAATGGACTAAACACTACATAGAACATCACATTAAGAACAAACAGTTAATATAAAATTAAGAGAACTAAAAGGACGATTGCTACCTGGTTCTGGGCAGCGAACCGGACAACGAGTTTGACGGAGGACGATTCCCACCACCTCTTCCAACTCGAATAAACTCAAAATTTTAAACTACTGAGACGAGAATTCCACAACCTTTCAGGGTACTCTCCAGTCTCCAAACTCATCCCCTTGAACAGTGAATAAGAAGGGTATTTATAGGGGTTGAGAAAATCTCAAAATCACAGCCCAGAGCCGATGTGGGCTGTGTGTAATTTGAAAATTCCAGAGGATAAGGCATGAGCTGGAAGTAGTACTAATTCCATGGGAAAATTGATGAGGGCCGCTTGATTTCGAGCAAGGACGAGAGGCACGCGAGATTGCAACACCTGGCTAAATCGAGTACGATTCGCGTATGAACGGATAAGGAAAGAGGAAGAGGACAAAGCGCTACTGCTCGCGGGACTCGGACGACTGGAGCTCGGGTCGATTTCTCGGTTTTTCTTGCTCGTTCTCTTTGTGTGAGAGAAGAAGAAGGGTGTTTTGAGTTTAAAGGGGGAAAAGGGCCGGCTGGAAGAATTGAAATGGATTGGAGGTTTAATTGGATTTGGGCTGAAAATTATTTGGAATGGGAGGAATTGAGTTGGAAATGCTGAAAGCTGCCAAATAAAGGCCCAAAAAAAAATGGTTTTTTTTTTTTTTTAAAAAATAATCATAATTAATTTAAACTAAATTAATTCAATAAGATACTTACTAAAAATCTAAATCTTTTTTGAGATAATTTTGAAATATAATAAAATATGCTAATTATATACAAAATTATATATATATAAAACATATATATTGCTTAAAAATTATAAATATGTTAAAAACTATTTAAAATATCTTTAAAATATTTTGAATTTTATAAAGTTAGTTATATTAAGTCGTTTGGAATTTAAGAAACTCGAAATTTAATTCCAATCATGGGAGGTCAAAATTGGGTGTCAACAGCTGCCCCTCATTTGACTTGGATTGATGAAAGAAATCCGAGGCAAATGAAATTGACCAATCCAATTTTGACTAACCACATCTTCACCTTTTATAAAAGAGCTTTTGGTACGGACTTTAGGAATTGTGGCCGAGCCCCGGAAGTGGGTTTCCTACATATCTCAATCTATATAAGAATTCAGGCCACTTGTAGTTCATTACGCTCGAGAATATAGTGATGAAACAATAGTTGGAGTACAGTCGAGTTTTCAACATTGAGCCCGCCTACATATCCCTAAACTTGGGAATCAGACTGCTTGTAGTTCGACTCAATCAGTTGAAAAGGAAATCTCTTATGCGAAAATAACCTTTAGCTTAAGGATGAGTGACAAAATAATTGAGCGCGGAAAAGAGGCTTGCAAATATCTCAAATATGAATGTGGGGACCTTCACACCCATAGATAAGAACTTACATGGACATAACTTCCAAAGCTCTAGGTGTATTGTCACTCGAATTTAGAAATTTGCCTTCGATGAGATTTGAGTTTCTCATGGATGGCGAAAATGAAACTATTAAACCGAAGAAAATACCCAAATGCCTTAGGATAGGGATGTGATTTGATTGTGGTGGAAGTCGTTCCTCAACTCGCGTTCTAAGAGTTTGATATTCCTCTTTGGACTATGTCCCAGTTCGCTGCTAAGAAAAGTTCCACGTTGTGTTGCGTCCTGTTTGACGTAGTCCACATTGTGTATTGGAAAGTCTGGAGAAAAGTTGTCAGTGGAAAATGTAACACAAATACAAATATAATTTGCAAACCTGGCTTAACATGTCATACTGAAGGAGATGACGATCCAATTTTAAGTGTAATTCTCTTGAAGGCAGTAGTGATCTAAAATAGTGTGTCAATTTGAACTATGTGATGATTTAATAATATTATAACGTGTCACGTTGAAGGAAGTGACGCTCCAATAATAAATTAACATGTCACATTGAAGGAAGTGACGCTCCAATAATAATTTAACGTATCACGTTGAAGGAAGTGACTCTCCAATATTAATTTAACATGTCACGTTGAAGGAAGTGACGCTCCAATAATGATTTAATGTGTCACGTTGAAGGAAGTGACTCTCCAATAATAATTTAACGTGTCACGTTGAAGGAAGTGACTCTCCAATAATAATTTAACATGTCACGTTGAAGGAAGTGACGCTCTAATAATAATTTAACATGTCACGTTGAAGTAAGTGACGCTCCAATATTAATTTAACATGTCACGTTGAAGGAAGTGACGCTCCAATAATGATTTAACGTGTCACGTTGAAGTAAGTGACCCTCCAATATTAATTTAACATGACACGTTGAAGGAAGTGACGCTCCAATAATGATTTAACGTGTCACATTAAAGGAAGTGACGCTCCAATAATAATTTAACGTGTCACGTTGAAGGAAGTGATGCTCCAATAATAATTTAACGTGTGACATTGAAGAAAGTGACGCTCCAATAATAATTTAACGTGTCACGTTGAAGGAAGTGACGCTCCAATAATAATTTAACGTGTCACGTTGAAGGAAGTGACTCTCCAATAATAATTTAACATGTCACGCTGAAGGAAGTGACACTCCAATAATGATTTAACGTGTCACATTGAAGGAAGTGACTCTCCAATATTAATTTAACATGTCACGTTGAAGGAAGTGACGCTCCAATAATGATTTAACGTGTCACGTTGAAGGAAGTGACTCTCCAATAATAATATCCTATGATGAAGTCATTAAAACTTTGTTGTCCCTGCTGAGACGTCCCGCCTCAATGCCAGCTGATTTGTGTCAACTCTAGGTCCGTGACACTGCGCTCACTAAAAATTTATTAGAAAGAACAAATAAATTAATAAATGTCAAGGCTTTCGAACGAGTCATGATGATTTGTAACCATAGAGGACGCGGGATTCTGGAAGAACAAAAAGAGAACTTTTAACTTTGAAAGGAGGCGCTAAAGACTGACTAGGGATCTCACGCGAGATGCGTCCTCTCTTTAAATCTGGAATCTCTTGCAAATAGGAGATTGGTTTGATAAAGGTTATCTTTGAAACTTGAAGTCGAATAAAGATTTTGAGAACTTTAAACTATTTCAAAAAGTTGCCCCTGTTTCCAGTCAAAGGGTACTTAATTGAAATAATTGGTGAGAAACGAGAATGACTGATTCAAAAACATGCCCAGTTTTCTCTGAGGTCTGTAGTTTGAAACAGTAGGAAGATCGAATCCTTATATAGGATTGCCTACGTATCTTGCTGGAACAAGAAATCAGGTCTCACGTAGTTCGAACCTGAAACTTAATGAAATTTTTAAAGAATGAAAGATTTTCCTAAAAAAGGGCGAGAGATTTGAAAAATGAGGAGAGAAAAAAAAAATCTCTTCAAACAAAATAGAGGATAAGAGTCGGTTTAGATTGGATCCTTGGTGTCAGGAATCCTTCATAATAACATTTTCGGATAAGCACTAGTGTGTCCTTTGTCTAGTGATGTCTGGGCTGATCTTTTATAAATCAAAAAGATCTCTTGAAATTTCGACTCCAATTCTGATGACACCTGCAAAAGCTCAAATGTAATTAGTAGCAAAAAATTATCAAAGTAAAAGATAAGTTTTCAAATGAAAATTTTCAGCTTATATTGGTCTGGATAACGTCTTATGGTCTTCTCCATTGTGCCAAGCTATTCCATCTGGTAAAAATATAGAATGTGTAAGTCACAATGAATTGAAAGGAAAATTTTAGAATATGAGCAAGAGTAGAAATCATCTGAGTTATGACGAGGCCACTTCGGGTCTAATGATGTCTTGTAACTTTATAGTTCCTGCATCCAAAGAAAAATTCTTAGTTTTGAGAGACTGATTCATGTGGCTTTGTCTTGCCATCCTGATGCTCTTTTGCCTTCTGGATTACAAACTTGTTTGGTCTTGAAATGTCGCTTGATGGAATTTTTGAGGACCCTCCTCAAAAATTCTGCCCCAATTTAAAACATAACATAAATTTCGAACTTTCTGTAGTTTTCAGTTGAATTTTTGAGTGAATCTCAAAAATTCTGCCCCAGTTGCCACACTGAAGTGATCCTTGATTCTGGACTGAATAAATTTCTCTTTTCGGTGAATTTTGAGATCCTCTCAAAATTCTGCCCCAATTTTCATTATAAAGAAAATAAAAAACTTACGGGGAACATGACCGAGCCGGTGTGGCGCCTACGTATCCCGTTGAGCAGGAATCAGGTCAAACGTAGTTCCAAGTACAAAAAAACATTAAAAAGGGATAAAGGGGTGACCGAAGCCGACATAGGCCGCCTACGTATCTCATTCTTGAGAATTCAGGTCAGACGTAGTTCATTACAGATGAAAGATACTTAAAAGGAAAATCAAATTCAAACAAACGCTTAAAAAGAAACAAACCGATAAAAGTGCGATTACAGAGAAATAAAACAAACTTCAAATGCAAGACTAAAAGATGTCAAAAGTGCAACTTCCAGGAAACTTGCTTCTTCTTTGCAACTGGTCATGCTAACAACTACTCCTTATGCTTGGGTAGCGGATTGGTGTTCACATTTGGTGGAGCTTGAGCAAGTTTAACCACCTCGTTGTCAATTAAATCCTGAATTTTGTGTTTGAAGTGATACACTTCTCGGTATCATGACCAACAACCCCTGAATGATAAGCACAACGCTTACTTGGGTCATACCACTCGGCTGAAGTATTCACAGTCTTGGCTTCTGCTGGATGAAGTATTCCTGCCTCTTTCAATCTTTCAAAAAGTTGACTCCGTGTCTCGCTCAATTGAGTGAAGGCTCTGGGAGGTTTTTTCTCAAAATTAGGACGAGGTGCATTGTTTCGAGGATTTTGCATTGATCGTGGAGAACGAAATATTGATTGATTGTTGCAAACATAGTATTGTGAATTAGAATAGCCTGGAGGTGGTTGACGGTTATATGATGCAGCTCCTCGGGTCGTTATCATCATAACTTCTTTCTTCTTTTTCTTTCCAAAAGAACCAGTTTGATAGGTTCTATTAGCAAATTGACATGAGGCGTGACTCATTATTCTGCCAGTTTTGAGACCGTCTTCAATCATTTCTCCAGCTTTGATAACTTCAGCAAATGTCTTTCCACCCATTGTCACCATTCGTTCATAGTATTCTGAGTCTTGAGCCTGAATGAAGTAAGTGATCATTTCTGATTCCTCCATAGGTGGGTGAACCCTAGCAGCTTCTTCTCTCCAACGAATGGCATATTCTCGAAAGCATTCAGTCGACTTGGGTTTTAACTTAGTAATAGAGATTCTATCAGGAGCAATCTCAACATGAAACTTGTAGTGATCCACAAAAGCATTCGCCAGATCATCCTAGGTGCGCCATTTGGTCACATCTTGTTTAGAATACCACTCCAATGCTTTTCCAGTCAGACTTTGATTGAACAACTTGATTCTTATACCTTCGTTGTTTCCAACGCCAATCAACTTTTCACAGTAAATTTTCAAGTGAAAGAATGGATTTCCTGATCCACTAAACTTCTCAAACTTTGGAATCTTGTAACCGGGTGGCAACTCAACCTCAGGAAATGTGCACAATTCTTCGTATCTAACACTCTGGCTACTATCGAACCCACGAAGACCTCTCATAGCATCCTCCAAGCTTTTCATCTTTTTATTCATCATTTCAGCATCAATTGATTTTCCATCACCCTCAATTTCAATATAGTGATTAACATCTGGGCGGTGAAACTCTTGAGTCTTGGTAACAGGGGGAGCGGTGACATAAGTGTACACTGGTGGAGTGTGATGTGTTACCGTTGGAGCTTTTGGAGGAGCAAATGTGTATACAAGAGGAGTATCCTGAGTTGAATTAGTGAGTGAGGCGCTTTGAGTTTGCTGAAAGGTAGCAAAGTGATCTCCTTGATGAAACTCAGTTGAAGTCGGATACACAGGTGGCATGGGCCCCTTTTGGCGAGCATCAGGTGGTTGATTCGGAGAAGCAGCTTGGTATTGAGCTACTAGGAGATTCATTGTGCTAATTTGTCGCTCTAGACGAGCAATGACTTCCATAGGTGATTCTGTTGCTACTGAGGCACTAGGATTGGCCGGGATAGATGAAGTGGGGATCATTTCGGACGAAACAACGGTGTTGATAGTGGAATCCATTTTTGATCGAGTTCTCTTAGTAGTCCAAGTAAGAAATGAAGAGTCTGTAGAGCTTCCCTTGACCTTAGACCGTGTAAAATATGAATGTTCTGCCAGCGAGTACTTTGATGAAGTGAGCAAGTTTGATTACCAACACAAATCAGTCTCCCCTTCTAAAAAAAACAACTAAAAATGAGAGAGTTAGTCCATTAGTCATAATAATCAAACAAAATAACATATAAGACGAATAACATTTGTTTTGCTTAAAACAAATTAGTCCAAAATTCGGGGAAGTGAAAACTTTAAAAGGTGATCAAATGGATAAAACTTGATCATATGTGAACTCAATTTTTGACGGAAGAAGGGTATTTGAACAAAACAAACTACATGATTTGAGTAAAAATGCAGGTGTTTATTTTTGGAAAGTTCAACTGAAAGCTCTTTTGAGAAACAAAGATGTCTTAATATTGACTAGAAACTAACAAAATGTTTAGTAATACTGGTTAGGTAGGTGTAAAAAATAATTTTCAAGAAACGACGAGGTCAACGTGAATTTGAATGATGACCTAACAATTTGTTTTTAAAGCTCTATTGAACCTAAAACTTGAGTGATTTTGAACGTATTTTTGTAATGGAGTTGTAATATTTTGGAAGGTTTGAAAATTGGATTAATGTTCTAAGACATTGAAATGGAATAATGGACCAATTATGCTTAAAGCAAAACACATGTATATAAACACATAGGTCAAACAAGCACAAATGAAACAAAATATGTAACATTTAACACACAAACAATATATAGCGCCTCCTAACATACATGTGACCTTTTAAGCCAAAGGTAAGCCTAATGTTTGAAGGATGTGTACACCATTTGTAAATCGTTCCATTGCCCCCCAAAAATTTATACAAAATTTATAAATAAAACAAATGGGGATACATAACAGAAGGGGAGGGAAATAAATAGCAATCCCACGCAGGGGTACAATGGTAAACTAAGCTAAGCTTCCATATGAATCTTCATTCCCGAACTTCTTGATGCTTTTGAATTTCTTCTTGATGAGAATCTTCATTTGAATTTAAACAAAGAAACTACCTATAAAAACAAAAAACCCAACCCTAAAGGACAATGGTATTTACAAATCGACATACATATCCTTCAAATTTAACAAATAATTGGATGATCGTCTCATATTGACCGGCGATCAATTAGACTCAAGGTGGTCTTCTAATGGGTCCAATACACCTTGGGTATTGGATCATCTTAGGTTAATGCACCTAAAAAGGGTTTTGGTTGAGCTCTAACTTAGTGACTAAGAGTGAGCTTTGTTTATTGTAGATAGGTGACCCAAGCGGACTACTTGGGTTGGGACAGTTAACGACCGTTGACTATCCAGTAGTCAACTACATTCGTCAGGGTGCCCCGAGAAAAGTTTGGTTGACGAATGATTGCGAACCCGCATAATCATCCTTTAAGTAAAAAATAAAAAAAAGTGTCGTTTGAAGGAATAAATGTTATGCATGCAATGACGGTAATATTTGAAATTTAAACACATACATGCATAAAGCAACATTTAATTCAAATAATGGTTAGCCAAACAATAAAATTCTTTTGGTTAGAACCTAGATGAATCCCCAGCGGAGTCGCCATTCTGTTACGTTTTGATTTCGAAAACTAAAAGGTTTCGAAGCCGTTTTCGCAACTTTGGCCAATTTTGTTAAGGTTTTTGAAAAAGATTAATTTAGGGAGTCGCCACTTAATCTTTAGGTAAAAATTAAGAAAACCATTTAAAAAGGAATTTTAAAAAGAAAACGCAAATAAACCAGAGTTGGGTAAGGGTTCAAATAATTCTCTAAGGAAGGGTTTAGGCATCTTAGAGAATCCGCTAACACGCGGTTGACCGACGAATTTTAAAGTTGACTAATTTTAAGAAAAATCTTAAGAATATTTAAAAAAAATCTTATTGATTTATTTATTTATTTCAAACTACTCAAAAATTCTTGTTGAAAACTTAGATAAAAATCTTTTGATACTTCTAAAAGTCTCAAGATTAAAATCTAACTTGAGACTTTTATCCATAGTCAAGTTTTGAATCATAAAAATTCATTCAAACTCATAACATGGAGTAAATAACCTTGTTTAACAACTATGAAAGGATATAAAGAAAATCCTCAAGTCATTCATACGAAGTCACAAGCTATTTAAAAGACAACTTATTTATTTTAAGAAACTTTACAATTTTATCCTATTTAAAAATTTGAACTAAATAGTTAGTTCAAACTTGTAAACATGGATTCAAAGCTTTTTAATAACTATGAAAGAACATATAGGTTCTTTAGTTATTCTAATAAGCTTAAGCTATCTAACTTAAGATGAGTCAACGAGTGATAAGAAACAAGAAACGATTTAAAAAAATAACATTGATAACTCTAGTGAGGATTCATCTAGTTCAAAGGCAAAACAAACCAAAAAAAAAAAAGTTAGTATTATCATAAACACACCATATAAAAAAAATTAAATGTGGGCTTCCAGGCCCTTAATCCGTTCGTTGCTCAAATTGGACTCTTTTGAGTCCAATTTTCCAATTTTTAGCTCTCTGAGATTGTCGTGACCTGCTACGAAGCTGCTTCCATTGACAATAATTTGCTCAACATGTAAAAAAAAACCTAAAATGTCACCCTTTGGGGCTATCACGGCCTGCTCAAGCCATGGATTTCAAGCCCAATTTTCTCCTTGTTTTTCAGCCTTTTGAGGCTGCTGATGCGTGTTGTTTCAGGTTCTCAACCCAGCAAATTTAGCTTTCCTTTCGACGACTTAGAGGAGGTCGACTCGAATAGAGTAGGAGCATGCGAGAGAGTGGGAGTCCAATTGGACTCGTACAAGGGATTTCATGCGAAGAAAAGAAAGAAAGTAACATTAGAACTAACAAAAAAATAATATGAATAATATAACAAAAAAAAGCACAAGCTAAACTGCTAACTTAAAATTACAAAACTTATAATATATCGAGCATCTAATTGTCATCCTAAGAGTAGGCCTTCTACTAACAAAAAAAAATAAATAAATGAGGAACACGCATGATCACCAACTAAAAATAATAATAAAAAGAATAAACACTTAGCGCGAGATTTTTTTAAAATAAGCTAAAACAAACAGAGGAGTCATAATTGAATTATATTTAGCTTAGCTACTGATGTACAAAAAAAAAATCATCAGACAAGGAGAAGCAACACACTAAATTTTGAACAACATCCTTGGAACAAAAATCAAATGATAATGTGTAAACCAAACTGAAAATTATTTAATTAGAGGTTCTATGAGAAATCTGAAACTAAATTGTACAATGAAACCCAAGAAATTCAAATAAGAGAGGAAAAAACAGAGAAATTGATTCAATTGAAACGGCAAACAATGCTAAACAAAACAGTGAAAAACAATAAGCAATTGATCAATCTAAAATGAAAAAAAAAATAACTAATGCTAAACTTGTCATGAACAAAAACTCTCAAAGTTGAACCCATACTGAATATTCAAATTCAACCTCTAATAGAACCAAACTACTCACGTAAACAAACCAACACTTAATGCCATATAGTAATTAAAAAAGGGATACAACAGATTAGTAGTTCCAGAAACCATCACATATGAATTTTGCTATTTGAACACAGTGTTAGATTTAAGGCAGCATCCCAAAAGATTAAAGTCACATCCCATCGAATTCGCATATATACAAAGTCAAAGCTAAATTTTAATCAACAGACCGATTAACTTCAAAATAAAATCATCTGGCAGAAGAAAAATGAAAGGACGAGAAACTTATAATGGCTACTATAAGATCACCATGACTCCATATATCAAACTTCAAATTCAAAGGTGCTTGTACAAATTTTGGAGTTAATAGCCAGAGTCATAGAGGACATCATTTTGATCCCAAAACCTTTCCTTTATATTCACATTAAGACAAACCATAACTATAATTTCAGTCACAGAGAGAATATAAAAAAAAATGAGGAAAGACAACAAATATTTATCAAAAATCCCAAGAGTTGCACTTAAGAGTTATAGATTCACCTTGGCAAAGAAAAAAAATCAGATGGGTGATGGAAACAAAATCTGGTTAGCATATGGACACTCAGCCAAATAACGATAAATATACCAAGGTGTAAACAGCTTTAGAAAGAGTTAAGCTAACACCCCAAGAGAGAAAAGAATACTAGACATAAATCTAACTATCTTCACTTAGAAATGAAATACTCATGACAAAGATCAAGACAACTGGAAAGTAAGAATAAATTTGCATCATATAACGCCACTAGAATACTGTTCTATCTTAAAATTATATGCCTGACCTAAAGAATTTAAGGCAAAAATCGAAAAAAAAAAAAGAAGAGACAACCAGCAACTTAAAGGAAACAAATGCCAAAATCTTGAAAGAAAAGAAAAGCTATAAAGTATTATAAAGGGCCGGGTACACAATTGTAGATCAAAGAAACTAAGGCAGGAACTTAAGTTGAAATATCAAACAGAGCATCTTAAAGGCAGTAAAGAAACAAACCAGCAACTAGTTTCACCCTAATTATCAATGCAATATCTACTAGAGATGGAATGAAATAACATAGCAACTAAGAGACTAGGAACTGACAGAAACAATTTAAGGAAGATCTTAATAGACTCACACCCAAATTATGACCATATAATCAGTAGATGAAAAATTCAACGCGATTGATTTAAAAACTGATTATTGACGAGTCTATTGCTTAAAACGGAAAAGAGAGTAAAAAGACTGCACATCACACCTGATGTAACTAGTTGAACACCACCTAATTCGTAAGATGCTAAGCTAACACAAGCCTCCATTCTTGAGCATTGAGGTTAGAGCAAAAGATAAGATCTAAAACTTACAAAGAGTGCTAAAAATTGAAGTTAAATCTACACACTTTTATTCAATTAACTAAATTAGGCATACATAATCGCTAAAAGCTAACTAAACACAACACAGAACATCAAATTAGGAACTAACAATTAATATAAATAGACTAATCACAACAAAAAACATCACATTAAGAACAAACAATTAATATAAATGGACTAAACACTACATAGAACATCACATTAAGAACAAACAGTTAATATAAAATTAAGAGAACTAAAAGGACGATTGCTACCTGGTTCTGGGCAGCGAACCGGACAACGAGTTTGACGGAGGACGATTCCCACCACCTCTTCCAACTCGAATAAACTCAAAATTTTAAACTACTGAGACGAGAATTCCACAACCTTTCAGGGGTACTCTCCAGTCTCCAAACTCATCCCCTTGAACAGTGAATAAGAAGGGTATTTATAGGGGTTGAGAAAATCTCAAAATCACAGCCCAGAGCCGATGTGGGCTGTGTGTAATTTGAAAATTCCAGAGGATAAGGCATGAGCTGGAAGTAGTACTAATTCCATGGGAAAATTGATGAGGGCCGCTTGATTTCGAGCAAGGACGAGAGGCACGCGAGATTGCAACACCTGGCTAAATCGAGTACGATTCGCGTATGAACGGATAAGGAAAGAGGAAGAGGACAAAGCGCTACTGCTCGCGGGACTCGGACGACTGGAGCTCGGGTTGATTTCTCGGTTTTTCTTGCTCGTTCTCTTTATGTGAGAGAAGAAGAAGGGTGTTTTGAGTTTAAAGGGGGAAAAGGGCCGGCTGGAAGAATTGAAATGGATTGGAGGTTTAATTGGATTTGGGCTGAAAATTATTTGGAATGGGAGGAATTGAGTTGGAAATGCTGAAAGCTGCCAAATAAAGGCCCAAAAAAATGGTTTTTTTTTTTTTTTAAAAAATAATCATCATTAATTTAAACTAAATTAATTCAATAAGATACTTACTAAAAATCTAAATCTTTTTTGAGATAATTTTGAAATATAATAAAATATGCTAATTATATACAAAATTATATATATAAAACATATATATTGCTTAAAAATTATAAATATGTTAAAAACTATTTAAAATATCTTTAAAATATTTTGAATTTTATAAAGTTAGTTATATCAAGTCGTTTGGAATTTAAGAAACTCGAAATTTAATTCCAATCATGGGAGGTCAAAATTGGGTGTCAACAACAGAAAGTTGAGTGTGAAAGTGAGAGAGGAATAGAGAGAAACGTGTGATAATGTTAGCTTAGGATTAGGAGATTAGGTGGAGACTTAGTCAAATTAGGATTTATCATTAATTAAAAAAAATCTCATTTGTTTCCTTTTTCCTAAGTCATCAATTTAAATATTAATTAATTTAATTAATTCACTAAATATAATTTAATCAATTAAATCATTGCTTCCACCAAGGCTCGAACCCGGGTGGAGCTAGATTTCGCTTAAAAGGTCAAATTCGGCCACCTCTACCCGAATTGCCCCTTAACCATATTAATTAATTAATTAATTAATTAGGGTAATTACAATACTACCCTTAGCCTGGAAAAGACCATTTTACCCCTAGACCCTACAAACCTAAGATTACCCCTTTTTAGTCCGGTAAAAACTCATCCGGTGAATCTCTTCAATTTGGGTGCCCTACATTGTTGGTTCTCACCTTGCCTAGCTCAACTAACTCACCAAGTTGGTTGGCTTGTCTATTGCATAGGTTATGAGGTCTGGTTCTACGCGGAACAAGTCGTGTGAACCCGGTCTAATCCAGGCATTCTAGGTACGTTTAAGCATTACTTAGCATAGTAATTTTCAGGTTGTTACAGTAACGTTAACAACATAAGCAAAATACAACATCTTTTTTTCATATTATACTTCAACCATCTAGAAAATTAACCCTTAAGCCATGTCTCTAAAACTAACCCTTGGTTGAGAAGAACTATTTTTCTTCAAAAATGTATCCATCTCAAAGCACAAGAATCAACAACAAATTATTGTAAAAAAAAATAGCTTATAAAGAAAAACTTACCAATTTACAACTGATATAATAGGAGTAAGACTTTAATTTTGGAGTCTTATATTTTGTTTACAATTGTGTTGGGGAAAATTATTCCTTTTTAAATTCAATTAGAAAGGAATGGAACCGGATGACGAAAAAAGGTCGTTAAAACGGGGGTGGGGCCAAATGAGGCGGCAAAAACGAGTTTTAATTTGGGGTTGATTCTTTGCCACAAATCATTTTTTATATATATATTCTTTGGAGGAAAGTATGAAATTTGATTGAGATGAAGAAGGAGAAAACTGGACAAGCTTTTCGGTTATGGCTTAGAAAGCGAACGAGAAAGATTTTGGATTTATTTTTTTAGTGGAACTGAAGTTTAAACTTAACACAAAATTTTGATGACTTTTTACATTTAGGGAAAAATATCAAATTGAGTACTTTTGATAATACATTAAGGACTATATGGATCATGCAAAAAAAATTAAGGATCAAATAAGCCAACCCCCATACATTAGGGACCATTTTGATAATTTTCTTAGAGAAAAGGCTTCAAATTTAAAGTTAAGAAACATTAAAGACCATTTTGATCATTTTCTCAAAGAAAAGGCTTCAAAATTTAAAGTAAAAAAAAATATTGCTTAAGCTGGGATCGAACTTGAGCAATTGCGCAAAGAGTTCACGCGTCCGACCAGTGCACCCAAAGCAACTTTTGATTGTTAGGGTGAACAATTAAATACATATTCATTTTATCAACTGTCTATAAATATATATATAAGTTTTTTTAAAAAGTTACCGGGTGCACGTGCACCCTCATAAGTGCATATGGGTCCGCCCCTGCCCATCAGTCCAGGTCGTCGATTGCTCCAACAATAATTATTTCAGGGGTTTTTTGGTCTTTTCCTAGTTTAGTTAACCCCTAAGATACATTGTTTAAACCCTGAATCATGAGATTTTAGTCAGTTTAATCCTAGAAACAAATCTAAAACTTACTTAAGTCAAAATCATTAATCAAAACTTAGAAATTAGAATCAAGAGAAGAGAAAAAGGTTAAGAACCCTAGCTTAAGAATATAGCAAGGTTCCATCAGTTCCAGCTCCATAATCTAAAGATTTCTCCGTGGAATTCATCACCAGGTATGTGGGATTTCATTAGTGGGTTCCTTTTACCCATTAGGTCCTTAGTTTTCAGTCAATTTCTTGATTTCTTTATCATGATTAGACTTAGGGTTTCTAGAACTTCATCAGATTACCATGAATTAGTTAGTTATATGTTCCAAATCAGGTTACCATGTTATTACTCAGTTTATTACATGAATTTCAGAACCCTAGCTATGTATTTTTTTAGTTCTTGAATTGCACATGCTAGGTCAGATATTTCAGTTACTTAAGATATACATGCCTTAGTTATTAATGCATCATTATCAGATTAATTGTTGCATTCTCAGTTTGCATGTTCATTTTTTAGCTATCCAGTATTTACATAAATTCGGTCATAGTATGTTAATCATTTAATTCATTGGGAATAGAATAATACAGAGTTGGACTAGGGTTCAACGTACCCAAATAGTCTCAGAACTACTAGTCAAGTAGGTTGTAAGTCTCATCTATGGCCATCAGTTTAGTGATCACGCAAGCATGCCTCTATACCTCTGGCAGGGTATATTGGGTCCTCTCGATGGTGCGTATACATCGGACTCAATATTTAGCTTATGTGGTTTTATTATCGGTTATTAGTAGCTCCCACAGTTCAGTCAGACTCTATTGCATTGTCATAATTACAATTCAGTTAGTATTCAGTCTCAGCATGTTATAAATTTGGTTATTGCATCCAGTTAGCTCAGAATTCTGTATATCACGTTTAGAATATTATACTTGTTTTTGTGATTGTTCAGTGATGTTTTATTTCAGCCTTACTCTATCTTACATGCTCAGTACCGTTCAAGTACTGACGTATACATGCGCTACATCTTCTCGTAATGTAGGTTCAGGTTCTCAACATCCAGACTGCGCTTAGATTGATTCCCAATCTCCAGTTCAGCAGAATCAGTGGTGAGTCCTCATTCTCCGAGGACAATAGTCATGAATTTATTTTTAGTATTTTAGTCCTTTAGTTTCAGTTCTTGCTAGACTTAGCTGGGGCCTATCCCAGCATTTCTAGTCAGCTAGAGGCTATTTTCAGACATAGTTAGTTTAGCTTAGTATTGAGTTAATAATTTTTTTGTATTAAACTCGTCAGTTTTCATATATCTCAGTTATAGCATATGGGTATTTCCCCATCTTTTCATTTCAATTATGATTTAGATTCCGCATCAGTTTATTATCTTTAGTATGATCATGATCATGCCCGCAGGGTTAGCTTGGGATCACTTGCGGTCTTAGGTCCTGTGTCTACGTCTCAAGGGTAGCTCGGGGCGTGACATGGTAGACCTGAGTATGCACCACCTACGAGTTGGACATGTTTTGAAGAGGCTAACATGGGGCTTTTCTTTCCCCGAGAACTAAAAGAGTCCAAGGTACGTGAGTTCCTCACACTTAAGCAAGATTATTTGAGTGTGCATGAGTACGGGTTGAAGTTCACCCAACAATCTCGCTATGATCCTGAAATCGTCGCGGACATGAGGAATAGGATGAGTTAGTTTGTTGCTGGTTTGGGTCATATATCAAGCAAAGAGGGTCGGGCAGCGATGTTGATAGGTGAGATGTACATTTCAAGGTAGATGATCTATGTGCATCAGGAAGAGGAAGAGAAGCTGAGAGATAGAGAGAAATTCAAAAACAAGAGGCTAAGACAGGGAATGAGTTCACGCAGTAGAAGAGCAATGCCAACCAGTCATCTTTCCAACAGAAATATAAGGAACCTGCTCCATCATCTGCTAGTGCACCTGCACCTAAGAACAAGGGTGAGTACTACGGTCAGAATTCCAGAGCTAGACCTACCTTTTCTCAAGGTAGTGTGGCGCAACAGGGTAGTAAGCCTCCTGCCTGTGCCAAGTGTGGTGGAAACCACTCTGGTATTTTTCGTGAGGGCTCCAATGCTTGTTTCAAGTGTGGCCAGACTAGCCATTTCATGGAAGAGTGTCCAAAGAACAATCAGGGAAATAGTAATGGTGGCAATAGAGACAAGTCTTCATTAGTTGCTCCATTAGATAGGATTGCACCCAGAGGATCTACTTCTGGTACTGGTAAAGGAACAAACCATTTGTATGCTCTCAACAATCGCCAAGAAAAAGAGGATTCACCAGATGTTGTCACTGGTATGATTTAAGTCTTTGACTTTATTGTTTATGCTTTGCTAGACCCAGGAGCGAGTTTATCTTTCGTAACTCCATATGTTTCTATAAAGTTTGATAGTATTTTTAGCAACTTAGTGAACCATTCAGTGTTTCTACACCTATTGGTGAGTCCATTATAGCAGAGCGAGTCTATCGTGACCCGTTTCCCTCAATCACAACAGTACCATGACTGATTTAATTGAGTTAGACGTGGTAGACTTTGATGTCATTTTTGGTATGGACTGACTTCATGCATGTTATGACACAGATGAATGTAGAACTCGAGTTGTCAAGTTTCAGTTCCAAATGAGCCAGTCTTAGAGTGGAAAAGTAGTTCAGCAGTGCCTAAGGGTCATTTCATTTCGTACCTTAAGGCAAGGAAGTTAGTTTCTAAGGGATGTGTCTATCACTTAGTCCGAGTTAATGACTCAAGTGTTGAGGTAACTCCTATTCAGTTAATTCAGAAACATGTACACATATACTATACAACTGTGAAACAAAAAGAATTATACAATTTAAAACAAGTATACAACACAAATTTCAAAATAATAGGGATATACAAACATTTATAGATATTGATACAATTTTAATATATGTTTGTTTTTCCATGTAATTTTTCCTATATATTATTCAACTATAAAACATTTACATATAAACTATACAACTGTGAAACAAAAAGATTTATACAATTCAAAAATAAGTATACAACGTAAATTTCAAAATAATGACAACAACTATCAAATTATACAATGTCAAGTTGTATATACAGATAGGGATATACAAACATTTATAGATATGGATACAATTTTAGATATGAACTTCAACCATTTATTCAATTATATATTATACAAATTACCTCAGTACTTTCAAAATCTAGTTGTTTAGTTGAGTCAATTTTTTAATTTTCTTTATTATTTGTTGATACAATTTCTTTTGCTTTACGCTACTTCTTTGAAATCAAAACATCAATTGATTTGTCCTCTTTATGTTCATCCACTTTTTTGTTCTTTCTTTTGGAATTTTCAACATGCATGAATCAAGCATCTTAAATGGGGTATTACGAGACGTTCATACAACATCTTGTTGATTAACTCGACATTTAGCAATGAATCTGATGTACCGGGATATTTGAGTACAGCTCGACGCTTAAAAACAAGGAACTAATACTAGAATCGAGTGTATTTGGTATGATTTGATGTGTTTGTTTATGATGCAGAAAGAATGATACAAAGGAGAGAAGTAATAACTCACGGCCAGTTTGACGGTCCGTGGCTCATTTCACGGACCGTGTAAGTTACTGTGAAGTCAGATGACAGAGAGAAATTCTGAAACCTACTGTTGAAAGAAATCAAGTGAAAGCCACCAGAGAATTCACGGCCCGTAATCATATTGACGGTCCGTGGTTCGGTATGTGAACCAGATTCCAGAAGCGCAGTGCAAAGTGTTCAAAGTTGAGGAAATTCAAGTGAAGATTACGAACACTTTTACGGACCGTGATAATTTTGATGGTCCATGATCCTATCCGTTAACCAGATTCCACAGAGAGCATTGAAAAGTGTCCAGTGTTGAGGAAGTTAAAGTAAAGATCACGAAAGAGTTCACGAACCGTCATAACTATGACGGTCCGTGATTCAATACGTCGACAAGATTCCAGAAAGTAGGATAAAGGGCTCGGAGTCGAGAAAGTTTTAAGTGAAGACCACAGAGTACTATATGGACCGTGATGAGGGCCGTGAAGGAAAACGACAATACACTTCTAATTACATTAGGTCTGTTTTTAAAAGTTTTTTTTTGGAATATTATTTAGGGCGTTTTTGGAACCATTTTTTATTCATTCTGTTTTTGCCGAAGAACGAGAGACAACTTGGAAATTTTTCCGAACTATTCTTGTTTTTCAAACTACTGGGCAACAGAGACAGTTTGATTATTGAATTATAAAGTGTGATTTCGAGTTTCAATTTGTCATCGTAAGTATTCAGAATTATGTTCTCAATCTCTATTAAGTTTTATATACACAAAATTATGAATCACTAAGTATTCAAATCAAGTGTGTGGGTCTATGATAAGATTGTGAACCTAAAAATCTGTAAAACGAGCATAGAGTAATCTTCTTTCACATGCTATAGATTCAAGCTTTGAGTTTAATTTGTTCTAAGGAGTGCACATCTTAGACTAGCCTGAATCAAGTGGTTGTTCGAGAGAAAAGCACTTGTTAGGAAAAGCGGCGATCTCTTTACTGTATTGAAGTTAAAGTTAGAGTTCGAGAGAAAATAACTTCAACCTCACATATTTTTAAACCAGTTCTTTAGAATAGGATCGACTGTAGTTCGATAGAATACAAGCGATCATTATCTAATATGGCTGAGAAGAATTAGATAAAACTTAGTCACCGTGTTTTGCGAAAGTATGATTGCTTGAAGCTCCGTTCTCAGAAGAATTTCACAATAACTGGTCATAGTGAACACTAACCTAGTTTCTTTTAATCAATAGAAAACCTAAATCTAACTTTCTGTTTCATGCTTAGAACGTTCTACTTGATATTCATACCCATAAATTTTACTTTTAGTTTGAATTTATTAGGAGATAGTAATAACAATCGAATAAGAGCTACAGTATACATTGTATGTAAAGAAATTCTCTATGGGAACGATCTCAACTCTTGTTGAATTCTGTAAAGTGACAACGACCGTTTACACTCTCATTTGAGGTGTTAGTTTGGACGTATCAAGATCCTAAACTTTCTTAGAAATCCCGAGTTAAACCCAAAGAAAAGAATGAAAAATCATTTGAAATTTGTTGATTCGGTGCATATCGTCTAGTGATTCTCCATGAAGGTGTTTCTTCATGCATGATTTTGGTTGAATCAAACAAAAAATTGAAAAGACACATAAAATTACAGTCATATACAAATACAAAATACTAGAATAAGACTGAAACTACCAAAAACAGTTACCTGAAAAATCTAGGAAAGAATTGAGAGGAGATTGAAATTTTGAAATAGATTTATATTTAGTTTATTAAAGTGATTTTTTTAAAGGAAGAATATGTAGGGAGAATCAGTAGCGCCACAAATGGTATAAAGAGGCACACTTATACAAACTGACAAGCGTAATTAAGACAAAAAATAGGTGGCGAATGGTAAATAAGATAAACTATAGCTATTTTAAGTAAATAATTAATATATGTTTGCCTTTTCATGTAATTTTTTCTATATATTATACAACTGTGAAACATTTACAAATATACTATTATACGATTTGAAAACAAGTATACAACACAAATTTCAAAATAATGACAATAACTATCAAAATATACAATTTCAATTTGTATACACAGATACAGATATACAACATTTATAGATATGAATACAGTTTTAGATATGAACTTCAAACATTTATCCGAATATATATTATACAAATTACCTCAATTCTTTCAAAATGTAGTTGTTCAGTTGATTCAATTTAAGTATCTTCTTTGTTACTTGTTGATGCAATTTCTTTTGCTTTACACTTCTTCTTTGAAATCAAAACATCAAGTGATTTGTCTTCTTTATGTTCATTCACTTTTTTGTTTTTTCTTTTTGAATTAGCAACAAGCTTGATTTCAGGCATCTTCAATGAGGTATCAAGGGATTTCGATATAACCTCTTGTTGATTAACTTGAGATTTAACAATGGATCCTAAAAAATTTTGGAAATCCTGAGTTAAACCTAAAGAAAAGAATGAAAAATCATCCAAAAATTATTGATTCGGTTGTATACCTCTAGTGATTCTCCTAGAATGTGTTTTTTCATCCACAATTTTGATTGTATCAAACGAAAAACTGAAAGGACACAAAAAATCACAGTCATATACAAATACAAAATACTAGAATAAAACTGAAACCGTCAAAACAGTTACCTAAAAAATCAAGGGACGGAACGAATTAAAAGGGAGACATTAAAATTTTGAAATAGATTTATATTTAGTGATTAAAGGTGAAAAAAAGTTAAGTGGAAGAATATATAGAGAGAATTAGTAGTGCCTGAAATGGTGTAAAGAGGCACACCTATAAAAATTGACAAGCATAATTATGACAAGAAAATAGGTGGCGAATGGTATATAAGATAAAATGTAGTTTTTTTAAGTAAATAATTAATATATATTTGTTTTTCCATGTAATTTTTCCTTTTAGTTGCATAACTTTAACAAATAACCACTATAATAAACTTAAATATGCTCCATAGCTATGGTTTGCATATTTACGGACTTTAGCTACAATTTAAGCTGCCTTGTTTTTATAATTCGCAGATTTATATAATTCTTCGGTCATTTGTATAATTCAGTTTAAACTCGAAATAACGAGTTTATACAAATATAAACATCAGAAGTGTAAATAGTTATACAAATTCCAATTATACAAACGTACTAATTATAGAAAACTAAAAAACTGAGCCACATAATTATAACTAAAAGTAGATCGCGTATAATAATTAAAACAAACTATAGTTATGTTAACTAATTAACTAGTATATATTTGCTTATATGCGTAATTTTCCCTAAAATTAATACAAAATTTGATTTGCAATCTAGAAACTCGCATAACCTAATAGGAAAAATGACGGAAAATCTTACTTTTAAGTTCTCTTATTATCATTATCCCCATTAGTTTTACAAATCTCCAAAATCTCTCATTTTCACACATCAGATTAATGTATCAGCGCATTAAATTAATGTATCTCGCACATCAAATTAATGTATCTTGCGCATCAGATTAACGTATCTCGCGCACCAGATTAGTGTATCATGTATAAAATGTACATCAGATTAGTGTATCATGTATACAATGTAATGTATCTTACTTAACGATTACTGTATCTCGTGGATCAGATTAATGTATCAGTGCTTATATTATTGTATCAGTTTGATGAATTTCTGTAATTATAAACTTATAAGAGACAAATACTAATTTTATCTTAAAAGTATGTGATTTCTGTCCGTTGCCCCTAACTAATAATAATAGGGATAATTGTATATAATAGCAAACTAATAACCTAAAATAAATGGAGTAGCTAGATTTTGATTTAATTGTGCTCCATAGCAAACGTTTGCAAAAAATTGCCAGGCGCCTCTCTCCCAATATCTCGCTCGCCACTCTCCTCCAATCTCTCCCTCGCTTCCTCACTTTTTATACAAACATAAGTGTATAAAAATTATTTCGAATTGTATAAAGCAGAGGAAATTGTATAAATACATATATTTTTGTTCCCCTCTCTCCCCTCTTCCAGATCTCGCTCTCCACTCTCCCAAATCTCGCTCGCCCACCCTCGCCTTTCTCACTTATACAAACAGAAACAAAATGTATAAATTGCGTTTCTGTTTGTATAAAGCGTGAGAAAATTGTATATACACATGCAAGTACATATATTATCGTCCTATTTATAATTATACAATAAAAATACTCCCCTGCCCGATTTCTTTTGCCTTTCTCTCTTTCTCGTATTATACAAATTTTAAATTGTATATAATTTCTCTCTTTCTCGTTTTATGCAATTGGATTCAATTGTATATTCCCTGCCAAGTCTCTTTTGTCTTTCTCTCTTTCTCATTTTATACAAATTCAAATTGTATATAATCGTTCTATACACTTATAATCATACAATTCATTTTATACAAATCTCGGCCCAAGTGTCTTTCTCTTTCTCGTTTTATACACTTTGTTTTATACAATTCGCTTCAACTGTATATGTATAGAGAATTATATAGTTTCTATGTTTGCTATGGAGCGCAATTATGCAAACTTTGTTATAGCATACAAATATGAATTTTTTATTTGCTATATGTAAAAATTGTCCATAATAATACCTATATAATTCTAAGTTCTAACTAACTACCTAAAAGTGATTATTTGTCAAAATTTTGTTTTATGGGCCGAAAGGTTGACTACAGAGTCAAAGCCCAAATTTGTATCTGAAAAACTCAACGTCCTCTTCCTCAATCATTTCACTTCAGTTCCAGTATCCGTAAAGCTCCGACAGACGGCGAAACTGGAAACATACGATCAACAATGGCGGGAACTTCACGGGGAAGTACTCGGAGCAGAGCTTCGAAATCTTCCACTGAAAATCCCCAAATCCGTAATCCTAATCAGTTTCTACGGAAGGATAAAACTAGAAATAACAGCTTAATTCGAATTTTCAGCGTCAACCTCAAATTCCTTATAGGGTTTGGAATTATTGCCTTCGCGATCGCACTTTTTTTCATTTATACACTCATTAATCCCATGGAGAAACCTCAAAAACCAAGAGTCATCACTCCACTTCCAGCTCCAAAACTAATGGATCTTCCAATGGTAGATTTAACTCACAAACAATTGATTTCTTTTCCATTTACAGATTTTCTCTTTTCATTTTGATAAAAAAAAAATTCCTGCAGTTTCAAGGAGAGCATAGAGAGAGCTTGTACTGGGGTACTTACAGGCCTCAGGTTTATTTTGGAGTTCGCGCAAGGTAAGTATATTCTGCTCACATGGTTTCATTTTCTACCTCTTGGTATACTTCTTGTGTATGGGTTTTCCTTTTCTCCTACAACATCAATCATATATAACTTGAATCAAAAATACATTTCTCATTGGTAGAATTTGTTTTATTTTATATATGTTTTGGTTGTATCACTTGGTAGTCTTTTGCCTATAATTAAAAGTAGTGGATGAGAAGTGTCATAAGTCTTGCTTTAGGTTGACTGAGTACAAAATTAGTTAATATATATGAATGCTCACAATAGTATTTGGAATGAATTCTTCCTTGTAGAAAACGGATGTTGAGGACTAGTAGAGTTGATCCAACTAGTTTGAGATTGTGACATGGTAGTAGTAGTTGTTGTATCTTAAGCTACAAGGTAAGGATTAAGACTTAAAGAAAGTTTCATGTTTTTAGATGGTTCTTTCTTCTCCATTTATCTTTTAACTAGGTTTGAACTATGTTATTAAGCTCACATTGATCATTTGGTAATATTCAAATTTTCGATATATACACTACATTGTCAAGATCATTTTGTCATAAGGCAATCCAAAAATCTTAAAAGTCCTATATATTTTTTGTTTTTGATTTTTTTATACAAAATTTACGAGTCAGAGAGATATTTTAAGTAAAAGAAAGAAGTCTAAGAAATCTCCATGGAAATAGTTGGTCAAAAGTAATGAAATTTTATAAGAAAGAACTTATATAGAACAACATCAAATGTTAAAGAAGAGACCAAAAAGCCTCGAACAACAACACTGCCAAGTAAAGTGGAACATCACGTCCATACAATAACATAATTAACTAATTCAAATGGAGGACCTTCGGCTCCTTTCTTATGACCCTAAAATTGTTAGTGTCATAAATGTTTTTCCTCATCATCTCAGAATAGTCAATACTATTGCTTAGGTTTCACATCACCAACCCAACTTATTTGGAATTGAACCATAGTTATTGTTATGGTTATATTATGCAGTTACAAAGAATTAATGCAATTATCAATCAAGCAGTAGCGACATCATTCATAACTGGATATTCTAAACCAAAATTTTTATACGTAACATACTGAAATCTCAAAGCAGAATTTTTTGAGTGCTTGAACTCACAAATATCCTAAAATAATAATAAAGACAATCTTACTTTCCTAACAATCACGAAGAAAAACGCATGTTGCTTAACATATTTTTTAGAAAGATAGTTTGTCAATCTGTATCCAAGTTTATGGTTCACAAATTTAATTGAAAGAAGCCAAAATAAAAAAATATTACTTCTTTATCAAAAAAACGAAAAAAACTTTATCAAAAGAAAGAGTTATCACTACAGCGAAAATGATCTTTAGCGACAATTATAAATGTCCCTGGAAAAGTTCATAGTAACATTGAATCAAATGACAATTAATAAATGTATAGGTAAAGGTTCTAGCACTCTTCGTTACTGTGCATATTCATTATCGATAAAAAGTACTTTTTTAGTGTATTTTGGACATTTGTTAGTTTCAAAAAAACTTGATCACTTATTATGCCTCAAAAAGAAGAGACGAAGAAATATGACAAATTAGTTGACTTGCGATAAAAGAAGTGAACTAATTATCTCTATACTAATATTCTAGGAAAGGTGCAAGGGCATATAAAATGTTTGTACCTAAGAATGAGCAATCAAAATAATATAATAACTGTGACAAAGCAGAGAGCAATCTGTTTGGTTCTTTTAACAAATATCAGCACTGGTTGCGTATTAGTTATCACATATTTATTGTTCTGTGCTATCAAATATAGCACAACCCACAAGAAAATTTCTCAAAAAGTATAGGAATAAAACTATAGAAAGAGACAAAATAGAAGATAAATTTTCAATCATCCTCACTGGAATTTTTAACTGAGTTAAAAAAAAGACACAAAAATAGAAAAAAGAAATTGCAATAGATACATGAATTACTATGACTTACAGTAAAAGATTAAGCTTCATTAGATAGGAGGAAGAAAATTTTGAGGAATGAAACACACTTCATAAGAAGCTAAATTAATGTATTTAAACTCAACTCCCCTAAAATGGGAAAAAACATAAAATAATAGTGGCAAAAATAAAAGTTTTGTTATTAAAGAATCAAACATAATGAATTGAACCATTTCAGCAGTTTTATGAGTTGTGGACTCAGAGGTGCAAGAGTAGTAATGTCACATTGCGATTAAAATCATTTTTCTTTGTTTATATGAATAAACCCGCACGAAGGAAAGTTACTGAAGATCGATTTTCGATCATCCTTGCTGAAATTTTTAACAGAGTATAAAAAGGTCTCCAAAATAGTAAAAAGAAATTGTCATAGTTACATGAATAACTATGACTTATGGTAAAGATTAATCTCCTTGAAGTAGGAGGAAGAAGACTTTAAGGAATGAAACAAACTTCATAAGAAACTCACTTAATGTATTTGAATTCGACTATCCTATAACGTAAAAAACCTTTAATAATAGTGGCCGAAAATCCCTCTATTTATATTAAACAAAGTGTAGGTCACAACTCTTTGAAAAAGTTATAATCTTTCGGAAGGTCACAACCTTACATAAAAGTCACAACTTTTCATAAAAGTCGCAACTCTTCATAAAAGTCGCACCTCTTTCTAAAGGTCGCAACTTTTCATAAAGGTCGCAACTTTTCATAAAAGTCGCAACTTTTCATGAAGGGGAAGGTTAGTTTTGGTAATAGATAAATTTAAAGGAAAATCCTTGTTTGTGGTGGCGCCATGTAGGCGGGCCTAGGGTTCTATTTTATATATATATATATGATATATGATTTTAAATTGTCCATGAGTCAGGTTTGTCTTCATGAGTCTTGGTTTGTGATGTAAATAATGTTGTTACTGACGTATCACAATCTATAATAATAAAAATTGTGCCTTTTTCTGATAAGGAAAATTATTATGTCCTTTCATCACAATAGTATTTGGGCACCAATCAACATCAAGAGATAGCAAACTATTCTTTTTCTTGGGAAACATGGATATTTTTTTTATTTCTTTTTTGATGACTATCTTCAATGATTTTCTTAGTTAACTTCTGTTCCATTATGGCAAAAAGATTGTTCTTCTTAGAGCTAGAAAAGTCTCTTAGATATTAGTGAGAATGTTAATGGGTGATTTTTTTGCTAATTGAAAAGAGTCATCATTTTGAAGATGACTGAAAATTGATGAAACTTTTCAGATAGGATGTACTTGAATTTCAATTGCTATGGTCCTTTTGTAAGGATAGAATCATGCATAGGATACGGGAAGCCTCTACCAAAAGATGGATAGAATATAGGATGGAGGGATACTGCTAGGAAAATTCTTTAGTTCCTAGGCAAACCTTGCACCTTACTGTGTCGCACCACGCCGGAGTTTTCATGTACAAATGTTGCAGTTGAACAAGATTGGTTGGAAAATGAGGTGAATGTTGCAAAAGTGGTGAATAATATGATCAAAATTGCACCCAAGGGTGTAGCCTAGTGGTTAATAAAGTGGAATTGAGCACCATGAGGGCTCAAGTTCAAATCCTAGTAAAAACAAAAACACTAGGTGATTTCTTCGTAATTATTCTAGCCTTGATGGACAAAGTTATCTTGTATCTATTGCTGGTGGGAGGTGATAGGTATCCTGTGGAATTAGTTGAGGTTCGCGCAAGTTGACCCGGACAGTACAGTTATAAAAAAAATATGGTCAAAATTAAACCAACTGCAAAAACATTTCATATTTCCTGAAATCTCAAACTGCTTGAGTGACACCTTTAACGATCCATTTCATGTATCCCTAAAATTGGAAGTGGTGTTTTTCTTGGAACTGGTAACATTTCCTAAATCGAATGTGATTCAAAGCTGGCTTAACTGAAAGATGGCAAATTACATCCAGCATTAGAGTAACACATCTTTCCCATAACCAATTCTTCCTCTATCTTCCGCCAAAACAAGAAGCTATGAGGGTTGAAGAAAACAAATGATTTGAAATAGGATAAGACTTTCATTGGATTGATGGTTGCCGGTGTCCATCACACAAATGAACAAGATGAACTCAGAACATGTATGGATAAAAGCCTAGGTCTTCTACTTCATGCTTGGTCTGAAGGTAATCACAAATCCATTGAAGATATTTTTGGTGGTTTTGTTGCAATGGATGTTGCAACAAAAGAACAATCGAATCTAGTTTGGGCTTGATTATGCGTCAAAGTTTCTCTCTTAGATCCTCCTTTAGGGTTGAGGCGGAAATAGGAGATTTAAAATATTGTGTCTTTATCGCAGATGACTATTCCTTTATCATAATGGAGCAAAGTCGATGGTTATAGGAGTGGCTACCTCGAGTCCCAAAATGCTAGTTGCAGTCAGTAATAGACATGGTTGATGTAGTGGTGGACCACATGAGTGACAAACAAGGCCAAGATCAAAATGATGCTAATGGACCTTTTGGAACAAAAAACATAGATCGGGCCTATTATTTCCAATGTTATAAGAGGGAAAGCAGGAGTTAAAAATTAGCCAAACCAAGCAAGGCTAGCAAGTTTTTAAGGCTAAAATGTCCTATTTCTAATTCATCCATCCCTCCTCAGCCTCCATAGAACATTTAGATGAAGCCTGCACATATACTACACTCGATCCATGATCTAGTAGTTGATGATGAAGCTGAGTGAAGGAATTATTCTTTTTGTGTGCCAAGGTCAATCTCTACCACCGCTCCTTCAGTTGCTGACTCAGATTCTGAATCCTCGTTACAATTAAAGTGATTGTCTCTTTCTTCCCTTATGTGATTCCGACGATCAAATTCAAAGTCCTATAGTAGTTGAGACATTAAAATGGAGCAACTGGTCATGGGGAAAGCATGCAAGACATTTAGAGTAAATGCTAATGGGTTTGAGCATAAATCCTAGATATGATTCTATGAATAGTGGAAAGAGACAACTTCAATTAAAAATCTATGAAGCCTAAAGGAGGGGAAAGAAAGTCTAAAAAGAAAGGGGAAATTAATGAAGGTTGATATGCTTGGTGAATTGTAACGGGGGAGAAGAAGAACAAGGGGAGGAATACCAATCCTTTTCTGGCTGAAATTAAATTTTTAGTTGGAATGTTAGAGGCTTGATTGTTGAATGACAATGAGAAATTTTTTTCTTAATTTTTGAAGTGTAATATTTATATATTGAAAAGTTACCAGTTCCAAAAATTTGATAAATTTTTAGTCCCTTTGTCCAAAAATACTTGTCCACTATTGACTTTGCACACTTTTTAAGAAACTATAAATAAAAGGGTGATTTTACTACATCACCCTTTAAATATAATAAATACTAACATGGAAATGACTATAATTAATGATAGGGGTAAATTAGGAACTAAGTGTTTCTTGTATAGATTTTGGTAGTTACTGATTATGATTCCTTTAGTTGCATCTGAATCTGTTACTGTAACCCTTATCACCATCAGCTTGTCAATAGTGTTAAATCTTTTATGGGCTGTAGCCATCCTGTGAAAATACTTGGTATTTTTGTCTCCGTGTTTGAGCCAATGTACTCTGGACCTCTGCCTCCAAGCAATTTCCTCGTTTTCTGCAACATCTTCAAACTCAATTGGAAGATATGATTTCTGAAGTAACTCATCCTCTAATAGCAATCTCAACTCTTGAGTCTTATCTAAAATTGACAGCTAATTTAGAATTGCCTCTTTCTCTGATTCCAATTATTCCTATTCTCCAGCTTCCGTTCTTTTAGCTTCCCTATTAGCATCCTCAACTTGGAGGCTAGGACATAAGAGCTCGTACCAGATGCCCACCATTCTTTAACTTTGCCCGTGAAACCCTCCACCCTGAACCACCATTGTCAAACTTGAAGTAAGGATTCTTCAAATTTAGATCTCCACATTGAAGCATAATTGGATTGTGGTCTGAACCTCTTCTGGGAAGCATGTTCTGTTTAATCAGTGTGAAGGTCTCATCCCATTGGGAAGAGAATAAGAACCTATCAGTTCTGGAGGCTGACATGTGGTTGTCCCCCTTTCTCCATGTGAAGGACCCCCCAAAATCCAAATAAAGAAGGATCGGTGAACTCCATCTCTTTGATCCATTCAGAAAATTCAGTCATTGGCATAGTAATTCTATATCCTTCAGATCTTTTGTTTGGATTATCTTGCGTCATTAAAATCTCCACAAGCTACCCAAGGCCCACTACCCAGTTCTTTGATGTTGATGAAGTCTAGCCGAAGTTCTCTTCTAAT
Organism: Solanum lycopersicoides; assembly: GCA_022817965.1. NCBI lineage: Eukaryota > Viridiplantae > Streptophyta > Magnoliopsida > Solanales > Solanaceae > Solanum > Solanum lycopersicoides. Next base: position 13,195,568 of record CM040622.1, on the reverse strand, counting down.
TATTGGGTCACAAGAAGCATACACAGCTGAAAGAAACCAGGTGAATGCCTGATTAATGCCTTCAAACTTGCAGGTTACCATTTGGTTTGCTGCTCTCACTAGCTCTTCTTTCCACACCCTCTTATCCCACATTACTACGATACCACCACTTCTGGCTATAACATCCAAGTGAAATACCCCCATCCATTTATTTTGCCATAATTGTTTGAATACATTCACCTCTGATCCTCTCAGTTTTGTCTCAACCAGAACGTAAATATCAGCCACCCAATGTTGAATTAATCTCCTGACTATCCCCCCTTTTTCTTCCCCATTTACCCCCCTTACATTCCAAGAAAGGATTTTGACTTTCATTGGAGATTTATGTTTGTTATTCTTCCCCTGTTTCTTGATTCCCCTTTTTTAAACTTAACATGGAATTCCAAATTTCTTAGTCCTTTGGGGTTGTGTTCTTTCCTTTGATTGGTGTTGCCTCCACCTTCTTCTGCCTCAATTTCCCCCTCTTTTGATCAATTCTCAGAAAAAAACCAAAAGCCACCTTATCACATCCTTCAAAAGCAACCCCAAAAAGTTGGCTAAGCTTAAGTACACTGGATTGGTGGTCAATGGCAACCATGCACTGCTAGGTTCAGAAGTGCCAGTGATAACTGGAACCGACATCTAAGTGCAATATATGCATATTGTAATAGAATGGCCATAAGAATTCTGTGGCAAGAACTGTAAGACATGAAAAACAATTTCAAATGGGCCATGGATTAATTCAGTAGGCGTCCTTCAGGGAGAACTAACTAACACAGGTTGTGCTATGAAAAAATTTTCTGACTGCATAGAGGAACTAGTGCTGGTGGATCCTCCTTTATTTGGAGGATATTTTACATGGAAGAAGAGGGGAGGAGTATGGATGTGCATCCAGAATTGACAGGTTTCTACACCGTGCTGAATTGGGTGGGGGGAGCTTTTCCCAAATTGAATTCTGATCACAATCCTATCTTATTGTCCTGTGGAAACTGGGAATGAAAGAAGTCTTATTTCAGATTTGAGACTTGGTGGCTGGAAGTAGTTGTTTTTCAGGACAAGGTCAGAGGATGGTGAGAATCCTTTTGTCTGAATAGCAGACTAGGACATGTATTAGCAATAAAGCTGAAAATGCCTAAAGCAAAATTGGAGTGCAATAAAAACAATAGAGGAAATTGGAGACAAAGGAAGGAGGAAATATAAGAATGCCTTAACATGTGTGCTATGAAAAAGGCTCCTGGGCGAAATGGGTTCCAATGATGTTCTTCCAATCTTTTTGGGGTGTCTGAAGGAAGACATCATTAATAGTGTTCACTATTTTCACCCCAACCAAGCCTTTGCCAAAAATTTCACTGCAAGATTTACTGCCCTGATTCCAAAGAAAGCAGGTGCTACAGACTTGAAGGACTTCAAACCAATTTATCTGGTTGGTGGGAATTGGGATGTACAAAATCATTGTTAGACGGTTAGCGAAGAGGCTTAAAAAATGGTGAACAAGCTGGTCAAAAGCACTGTATGACTTTTATAAAAGGGAGACAGATCATGGATGTAAATCTTATAATCAGTGAGTGTATAGACTCAAGAAGGAAAGGTGGAGTCCCAGGATAATGTGCAAGCTGGATATCAAAGGCCTATGGTCATGTGAAATTGGAACTATTTATTGAATACTCTTAGACAAATGGAGTTTTGAGTGCTGGTTGAAATTGATTGAATACTTTATAAAACAGTCAAGTTCTCTGTTATGGTGGATGGGGAACCAATGGGTGTTTTCATCAGAAAAGGGCTTAGACAAGGTGATCCTTTCCCCCCTTTTCTATTCATCCTGGCTATGGAGGGTTCTGATGGCATGATGAGAATTGCAACTCAAAAGAGGTGGATCAGGGGCATTCAGATCAGTGACAGAGTGGGGGAGGAAAAGGAGGTATGTTCTATGCTTTATGCAGATGATACCATCATCTTCTCGAAGCCAGTAGCTGAACATATCAAATATATCAGAGTAATCCTGGTCCTTTTTGAAGCTATAGTAGGTTTGAGAGTTAACTGGGGAAGAGCAACCTATTCCCAATCAAGGAGGTCCCAAGATTCAAGAGTTGGCAAAACATTCTGGGATGCAGAATAGAACAGTTGCCTACAACCTATCTTGGAACGCCTCTGGGTACTAAACATAAGGCATTGGAAATCTGGGATGGGATCGTTGAGAAAACGAAGAGGAAGTTAGCTAATGGGAAGGTCCAATACCTGTCTCTAGGAGGGAGTTAGCTAATGGGAACGCCCTATACCTTTCTTTGCCCATTCTTGTGATGTCCCTATTCCCACTTCCAGCAGAAGTGGTGAAAAATCTTGACAGGCTGAGGAGAAAATTCCTATGGCAAGGAAATAAAGAAGGGATGGGGTACTGCTTGGTAAACTGGAAAACCATAATTCTTAGCAAGAAAAGAGGGGGCTTGTAAATCAGAAATCTGAACCTACAGAATGAAAACTTGATAATTAAGTGGTTGTGGAGATACACTTGTGAGGAAAGAGCCTTGTGGAAAGAAGTCATAGTGACCAACTATGGTTAACTCAGTCCCTGGTGTACAAAAACTGTCTGATTCTTATGGAATGGGGGTTTGGAGGACTATCAAGAACCTATGGCCAGTATTGGATGCAAAAATTTGTCTCAAAGTGTGAAATGGTACTAAGACAATTTTTGAAGGATGGGTGGATTGATCTAAGTCCTCTTAAGGAGGTCTTCTCCAGACTTGCACCTAATTTGTGTGAATCGTGAGGTAACTGTTTCTGATTGCTGGACAACACAGGTATGGAACATCTTATTTCAGAAGATTACCAAATGATTGGGAGGTAGAATGAGTGGCTCTTGGTTGGTTACTAAGAGGGTATGACTAACTCAAAAAGTGTTGCAGAGAAAAGGAAGAAAACTTGTTCCCCGATGTTCTCTATATAATATAACAGGGAAAACAAACAAGCACCTATATTTGTATTGCAAGTTTACTACCCAGCTATGGAACCTCTTCCTCATCAGTACATGCACTAGTTAGATCATGCCAGAGCATACATCAGACCTTCTGAGCTGCTGGGTTAGGAGGGGTGGAAGCAAGAGCCAGAAAAGGTAGTGGAGATTAATCCTATCATGTATGTGGTGGTCAATATGGAGAGAAAGGAATGATATATGTTTTGAAGACATATCCAATTCCATTCATAAAGTAAAATGGAATTATATTTTATCTTTGATCTTTTGGTGTAAACAGTTGTGTATATAATATACTGCTCAAATTATAAATTTAATGGGAAGTTTGTAATTGCTTTTTTTTTTGGAGGTGGCCAGCATACCCTTAATGCTGGAGACTACAACCTTACCAGTTTGAAAAAAAGAGATCATAGAATTAATGTGGATAGATAGACTTTCTTGGTTATTGTAACTTGAGCATAAGAATAAAACAAGTTCATCTTTCGCTGACATAATCAGAAGAAAGTATCTTAATCTTACAAAGTGGTGATATCATTTCACCGCGCTTTACCTGATTCCTAATATCATGAAATGAATGAATGCAATTAGGTCCAAGCTATGACATTTGGTGCAGAGATTTGCACAAATACATGGTAAAGCTCTGCACTCACTGTGTATTAGTTTACCATTTCTATTTGAATATTTGAGGAATTGAGGTCATGGAAAACAGAAAGATGTTGGAGATAAATATAATACTATAATGCTAACATCCTGGTGTTTATCCCGTTATCCCATTGAAAATTTTGAGTAGATTTTGTTGGTTCAACTTGAGAAACGCGACAACTAATTGTGTCACAATTGAGCATTTCTGTCTAGGCAACGGACTTGTTGATGGATCAGTTACCATGGTCCAGTGTAGGAAATAAAAGTGTTACTTATACTAGGGATGCCCATACTGGTGTTGTTTTGTCAAATCTTTATCATTTTCTCTATTGTTTGTATACTACATGGTTCTTTTTTCATATGTTTGTAATGAACTCTTTGATGGAGCTTCACTTTATATGTTCTTATAATATAATATGCAGGACTCCGCAATCATTAGTTGCTGGCTTAATGTGGCTTGGAGTCAAGAAAGAGAGGTATTTCATGCGTCATGTATGCCAAGATTCAGATGAGTTGAAACAATATGGCTGGACTAGTCATAATGGACGGGATTATGGACATCAGGTTCTGAGTGAACAGACAATGACCTTGACTACTAGTTTTCTGAAATCCAAGGATCATGGTAGTGGCTATGGTGGAGACTGGGCTGTTCGAATTGGAGTGCAGAGCGATGAGTACTTCTCCTTACCATCTCTCATGATCTTCCTTTCTTTAGCCTGACATGCAAATACTTGGCTCTTGTGGATGTCGTGCCTGTCAAAGTAGAAATTTGTTTACAATCAGGTTATCTAGTAAGGAAATAGCGCATTGCTCCGTCTTATGCAAAGCGTAGTTATTTGCTGCAGATTTCATCTGTTTTCTGCAATTAATGATATATAGGTGTCATTGGTTGACGGAATCACCCAGGCAATCAACAAAATGAGTTTGTCTTTATTTCATCAACTCCTTTCTTGTTTGGTATCATGCTGTGAATATGTCTACAGGTCCATTATGCATTATATGGACTGTTTGGTTGGAGAGGAACAGATGTTAAAAGGGAAGAATATCATATTTCTTTTGTAACGAGTAGGTGTTTACATGATTTATACTTTTGGTTTAGGTTTGTCTGGACAATAGATTTTTTTGTACTTTGGGCATAGGAGCAATAACGTAGAAAATGTGAATCACTTTCTGATTTTTTTGGAAAACATGAGGATGTAGTGGAGAAACTGTAATGTTCAGGTAGATTGTACTCCATACAGTACCATCTTGGTTCTGATTTTAATAAAATTTACTTTATCTAGGGAAAAAAAGGTATTTCTTGGAAGATATATCTGTATATTTTGGTCAAGAAGAGAAAGCTTCTTTATACTTTTACATCCCATAAAACAAGAGCATTTATACAAAGAATCCTTTGACTATAATAGGAAAGACAGTGAATTACAGCTAAATAATAAAATCAATCTTCTCCTACAATTTGGCAAGAGCAAAATCTCCTAGAACCATGCCTTTTAAATTATGCTAATCAACAATATGTAAGATCATTTCAAGTTGAATAATAAATTTCATGTTTGATGGCATATCTTGACTTAAAGTGCACGTACAATACATTAGAGAAATGTGTGGTAAAATTGCTGAATGAGATTAGAGTGTCTGGACTCTTGAAAATTTGTTTGCCCCTTGCATCTTTAAAGCAGTGGGATCAGTGATTGTGGCTATTGGTTATTATTTCACAGATGATCATCGTTAACTTAACTAGGGTATTCTGTTCTCTTATTGAAAGTCTCTACTGCATTTACTTCACAAGTTAATTTTAGTATTGCGACCACTTTAAGCATGAATGATATTCTTTTCTGAAAAGCTGTATTTCCAACTGAAATCTTATTGTAGTTATGAATTTGTATCTCCGTCTCATGTCTTTTATCCCTTAAACAATTGACACTCAAATTTCTTCACAGATCTGTCCCTGATGAAGAAATGTTAAAAACCGCACACTTGTTTTTTTATGTGGCTGATGAAGGCGGGAAAAGTCTTACTTTGGGTAGCCGAGTCTTGGATATTAATGGTGATTCTATTTTGGCATCAGGATCACGTAGTGACATTGGAGACTGGCAGCTCCACTTATTTTCAGAGGTAATTTGCTGACTGATTTTCAAATGCAATTGAAACTCAACTATTTCAACGATCTTCAATCAGCGGTGATTATGCATCTATTCATATGGTTCTTTGACCTTTTAACTATTGCCTTATACATGTTTTCCTAAGATGTGAAGCTCTTCAGAGACAAGGCTTGGGCTAAAGTCTCTCTTCTGATTTTTGTAGGCTTATTATTTAAAGAGGATACCGATCTATTTAAAAAAATTGTTTTTAGCACACTGAATATTTGAAGTGACAATGCTACATTGAGTGACCTTTCTCTTTTCTTTTCCTTTTTTTGTGTTCTTTTTGGAGGGTTCTATGTCCTTCATTTCTGTTGCTTTGTGAGGATAGCTAAGTAGGAGCCTAGGAGGTATTTTGCGGTCCTCGGGTAAGGTTAGGCACACAATAATCATGCTTTCCAATTGTTTGTCATGTACAACTTTTGGAGGTATGTTGCTTTGATTAAGTTTCTGGGTAGATGCTAATGGATTCATTACAAAATATATATCGAGGGCTATTCTTTGGTTCACATGAAGATGAACCCAGGAAAATGTTGCTTTAGCATGAACTCAGGGTGAAGTAACCATCCAGAATCCAGATAATTGAGCTGGAGAAAAGTTTGTGAAAAGTACCTGTTCAAACCAAAACCGACTTGGCTCTTGCGTGTTGAACTATAAGGATGATGGTTAATGTAAGGATATAGCTTGGTAGCCAAATAAAAGAGTGCAATAAGGAGGGGGGATGACTAAGAGTACAAGGTGTATTACAAAACTTTTGGAAGAAGGTAAAAGTCGAGAAATGCTAACCTTTCATGCTTTGCATTTCCTGTCTTTCTAAAATTAGATGAGTTGGAAATAGAAAAAAAAGAACCTCAGTAATTTCTACCTTATATACTAGTTTTAGTAGGGTAGTTAGAATGTTAATTTCCATGTTTTTAGAGGAAAGGATGCCAGGAAACAAGACAGTGGCGCCTGATAAAGGAAGGAGGAAATGGTGGAATACTGAACCAGCTTTGTATATGGTGGAAAATTTGGAAGAAAAAAAAAAGAAGAGGAATTTGAGGTGTTTGAAAGGCAAATATAGTTCCATTCAGAAGACATAGGCTAACAACACTTTTTGGTTCTATCTTTGGTGCAAAATTGAACTTGTAGATGCAGTGTTCTGTTTTAGAGATCCTAGTATCCATACATGTTTAGGAAGGGACATAATCTTTTTATTATATTTTATTCTTCAGAGAGTTTCCAGAACACTCAGTGTTGCTTAGGATACAACCATTCACATTTCAAAGAAAAATTTCTATAGGGAAGGATGTAATCTCTCAGGTCTAGTTATGGCTTTTTTTCTACCAAATTTACAGTCAACCACGGAGAGAGCTTTTTTTTAGAAGGTAACAGTCTTGTATTATAATCCAAAAAATCAAACCTGCCATAACTTGTTACAGGTTTACTAATTACAAATGAGTATCAGGAAGATCTTCAATCCTAAATAAACAAAAATTACAAGGTGCCTAAAGCATTCATTACTGATTCTAGATCTTCCATATACTCCTGTTTACACCAAAAATGAAATAAAACCAAGCAATTCATCTTCATCTTCTGGATGCTGTTACTTTTGTTCTGGAAGCATCTGAGGTTCCTTTCTTTCCACATAGACCACCAGATACAGGTGGGGATGATCTTCTATCTTTCTTTGTGACCAAAAATGTAGGCGAAGCTACTCCATATCTTCAGGGCCTGGACAATATTTCTTGGCATCACCCAAAGTAGGTCCTTCGAATTGATGAAAATGCTCCACAAAATATTAGTGATCTTACGGTGAAGAAAGAGGTGGTTGACTGTTTCAGCCTCTTCTCCACACAAGAAACACCTAGGACTCAGTTGGATACCCCTTTTCATGAGATTCTCCTGAGTCAAGACAGCCTGCTTGGCTAGTAGCCAAGTGAAGGACACTTTAGGAGGTATTTAACTTTCCAGATAAGTTTCATGGCCATGGCCAGCCAGTAACCTGATGGGTGAAAGAGTTGAACTTTTTGTAAGCTTCCTTCACTCTGAAATTTCCGGTGCAGTTATGATTCCAAAACAATCTATCTTGGGAGGTGGAGGTTCCTTTGAATTGTTCAAGGATTCCAAAGAAATCTACTAGCCTTTGGATCTCCCAATCATTTAGGGGTCTTCTGAAACTCAAATTCCATCCCTGATTTGACCAAACTTCTGCCACAGTGTCTTTTTGTTGTTGGTTCAGCATGTAGATATCTGGGAAGAGGGTTTTTAGGGAGCCTTGTTCTAACCAGTTGTCCTCCCAGAAGAAGACCTTCATGCCATTTCCTACTCTAATGCTGCAATTTTCTCTTAATTTTGGCCAAAGGCTTCTGATGGCCCTCCAGATGCTAGTTCCGTAAGTACTAGTGACCATTTTGGTAGACCAGTTATCCTCCATTTCATACTTCTGCTTGATAAGTTCGTTCCATAGTGCTTGTTCACTAGATGCTAGTCTCCATAGCCATTTGATCAAAAGGCTTTGGTTCTGAATCTTCAAATTCGTTACCCCAAGCCCTCCTTTCTGTTTGCTCCCAATCAATTCATCCCACTTAACCAAGTGGAATTTCTTAGTGTCACTATTTCCTTCCCATAGGAAATTCCTCCTTATTGTATCAAGTCTCCCCACCTGGGATAGGAAAGATAGACATCATGTAGGTAAGCATGGAGTCGAGAACACTATTGATGAGAGTGAGTCTCCCGCCAAGTGAGAGATATTGACTCTTCCAGTTGACCAATCTTCTTTCACACTTCTCGGCCACCTCATTCCAGATTCCTGAGGACTTGCTTTCTGCTCCTAGTGGCATGCCCAAATATACCGTTGGTAATTCACCAGTCCTTCCCCCAAGTGTACCAACCAGAGAGATTAGATTGGTGACCTCATTCACTGGGTAGAGGAAGCTTTTTCCCCAATTGATATGTAGTCCTGATATGGCTTTAAATAGCACAAATATAACTCTGAGAACCATCAGTTGATTTCTGTTGGCATCACAGAAAACCAGAGTATCATCAGCATATTGTAAGTGTGTGATCTCCATATCACAACCCACCCTACTTGATACTCTGAAGCCCCTCAACCATAGTTTCTCTTGAGCAATCTTCAGCATATCATTGAGTCCCTCCATAGCTATAATGAATAAGAAAGGAGACAGGGAATCTCCGTGTCTTAATCGTCTCTGTGAAGAGAAAAAACCTGTAGGAGAGCCATTGATGAGAACAGAATATTTCACAGTACTGATACAAAACTTTATCCATCTCATCCATCTACCACCAAAACCTCTTTTGGATAAGGTCTCCAGCAAAAAATTCCAGTTGAGATGGTCATATGCTTTCTGAATGTCCAGCTTGCATAAAATGCCTGGCACCTTGCTTCTAATCCTAGAATCCACACATTCATTAGCCATCAAAATAGCATCCATGGTCTGTCTTCCTTTAATGAAAGCAAGTTGTTGTGTGTCCACTAACTTGTGCATAACCTTTTTAAGCCTCTCAGTTAACACCTTGGAGATTATTTTATACACACTACCAATTAAGCTAATGGGTCTAAAATCTGTGAGTTTCTTCGCACCCATCTTTTTGAAAATTAACTCCATATAAGTGGAGTTGAAGCTTTTGTCAAAGAAACATCTCTCCTGGAAATTTTTTACTGCAGCAATGACTTCCTCCCCAACAACCTCCCAACAGTGGGTATAGAAGGCCATGGTGTAACCATCAGGACCCGGAGCTTTGTCTCCAGCACAAAGCTTTACACACTCCCATATCTCTTGGTTCTCAAATTCCCACTCTAGCATCCTATTGTCTTCTTCAGAAATTTTGTGCCCTTCCCTGCAGCCACCAGAGGGTCTCCATGTCTCAGTTTCAGAATATAGCTTCTGGTAGAAGTCTATGATTTCTTTTTTTATTAACTCTGGATCTTTGATTGCTTCACCATCCACATTTAATTCGTCAATGTTATTGTATCTCCGGTGAGAGTTAGCAGTTTTGTGAAAGAACTGTGTGTTCTTATCTCCCTGCTTCAACCAATTAACCCTAGATCTTTGTCGCCAAGATATCTCCTTAAATTTTGCTAAATTTTCAAACTCTATAAGGAGATCAGCCTTCAATTGAATCTCATCTTCATGAAGAGCTCTTTGATCTTGCACTTCTTCTAATTCTGCAATTTGATTGAGAACACTCTGTTTCTGAGAGGCTAAGTTTCCTAGGGATGTTTTACTCCATTCCCTCAATTTATCCTTAAGAGCTTTCAGTTTGAAAGCTAGGATAAAGTCTGGCCTCCCTTCACATACTATAGAGCTCCACCATTCCTTCACTCTATCCAGGAAACCCTCTGTCTGTAACCACCAATTTTCAAATTTGAAATAGGACCTCATTGGTTTCCAATTCCCACTTCGAAGCATTATGGGATTATGGTCAGAGGTAACCTTGTGCAATAATGTTTGTTTGATGTTTCTGAATACTTCATCCCATTCATTAGACAAGAGAAATCTATCTAATCTGGATGCTGTGTCATGCCTGTCCCCTTTCCTCCAAGTATACTTGCCCCCTACTAGGTGGGGATCCAACAATCCCATGTCCTCAATAAAGTCAGATAGATCTGTCATTGCTCTTAGATATTCTGGAGCAATTCTTTTTTTCCGATGGGAATCTTGATGTGTTAAAATCTCCGCAAACCACCTACGGGCCATCAAATAAACCTCTAGCAGAGCCAACTTCTTGCAAAGGGAAGAAAACTGTTAAACTTGAGTTAGCATGCTGGTTTTGAGGTTGCTTTATACCAAAGTGAGGTTGATGATGGCGACTTAGTTGCATCTTTAACACCTTATACATATGTATGCACTGCTTTCATCACTAAATTATACTAACAATAAACTCCATATAAAGCAAGGGATTGTTAGCGTTTAAAGATTCTTTTTAAGAAGCTTGTGTTTTGGTCATTCAAAGCATTGTTAAAAAGCTCCATTTAACTAATATTTCTGCCTTCTTTTCAAAAGATAGGTATAAATAAATGTTATTTCTATAGGAGAACTGACCCCTTCTGATCTGAGATGTTGTAATTATATGGGAGAAACCTTGATTATGTTGTTATCACTTTCTTTCATGAAGACTGCATGACTGAGATCCCTCTATTATAATGTTGTTTCCCTGTAGTTTATTGCTAATTCTAGAAGATTGCTTTGACATCGTTTTGACATTCTTTTGAATTGCAAACCTGTACTTCATATTTTAACAGTACAAGAACTGAAATGGTAGCTCTGCATTGTACTCTACGACCCTCTTTTTAATGTTTCAACAGGTGGTCCTATTGTTTATCATTTATCTGCTGTTAGATTTTAATTTAAAGAACTTCTTGTAGGATGTATCTGGAGTACATTATTCTGGCTTCAAGACACCTCACATTCACAATCTCTCTGATCTAGTCCAGGCAAATTTGGCAGTCCAAGTACGCATACTATTCATATTTGTAGCTACATTGCTGGAAGTTATGTCAAATCTTACAGTTTGCCTTCTACCTTAGTTGTTGGCCACTTAGTCTGTTGCTTGCTTTTCGTCCATGTTTTGTTAGGCAAGACAATTTGGCCATTTACAGCTTTCGGACTCATCTGATGATTCTCCCAACATTTTAGTATTTCAGGTACGTTCTCAGTCAATTATAACTATCTTCACTACTGCTGATCTATATATTGTTAAGTAAGTTTTTTTTAATCCAGATTTCTGCTAGGATTCCTTTCAAAGCAGACATTGTTTTTCTTTCTGGAACCAGTACTCGTGATTCAAGAGTTGAAGAACGGGCCAGCAGGCTGACAGGTTTATGCTGAGTTCATTAGAGTATGATTGGCATAAAAAGGAAATCTTTAGATATTTTTGTTGATAAGTGGAAATCTTTAGATTCTTTTAAGCCCATCTGGGTCTATGTGAATCCTCACTGTCCATATCGATCCGTTTAAGCCCATCTGGGTCTAGGCGTATACTTTTTCAAAGTTCAACCTAATCCAAACACGGAGGATAAATACTTAGGAAGCTACAGAACTCTGGATCCTTTTTCTGTAAAGTCTTGTTATAAGTTTTTGGTTGCTGGCCCGCAGAGTAATAACTCATGGCCTTAGAAGAACATATGAAGACTAAAGCCACCACTTAAGGTGGCTTACTTTGTGTTACAAGAAAAACATTCTTGAAACAGGATAACCTCCAGAATAGAGGTTTCAAGTTTGAAACAGGTTTTTGGAACAAATCTAGAAACCATTAACCTTTTTTTCCACTGCACTGTTGTTTCATAATGATGAAATTTAGTTCTGAGTATGCTGTGAATTAAACGGACAATGCCTGAAGATACAACTGATTTGATGAGAAGCTGAGAAAGAAGGGGCATGTCAAAAGAACAGCAGAAATGGTGGAGAACTATTCTGACATTATATGGTGGCTATTTTGAAAGAGTCAGAGAGAAATGTCAGATGCTTTCAAGATACAACCTACTTATAAATAGAAGATAAAAAAAACATTTATATACTTTTGTTTTCTTCTTTGTCGAAAGAGGAATTAATTAGTGATGTACAATCACTACCAGACACACTTGAATACATGCTGATCTGATGAGAAGCTGGATCATTCTGCAAATATTTCAAGCACAATTCATAGGACATTTTAATACTTGCGATTTTCTCATCAAATAATATTATGGAAGTCAGTTACTAAATTCTTAGGGGTCCCTATTATGTGAACTTTCCTCATTGACCCTAAAGTTAAATAGTATATTCCGTATTTCTTATACGTGTTTAAGAATAAGTAAAACTGTCAATTTAAGTAAGCTGTATAATCTCACAAGTAGGGTTTGGGGAGGGTAGGATGTACGTAGACCATACCTCTACCTTTATGGGTAGAAAGATTGTTTCCGATAGACCCTCGGCTCTAAGCATGCTTACCTAGTTGAAATTATTATGAATTTTCATATCAGAAACAGTCCAGATAGTTATGCATTCCCCATTTCTATTGCCATATCCCATATACCAGTTGAAGTTTGACCTTGGTCATTGTTGTCTGATTCTAGGAGCAAAAGAAATGTTATTCAAAAAATTTCTTGCACCGAGTTTTTTACTAAACCAAAATTGTGTGAGAAAATATAGGGAAAAAATATTATTGAACTGTTGTTGTGTCTACATAATTACATTGAGACCCTATTTATAGACGCTAGAATACAATCCTTTACCAAGTAGGATACTATTCACTATTCTTATTTCTATTTGTATTCCTATTCCTATTCTAAATAAGATTGTATAAACCTATTCGTATTCTAATGATGGTATAAATCTATTCCTATTCGAGTAGGATTGTATAAACATATTCATGTTCTAACAGTAACTATATGTTGATTAAGTTCAGTTTGGGGAAATTGTGTATGTTATATGTATTTTTTCCTATCCTCATCCTAAACAAAACTCTTCCCATTGTTCCAGGTACTTCACTGACTAGTTTATTCTCTGAGAAGCAAAAGGAGTTCGACAATAAGTTTAAGAAAAGCTTTATCCTATCTGATGAGGTATCAAACAATTTATAATCTGTGTCCCAGGTTATGCGACAAATTGCTCTGAGATTTAATTACCTATTTAAGTTAAAAAAATGAACCGTCAAACTCCTATATGTTCATTATATCAAGCACCAAGATACTGGAACATATTTTCAGCTTTTTACTCTCAAAAACTGTCGCAATTTATGATGAGGGGAATGATTGTTTTGTGCAAGTTCCTCAGATTCCCTTCCCCTAATCTACACCTGGGATCCAACGGAAGAGCATATGTTATTTTATTCTTCTACATGCAGTTCATGGGATGTGCATGAGTATGAGATATTTTTAAACCACATTTACCTTGTACCCACACAAATATTTGCAGTACAGACCTAGGTAAGTAACATCATACATGTTATGAATGTGTAATTATTTTAACTGAAACTAGCCCATGTTTTACTATTAAATTTGCTGCATCGATCTAGGAAAGTGTGCATACTGAATCCATTCAATGCTCCATGTGCCGTCAATGTAGTTATAAAGTTTTTCTGTTTATTTCGATGCATGTCTAAAGTTCACTATGTAAATTGATCACTTTGGACTGAATTCAATTTCAATCTGTGAATACTCTACAAGTTCTTTCAGATTGTGGAAAAAATATGAATGTCTATCATGCTTCTAATAAAAAAGGGATGACTATCGAGCTGATGACAAAATCGTACCACTTGTTGTATGCTGTATTACTTGCAGTTGGAAGCCATTTCCTTGTATTAACTTCCATGATGCAACATCTCTCTCTCTCTCTCTCTCTCTATATATATATATATATATATATATATATATATATATATAATGCAGAACTATATATGTCTTATCTTTTCAGCTTGGTTTGGAGCCTGTGACTGTTGGTAAGGCTGCTCTTGGAAACATGTTGGGTGGGATTGGATACTTCTTTGGCCAGTCAAAGATTTCACTTCCATCAACCTCCACAGTAAGAGATCCTAGAAGTGATTCCCTGCTTTTTTAGAAAACTCGCGACATGTGCAATAACCTAATGACACTGTTAGATAACTCTATTTTTCTCTTATATGCAAGAAAATATCTAGAGCTCTGTGATGAAGAGCATATCATCATATCTGAGCCTACAGTGTAAGAGCTTTAAAATATGGCCGAATTAGGAAGTTACTCAAGTAACTATACTTTTTCTCTTCTATGTTTGTCAAGCAAGAATATTCCGGTAATACTGCATTTAAGAATCACGTTACTCAGTCTATGATGGGAGGATTTTAGGAATGGTGCTATTAGTGCTTGAGTGGTTACAGGGATAATCTGCTGTTTCTCTTGACTTGAGACTAAAGTTGGCTAGAGGAGAGGATATGTTGCTGAAATCTTGAAAATAAAGAGTTTCAAGAAGAAGTATAGATGAGGACACCTACTAGGTTCATGTTCTCATCTCCAATTGCACACTTCTCGAGGGGCAGAGAGCAGAAAATGTTCTTGTTAAAAAGTAAAACTAATTACAAATATATTTCTTCATGATAAAGTTGAAATTTCATAACTTTTGACATCAAATGTGTCACGACCCGAAAGTACCCCCTATAAGTTAGGGAAACCCTTACGTCGGAACAATTGCGTACTTGACCTTTCAGAGGTCTTGTACTAACCATTTGCTATCATTCATCACATAAGACATGAAAAGTAGTGCGGAATTAAAACTTTTCACGACATTAATAATAATAAGGAAATATCTTTTATAAATACTAAAGAGTAGTCTCGTCGTCACAAGCCATCTTAAAGACACAACTTAAATATCTTAGGAACACGGCCCTTTACATTGAATGAAAATACATAATAAGTCTTAATAGTAGAAACTAAAGAAATACAGACTATGCCCTCGAATATATGAGGACATACTTAGTCTTGAGAGAGTCGATTCCCAAGCTTGCCTTCTAGTATTCAACTTGCCTCCAACCTATACTTATAGAGTATAGAAAAGTATGGGGTTAGTACAAATAATGTACTAAGTATGACATATGCAAAAACGGACGTTTTAGTAGAAATAAGCTTTCATACCAATTAAGTAAAACTTTCATGAATATAGAAGTGAAATAACGCATAAAATCATCATTTAGCACATAAGAAAGAATTTTCAAGATTTTAACACAAAGAGCCACTTTACAGTGAACTCAAGAAGAATTACAGTGAACTCATTTAAGGCCAACTCACAGTGAACTCATCCCTTTATAGTTTCCCTAACCAAGGTTGTCCTAAGATTCACTAGGTAAGACATGAAGGAATCGCCCATACAATTCCTTCAATGCACACCTAAGTGATCCTCAAGACTACCCATTATAGGCTTACTATGTTTGGGGAACAAGTCCACATCTTATAACTAGACATTAGAGAAACATACTTGCATTTAGAACTTCACATAGGTGCCCCTTTCCAAGTGGACTTGCAAGTTACACAAAGTGCAATGTGAGAATAGCATCCCATACTACTACTCCCACTTTGTGCTCCTTGAGAATTCCATGAGATTAGGTACACCACATTCATCATTCGTAAATTTCATTATACAAGACATATCTTGGCATGCTTTCTTAACATTAGACATTAAATCACATAACTTCACTTTCATTACATAATGACACATTCATGCATTACAAATAAGGACACACCAAGACTCCCCTTTCAAGTGTCTACTTGTGCAATGGATAAATGGGACTGTCTACTTGTGCAATGGATAAATAGCGTCCCATACCACCACCTACCCTAAGTAGTACACTCTTTAGGAGACTTAGTTCATTACATTATTTTGTGGGGAGTTAGTTTTAACCGACATAGACCATGAGAGCTAGACATGGAATCCCGACATTAACCCCTATCGGATGAGGGATCCCCACTTGCCTAGGGTAGGGTCATTCTCTTAGCATTTACATGGATTCTCCAATAGCTACACCTATGCAAGCGCATAGTTAAGGGATAAGGAGATTGTTTCTAAGTAACTCATTCTCTACTAACGAGGAGTACTCATCTCAAGAGGTACATTGGATACAACATCTCAACTCACGAAGTGTAACCATCCCTTATTCAAATCCTCTCGGTGCTAAGCATAACTCCCCCACGGAGTCTTAAACATTCATTACTAAAGGTTAGGGGATAACTATTGGACACCACATCTCAACTCACGAAGGGTATCCATCCTCCAAACTACATTAGAAAGCTCTTGGGAAATAGTGAGGTTGCTACTAAACACTTCATCTCAACTCACGAAGAGTGTTCACCCCTAAACTCCCTCATTCACATTCATTAACTTCATTCATTCATTCAAGTGTATGTGTGTACAAGTGGGCACACCTTTCATAAGATTGCCATTTTCATAACATTAACTCCTAAACATATTCATAACTTCATTTATCACATTTCACACACTAGCATGCTTAATCATAATCATATTCTTCACTTAGACATAGTATCATCAAGAAACACATTTCAACCTTCTAGAACATATCATGCATAATCCTCATAAATCACTATTTCACTTCACATTATATTCCTTCAAGGCCACATTCACAATACACACATTTGTACAATATAATCATGAACTTCAAGTAAACACCGCTACCAAAGGTGGACCATACCACTCAAGAACATTTCACAATAAGAATTAAACAATATAACCAACTTACCATTTATCCAAGCTTTCACCACTTATTCACAATTTCTCCAATAATTCATCATAAAATAGCCCTTAGGGCAGTAGCTAAATCACAACACAAACCATAAAGGAAACATGACCCTAACATTTTCTAATCATGCTTATTAAACCCATTTCATAAGCCAAAAGTTGATAAAAAGCATAAACATGGTTTCATGGGGTTTTGACATTAAAATCATCATTTAACACTAAGAACAACTAATTTTAATCATTAAAACATTTCCATACAAAGACCCATACTTTGGGTCAAGGAATAAAAAAGTTTGAAGTTTGAAACCCTTTTTGAAATCTCTTTGAAATGGCTCCTTGAATGAAAGAAGGTTCAAGGATGACTACCATACCTCAATGAGAGGAAACCCACAAATTTTTTATGAAGAAAACGTCCACAACCAGCCCTCCTAGCCCTTCCTTGAGTTCAAGCTTCTATGGGGTTTTGGGAGAGTTCTTTCTTGAGGGAGGGTTTTGAATATTTGAAATAAGGGGTCTTGTCTAGGTCTAGGACTTAAAACTAACTTAATATACCTAAAAGACCCTAAAAATATCAGCCATGGTTCATAAAAGACTTGGGGTGAATTTACAAAACACCCCAAGCCTTGGCAGAAAAATGTGACAGCTTTACAGTGACCAAACGACGGACCCCAACTACTGGGCGTCGACTGAACGACGGCCCGTCCTGTTGGGCGTCGTTCTGTTCAGAGGCTAGCTCCATGGGGGTTAAGCTCCCACCACTAAGGGTGGAGCTACGCCCCCAAACGACGGCCCGTCATCAGGACTACGGTCCGTTGATGCTAGGGCGTCGATTTTCCAGTTTGGGCAGCTTGATTGCCAAGTCTTGGGTCCTCCTCTAAGACCCCTTCTAGGTCCTAGGTGGAGTCGAACCCGGACGTTAAACCCCTATACATAGTCGTCTGGGTCTTAGGAACTCCCACCACTAATTTCAACCAAAACGAACACGTAAAACTCGTTAAAACATACTAAGACACACAAGCACTTTCCAAGGCACATCTTCTGGACGTCATGGACGTTTGACCTCCAAACATCACCAAACTTTAGACACTGCCTCAAAACATCATGATTAACCATTTTAGCACAAAATTAACTCATGAGACACATACGAAGCTCTAGTTCAACCTAGTTCGTTTTAGGGGTGTTACAAAATGTCACTCACCTTCCCAGAAAGGATGATAAATGGAAGGATTCCCCAAACTGCCATCTAGTCAAGTTGCCATTTGTTTCTTGTTTCCTTGGCTTCAGGAATCTAATGAGTGGGGAACTCGCATAAAATTGGCTTCCCTACATCACCCCAAGTATATGCTTCAAGATTTTGGATGTACTGATGATTAATTTGCTAAGTTGATAATAGGTGTAACTTTTACTCAAGACTTGTACCTGGTCGCAAAAGTTCTTTGGATGTCCAAAGCACCTTTTGAAGTTATATTATTTTCACTCTTGGAGTCCTTTAGTTGTTTGTTCAAGAATCATAACCATTTAGATGTCTAATGAAGTTCTACAATGGCTCCTGACCTGTACAGCCTAATGGTGGAGATAATTCTGTCTTATACTGGCCTGCTGAGCTATATACAGCAGTTCCAAGTCGGCCCTTCTTCCCAAGGGGCTTCCTATGGGACGAAGGTTTTCATCAACTGCTAATTTGGTCAGTGACTTGTTCGTTTTTTATTTGTTTTCTACTGCTTGAAAATAGTATTTTAGCTGGTTTCTAGTTCCTTTGATTTGCACTTATAAGGGAAATCTTGAATCAGTCAGGCGTTGGGATGTATACATTAGCTTGGATATCATTGGGCATTGGTTAGATCTGATGAATATTGATGGATGGATTCCGCGCGAGCTAATCTTAGGTGCCGAAGCATTGAGGTAATATATGGTGGATCCTGTTAAGCTTAGTTAACTAGTTCATAGTTTTTCTTGTAATCCCATCTGAAACTTCTATGTGGTCAACCTTGCAGTAAGGTCCCAGAGGAATTTGTTCTTCAGCATCCAACTAATGGAAACCCACCGACACTGTTTTTGGCCTTGCGAGGTATTTGTTTCTCTACCTTTTCTTCGGAACTTTCTTGAGAAGATATCCTTCTCTTATTGGAATAGCTATAGCTGACTACATGTTCTTATACTGTCTTGTAAAGTTAGTATTGGTTCATAGTCTGTTTGTTGTTAGTGATTAGTTAGCTTAGCTTAACAGTTTGTTAGTGGTTAAATATCTCCCATTATTAGTTAGTTAGTTTCTGCTTAGCTGGCACCTAGCTTTCCAAAGTCGGTCAGTGGATTGGGTGTGTATATGTAGAGATATCACAGAGAATGCATTTTAGTTTTCACTTTTCTATTTCTGAAGCTTCTCTCTTTTTCTCTAGTGGCTTCCCAGAACCCTCCATAGCTAGATTGGAGTTTGTTGTTTGCTGCCATTGTTTGCCTGCTTTAGATCTACTTCTTCTACATTCTTCCCCTAGTTGCAATTTCTCCCTAGTAGCAAACATAGTTTTCTAGATTTTTAACATTTTTATTGTGAAATTGAGACTTTTATCAGATTTCACTTCTCATGGCTGAGATTGAGAAAATGACGATTCTGTCATTGATTCTACTAGTCCTCTGTACATGCACCCATCTGATAATCCCGATGCTATGTTAGTTCCTGTTCCATTCAGTGAAATAGGTTATCGATCATGGAGACACAGTGTATTGTGAGCTCTTTCAGTGAAAGAGCAAGTTAGGCTTCATCAATGGTGAGTGCGAAGTCCAGCTCGTGAGTCCTCCAAGTGTCGACCATAGGAGAAGTGTGACGACATGGTCACTTCTTGGATCTTAAATTATCTGATGAAAGAGATCGAAGATTGTGTGGAATAAGATAATAGTGCTGCTAAATTGTGGAAAGAATTTGAGGACTTTTTATGAACGGACCAATGGAGCCAAGCTTTTTAAGGAGCACTTGACATTACAAGTTACCACACAGAGATTAAGAAGCTTTTGGGGGGGGGGGGGTTAAATCCCTTGAATGCGAAGAGTCAGTGCACTTGTGGAGCGAAAGAGAATCTGCACAAAGCAGAACAGGACAGGAGATTCATTCAGTTCCTTGTGGGACTCAATGAGGTGAACACAATTGTGAGAGGAAGTATCCTCATGATCCACTGTCTTCGATGGCACAAGCCTTTTCCCTGCTAGTTCAGGATGAGAAAGGGGGAGATGAGGCCCTCAAATCAGCTTGTTGAGTCTACTGCTTTCAATTTCAATATGCATGGAAATCTAAATTTCAGGACAAACCATTCTGCCAACAGCAGCTCCTTTGGCTCTCTTTTGGGCCTTCATGTGGCCCCAATTTTCTCCTCTATTGGACTTGAACCATGAAATACCTGTACTCGTGTAGCACTTAGCCCACTCCTTTCTATAATTGTTAGGCTCATTCTTGAGTTCTTCACGATAAGCATCTTCTAGATTTCCCATTGAACTCTGTCAACCTCTAATGCAAGTATGCCACTGTGGATGCTATCAAGTCTTCTTCCTTATTTGAAGATCTTGCAAAAAACAATAGATACTATAACTTAGTTATTTAGTGCTGGAACTAACAAATAACATGTTAACATCAATGTTATCAAAAGCGAAAAGCTCAATAAACTCTTGAGGTATGTTGGGGCTTTAAGTTATTAATCACAAGCATGAATGATAAATACATGGCAATTAAGAACTTGAATTTTTTTTTTGATAAAGGACTCGTTTGGTCATGCGATATGAAATCATGAGATGAAATCATGAGATGAAGTTGATGTTTTGCGTGGACATGCAATTTGGACTTTTTATATATTATATTGTATGTTTTCTCATAAACATAAAAAACCCATAAGTTTTAAAACTATTAAAATTGTCACAATTCTTGATACAATCTAACCAAATAAGCAAAAATTTATAAAATCACATAATACACTACCACAAAGCTATTCTTAAAAAATTCAACATTTATCGACCAAATCTTAGTTCAATAAAAAAATAAAATTGAAAAATTATTTTTATTAATTTATTTGAAATTGAATTTTTTTTCAATAAAAATAATTTTTCAATTCTATCTTTTATTCATTCAATATAATCTTACCATAATAGTTGGTCTTGCCTCGATATAATGAGTAAAAAATGTTTTTTATTCAATGTTGATTTTAATGAAGTAATAATAAATTTGACTGGGTAAATAAATTTGATAAAAAATAGTGAATTTGGTGAATATAAATTGTAAACAAGAATTGATTTGAAGTAATGATAAATTTGACTTTGGTGAGAATAATCTTTATATGAGATATAAATGATTTAAGATGTAATGATATGAATTATAAATTTTATTTATATATGAAACAAATGGCTAGTAGATATATGTGGTTCTTTTTCAAAAAATATAACCTTGTGGGTCAACTTTTATATTTGGAAAATCTCAAATTATGATTTTTGGAGAATTTGGGATTTCATTTCGATGATATGAATTCACCGTGAAATCGCATGTCTAAAGGCTGATTTCATCTCATGATATGAAATCGCATGGCCAAATGCCTACAAAGTGAAGTATCAATTGTTTGGTGTCACATCTTTAGGATCACGCTCATTGGCAAGGAAAAGTATGCCTTAGCTTTGATGACGACACTGAAGCGCCCATAAAGCGAGGCTAAACACCCAACATGTTTCGCGCCTCGCTTTAGGGCTGAAGCGCGCCTTTGAAACAATGGTTAACATGAAACTCAGGCACATGAAGCATGATAATGTAATATCAGGTGCACAAACAACAGAAACTGTTCCTGAGATGAGGGTTAGAGAGCCATTGGCTATTCTGACATAATTCATGTTAGGACTAAAATAGTAATTTTGTAAGTGTTTAGAGGAGCCTGTCATGTGTCTATTATCACTTGAATTAACAAATGAAGAATCAAGGTGCGCATTAAAGGCAATTACTGATTGCACATTATTAGATGTGGCAGCAAAAGGTGAGTCAAGTTCGGTCAGGAGTCTGTGTAAATGCTGAATTTCATCTGAAGACAGTTTTTCCCAAAGATGTTCTCCTGGATGTCTCCACATTTTCTAGAATATTAGCCAAACCCCTCGATGGACCTACACATTTTCCCCAATGATTTATGTTGGTATTCCGTGTAGTTTCCAACTTGACTCTTTTGTATCCGTTGGTTTTCCACAATAATCACACTGTATGCAACTTTTATGTGAAGTGCTCAGCTATTGGTTGTTCAGGAGAGAGTTAACCCTGATTTTTCAGTTGATGCCTGATGCAATATGACACCTCATCGGATCTCTTCTTGTTGATCAGAGGAGTATGCATTCTTGGAACCAAGAATTTGAATGCTGATTTGATCATACACAGTTTCCTTTTAAACCAATTTTTGAAAGAGAACTGCATCATCGGAGCACTCTGCTTGGCGATCCTGGTAATAGTCAATGTCCGGCCATAATTCAATTATGGCGGAAGAATAATAGGTAGAAGTCAACTAACCTTGCTTAGTGACATGCGTTTTGTTTTTAATCTCAAAGATCTGGCCATTATTACCCATGCGAGAATGAGTGTCATCAAGCAATAAATATTATTTAGAGATGCAGATCTGCTTTCAACAATGTGTATCTTCTTAATATTGTAGAGCTTGAACATATTCTTGCACTTTCCTAGAGTCTGAGGAACAACTTGCTAACAATATGACAAAATTTCAGCTTACCACCCATTTGCTGCAAGTTCTGCTCTATCCATCTCAACATTTTATGCATTGCAGACTTAATTGGACTGCAGTTTTCTCCATCTGTTCATAACGAACTCTAGTTAAACAATTTTTTGAGTGGTGTGGTGGAGCAGTAATCATAGTAAGTTACTCATTTCAGATCTGATCTCCAAGCTGAAGAAAGAAAAGTTTGCTGCAACTGAGGCCAGGGATATCTCTGTCTTCTTGGATCGGGCATTTGTCCGCCTTGAAGCATGGTTCAAATGGTTTAACACAACTCAAGCCGGTAAGTTTCCTCTTTTGTGAATTTTATTTACAAAAAGGTCCATCTTTTACTGTTTTTACTAGTTGATAAACTGGGAATGTGATGTTACTAGTTACTATGGTATCAGTCTAACTTTGGTTTGTTTATTAATATTTTCTGAAAAAACATTTAAGAAGATAGCCTTCCGTTTGCCAGTGATCTTAAATTTATCTAATTCATAGGTGTAGAATTAGTGGTGAGCATGATTTACATTTGTCAGCTTTATTCCATTTGTTTCCGCTGTTAAGTTTGTGCCATTAAGTAATTCAGAACTGACAATGTGTGTTTTGGTTGGTACTGGATAAGTTTGAAATATCTTTGTCAGTTCAAATGGAAAACATGTAAAAACAGATATCACTTTCCAATGTAGCCTTCAAAGCCTTGTGATCTTGATAAGCTTGATATTATCTTTTAGTTTACTCCATCAGAACTGTATCAATGAGACCTCACTTGTGGGATTACACTGGATTTTTTGTTGTTGTAAAACTGTATCAATGTAACAATAACCTTCAAGCTTGAGCTGAACTTTGGACGTTGCAATCTTCTTTGTAGAAGTGTTAAATCTGCGGTAGCTGTAGAAGTACCAGTAGAAGAGGAAAATTTTCCAATTGAAAAAAAAAAACGTTTTTAGCACTTTATGTAATGAAAATTATAAAATACTTCAGCAAGGTTTTGCATCTAAAGGAATCGATGTTAAAGCTATCAAGTCTTGATGGTGAGGTGGGAAAAAATGTTTTGGCTTAATCTACGGAGCTCATGCTTTTCCCCAGATTTTTGAACTACACGCTTTCCTTTTTCTGATCTTCTATTTGAGTTGCATGTGATTGTTCCTAACCTGTTAAGTTTTTCAATTGCAGGAAAGGAAATGGGTAGCTATTACTGGCATGGAAGAGATACTGCAACGATCCGTGAACTAAATCCTAAGGTTTTGATCTAAAATATGTCTATGCTGAACACTTCTCTACTGATGTACTTTTCTTTCCTTTTTCCTTGAAAGCTGATAGGTAATATCATTGCATGGGTAATTTTTAGTCTCCTCTCGGTAAATACAATTTCTGAAATATTGGAGGACCTATATTAGATCCCTAATCACTAAATAACGAAACCTTGATTTTCTTTTTGTAATTATTATTTATGTGGACCAATAAATGAGATGTGTAGAGAATAAGCTAGACAAATTTGGCAAAGCATGAGAGCCATGACCTTCAGCCCTGCAATATTTGTATTATGCAGATCCTATTTACAATGATCTAGTTAGATTGTAAATCACTTAGCTCCACATGTTTCTAGATAGTAGATAGCGAAATAGAGATAGCTATGGGGATACCACATTGAGAAATGTAACTAATGTATGCGTCTTTAACCTATAAAAGGATATATGCAGAAGACATCTTCTCTTGTTTCTCTCAGTTCTCTCTTCCTTGTTTATTTCTCACATGGGATCAAAGCGTTTACAATCTTTGTGAAAAATATGAGTAGTTTCTGCCTCTGGTGGGAGGCCTTATGCTGCCTGTATGAACTGAGTTTTCCATTCTTTCACAATTAATATGTCTCTTTTCACAAGCAGTTCTCTCTATCTGTTTATCGACTTGAAGAAGATGACTCACAATCAGAACTAGTTGTCATAGTGAATCACAAGAATTTGAGGCTTTCGGGGAATTTTAGGGGAAAAACTGGACATAATGAGGAGGAAGTCAGAAATCTTGTTATTTCAATCGAGAGAGTAAGTGAAGATTTCAAGAAGAAGAAAAAGCTTCTTTGTATTTCTTGATGAATATACAACTCATGAGAAAAGGTACTTATGCGATGAGTCCTAAGACTAATTAAGGAGAGACAATATCAGAAAAATATGAGTAGCTTCTGCCTCTGGTGGAGGCCTTGCGCTGCCTGCATGAATGGAGTTTTCCATTCTTTCACAATTACTATCGTCTCTTTTCACAACCAGTTCTCTCTATCTATTCTATGGACTTGAAGATTACTCACAATCAGAACCAGATGGCATAATGAATCGCAAGAATTTGAGACTTTTGGTGAATTTTAGGGAAAAACTGGACATAACTAGGAGGAAGTTTGAAATCTATAATTTCAATCGGAAGAGTAAGTTAGTGACGATTTCAAGAAGAAGAAAGAGCTGCTTTGTATTTCTTGATGAATATACAACTCATGAGAATGGGTACTGGGTACTTATAGAATGAGTCATAAGACTAAATAAGGAGACAATATCACATAATCAATTTCAATCCAATACAATCAACACAAATTACAATATCATTCTCCTCCTGTAATTAAGCTATCAAATCAATCAACACTCCCCCTCAAGTTGGTGCAAAGATGTTGCACATGCCCAACTTGCAAACACTGTATGAAAAGTCTTTTTGTTGAAGCCTTTGGTAAACACATTAGCTAGTTGCTTTTCTTCTGACACGTGGACCAAACTCAGGATACCATTCATAACTATTTCTTTGATGAAGCGTCGATCAATTTCAACATGCTTTGTTCGGTCATGTTGGACTGAATTTGGAGCTATAATGATTGCAGTCTTGTTGTCACAATACAAGGAAAGTTCCCTTTTCCAGACAATCTCAATTCCTCTAGTAGCTTTTGTAATCACAAAAGTTCACAAACACCTTAGTCGATAGCTCTATAGTCTACCCTCCACACTTGATCTAGCAACTACACTTTGCTTTGTGCTTCTTCAAGTAACCAGGTTTCCTCCTACAATTGTATAGTAACCAGATGTAGATCTTCTGTCATATAGAGATCTAGCCCAATCCGCATCTGTAATGGCTTTCTATTTGGAGAAACATAGTCCTTTCCCTGGAGACGACTTCAGATACCGCAAAATATGAAAGACAACTTGCATATGAGGAACTCGGGGATCATCCATGAACTAACTCACCATACTAACTGAATAGGCTATGTCTAGTCCAATTTGAGAGAGATAAATGAGTCTTCCAACCAGCCTATGATATATCTCCTTATAAACCGAATCCAACTCTACTCTGTAATTTGTGGTTACTTCCAATGGATGATTCTGTTGGTTTGTAACCTGTAATGCCAGTTTCTTAGGTCAAGAATATACTTCCTTTGAGAAATAAAGATTCCCCTTTTTGATTTAGTTACCTCGATTCCCAAAAAGTATGCAGTTTTCCAAGATCCTTGATCTCTATTTCTTGTGCCAACAACTTCTTCAATCGGGTTATCTCCTCTTTGTCATCTCCTGTCATTACTATGTTATCAACATAAACTACGACAAGATTGTGTTTACCTTTGATGTCTAATGAAGAGGGTTGATCAACATTGCTTTGTTGGTAATCGAAGGAGATCATTTCTTTGCAGAATATGTCAAACCAAGCTCTAGGAGATTGCTTCTTTCCGTACAAGGCTTTGGAGGGTGCATAGTGTTTAGAAGCCATGCCATCACAAGGAAATTGTTAGAACTCACTGACGGTATCTGCCAGAACTTAGACGGGAAGTGTCAGAATAGTCTTGCGACCCGAGATCTGGAAATATTTTTTGGGAGAAGTCACCGGGAAGTTGTAGATCTGGCCGGAAAGCTAGCTGCCGCGTCAGGACCCTAATTTTGGGATCGGGAAAAATGACAAAACTGGTAGGGATAGGCTTGGAATATTCCAGTGACCCCAAGAGGAAAAAAAAATCCAAAAGGAACTGACCGGAAGGGGATTGTGTTGCGGACAACCAACCAAGAGAGAGAAAACTTGACCTCTTCGGTAAAAACGTAACAATTGTGCTGCACGGTTGATAACTCAGTGTTATCAAAAGCGAAAAGCGCCAAAAAGCTCTAAGGTACGTGGGGGCTTTAAGCGCAAAGCGCAAATAAAGCGTGGGCTTTAATGAAAAAAGGCGCAAAGGGAGAAAAAAAAATGTATATATTTAGTCCAAAACTAATAGTTATAAACATGAATGACAAATATTATGACCAAATAAATTGAATTTTTTTATGATAAAGTAAAATATCAATTGTTTAATCACTTCTTCACAAGAGGCTCATTGACAAGGAAAAGTTTGTCTTAGGAATTTGGTGACGACACTGAAGCGCACATAAAGCGAGGCGAAGCACTCAACACGTTTTGAGCCTCGCTTTAGGGCTTAAGCGCGCCTTTGATAACACTGTGATAGCTCACCTCAGAAAGACATCAATGGCTCTAATACCATGAAGATTTCAAGAAGAAGAAAAAGCTTCTTTGTATTTCTTGATGATATACAATCCATGAGAATGGGTACTTATACAATGAGTCGTAAGACTAAATAAGGAAAAACAATATCACATGATCAATTACATTCAATATAAAATCATTCTACTCCTATAATTAAGCTATCAGTGTAAAAAATCAACAGCAAGGAAGAAGCAACCGAAATGAACAAAAGGCTGGGTGACAGTTAAATTATTATAGTAGAAGCATCAAGGAAAATTTAGGGCAACTCTTAATCGCAGGACTTGTTGAGGGTTTGGTCTAAAAATTAGGAGTAGCATCTGCCGTTATGAACTAAATACTCTTTTCTTGTGTAGTCTCTTTTTCCTTTTGGGTAAGATATACTCGTTTTGAAGACAAATATAATTTTGTGGAGAAAATCAAGATGAATTGTATATTCTTGTTTTATTTTTGGTGTAAAGAAAGCTATGCTGAGGAGGCTGAATCACTAGTTGATATGATAGGATCCTTGTGATGCAGTAGCCTAAGCTTGGTTGGGATTTTGTGAAGTCTTTTGCACTGGTATGGTGTAATTTAATATATATATATATATATATATATATATATATATATATATATATATATATATATATATAGTTACCAGTTTTAAAAAAAGGGTTGCATCCAGGATGCTCTTATTTATTAAATAATAATATACCTAACAAAAATGAGCTAGACATTCTTCCGGAGCATGAACAAAATTAAGCATAGGATAGAACAAATAAAGGATCAGTGTAAAGATAATGACATTCAGAACAAGTAACATGTTAAATGGAATGTTTTATCTCCCTAAGTCATTCCTGCAGCTGATATACTTTGCTTCATGCATGAATTGACCATAGAACCTACCATTTCTGGCTTTTACAGACCTTATCTTCTGGACTGGATGATTATCCACGTGCATCTCACCCAAGTGAAGATGAACGTCACGTGGATCTTAGATGCTGGATGCATCTTGCAGCAGATTCCATGCACTCAATGGCAGAGCTTCTGAAGATGGATAAAGATATCAAAAAGGTATAGTAAATACACAAGTTTCTTAAAGCATCATCGTCTTGCGAAATTTGCTGAGTCCTGCAATAACTCTTGCAGGAGTATAGTTCAACTGCAAAGCTTCTCTCAGATTTTGAACTTCTTAACAAGGTACAATATCTTCTAATTTCTAAGCATTCTTATTTCTGATGGTATAAGGTTCTCTTAGTTGGCTGTAGCACCATCTGGAAGGGTTTTATCATTGACTTGTAACTGTATAGTAACAGGGTAACTGCTGCACCTGTTAAAATGTCTGTAACACTTGTTGGATATTAAAATTTATCTCAAATGTTCTTCTAATGTTTCAGATGCACTTAGACACTGCAAATGGAGCTTATTGTGATTATGGAAATCATACAGAGAAGGTATGTGGTTCATCATAAGAACATGTCTGACCATCGTCCTGGGGGGAAAAGTATGCATAGTTTATTGTAAATGATGATTGGTGCAATTCTATTCGTGCTTGCTACATTCCAAACATGATCAGTTTCTTCATGGTCTTATCCATGATTAGTTCATTGATAGTATTGTCTGATGTATTTGAGTGCTGTTTTACCTTACTTAGCACATTGCACTTCAGAAAACGTAGGTGGGTTTTATCAGGCAGAACGGTGAATCCCAAGGTAAAGAGATATGCATGTAAACTTCTGAAACCTATATGAATGAATCTATCCATCATCTTTGTTCCCTATACCCAAACTGAGGAAACCTGATCTAGAAGCATTCTCTTAACCTCATAGTGCAAATCAAAATAATTATCTTTAAGTATCTCAAGCTTAAATTCAAAGGAGCCCGTGATAAATGTTTCTGGAGGAGAACATAAATCGAGTCTTTTCTCTTACAAGCAAAAGTGAAGTAATAAGAAACCTACTTGAGTACTTGATGGCTATTTTAAGTTGGAAAGGACCAAGTACAATTGATGTTCCAATAGGTTTCAACACATTGTTTCCTGATTTTTAAAAATATACGTTAATTCATCCATTTAAGATATTTCTCACAATCTTTACAGTAACCCCCCCCCCCCTTTTCAAACACACACAATGGGCCACGAGAAGTGGTGTATCTTCTTTTCTCGACAACACTCTTTTCTTTCAGGTTCAATTAACTTGGAAAATACTGGAGACTGGAAGCAACTACCCAAGGCGGGAGTTCGTACGCGAAGTCCTAGAAAAACCTGTTCTACAACTGGTTCCTCATCTTGGTTATGTTAGCCTTTTCCCATTTATCCTCAGGCTTATTCCACCTGTAAGTCTTTTGGCATTGTTTCAGCAATATAATAATTCCAGTTGTTTAACTCTTGATTTGCTTTTATATTTATATTCAACTTTTTTGGCTAGATAGTGGCAGTAAAAAGCTCTATTCTTTCTTCCTTTTTTGGCATCTCTTCGTTGATCTAGTCAATTCAAATTGCTCGTGCATGCTTATTTTCATTCAGGACTCACAGATACTCGAGAGTCAGCTTGACCTCATCTCCAATAAGAGCATTTTATGGACTGATTTTGGGCTGAGATCCCTATCCAAAACAAGGTGATGCAGTTTGTGATATATGTGCTCACTATACTAGTGTATTACTATGATACTCTCTGTTCGTAGTTTCTTCATAAAGAAAATCTGAAGAAATGTTATCTCTGTTTTTATTTTTGGGTTGTGCCAGCTCCATGTATATGAAACGGAATACGGAGCATGATCCTCCATATTGGAGAGGGCCTATCTGGATACCCTTAAATTATTTGATCGTTTCGTCTCTTCATCACTACTCTCAAGGTACGAAATGAGCAACAAAAATCTTACTATAGATACTCATTTACCTTGGTAAATACTTATTCGTATTCCGTGCTTTCTTTGGTCATGGACACGTGTCATGTCCTGCATTCATTGGTTTGTGTAAATACTAGGTGCAGGTAAGTTCTTCACCCTAGATCCTTCCTGAGATCCTTATGTTAATTTATTTTTGTTTCAACTTTTGAAGAGCCTGGACCATACAGAGAAAGAGCCAAAACCGTCTATAATGAATTGAGGAGCAATTTGATAAGGTACTGGTGTTCTCCCACCTAAAACTGTTCCTTGATATTCTTAATACATTATGGTGGCTGCTCAGATGTGTGGTATAGACATGATAATGTTTGCATTTTTAATGTCACAGAAATATCGTTGGAAATTACAAACGGACAGGGTACCTGTGGGAACAATATGATCCCAAGAAAGGTAAAGGGAAAGGTGCACGCCTGTTTACTGGATGGACAGCAACTGTGCTATTGATCATGGCAGAAGCTTACCATGAAGTTTAGTATCACCCTAATGTAGCTAAAGCAATCATTTTTGACATATTGAATTCAGACCTCCAAAAAAAAATATATACATTTTACTAAAGATTTGAAGGTGACTTCTATTCCCTCAAGAGTTATGTTGACATATTGCAAATGTGAAACTGGGAAGAGCACACTCGCCATGATGTGCCGAGTAAGTTCATCTTACATAATTTATTCAGTATGGTGAGGATTCATCGTGAATTCAAAAAATTACATAGTAAGGCAAATATGTGATATGTATTTACTGTACACAATTATAGTTTATTAGAGTGAGTTAGGGTTTTCTAGTAATTTTTAAGCTCATCTCTCGTTCGCTTCTTCCTCTCTCTCTTCCTTTTGTCGCTCACCTTGTGCAATTGACAGAATACAGTTTTATTAGATATGACTAGTGCTGGCAATTTAAGCTCATTTTTCAATTACCCGTCCAAATAGCCCTTCAAATATGGGTTGAAAGAGTGATTTTAAATATGGGTAATATTTGGGATTATACCCATTTTTTACCCATTAAAATATGGGAATAATATTGGTAAACTACGGGTGAAATATGGGTATTGCAAGTTTTATTCAAATTTTCAGAAAATCTTATGTTACCAAGTTTTAGAAGCAATTTTTCAATACTTTCATATATGGTCCCTATTAATATTTCAACTCTCGACCTCCACTCTACGCTTCCAAAAAAAATAATTAAAGTTTATTTTTAAACAATATTTTGAACTTCAAAATTTTATTTTTTCACCCCTACCCTCGACCCCCCTCCCCCAACCCACCCCCACACCAGTCCCCTCACCCCGCCCCCCAAAAAAATAAAAAATTAAGTTTAGTTTTAAAAAATATTTTCAACTTCAAATTTCATTTTTTCATCCCTACCATTGTCCCCCATCACCCCCACTCAAAATAAAATTAAGTTTGTTTTAAAATTTTCAACTTCAAATATTTATTTTTTCACCCTACCCTGGACCCACCCCCTACCAACTCTCACCCTTTAAAAATATTAAGTTTGTTTAAACAATTTTTTTAACTTCAAATGTTTTTCACCCTACCCTAGACCCCCTTCCCCTGCTAGCCCCCTATCAGCCATCCCCCCTCTCAACCCCGAGATTTTTTTAATTTTTTTTTTATAATAAAATAAAACTAAATGAAGCATTTTCAACAGATTTCATCTAAAAAAAAATTAAAATATTTTCTCCATATTAAATAATTAAGTAAAGAACTATTTATTCATAAAATATGGGTAAACTAGTATTTTACCCAACCCATTTTTACCCATATCAAATATGGGCGTGTTGAATGATTATCCATTTTATATTTATCCATTTTCAACCCATTCATATTTGACCCAACCCGCCCATTTGTCACCTCTAGATATGACAATGATACAAATATAAATTGTAACAGTCAAATAATACAAATTAGTTGTCAACTGTACAAAAACTTTTCAATGATGCAAAATATAAATGAGAGATATTTCAATTATACATATCCTTGTTTACGGTTAAAACATAAATGGTAAATTTCAGCGATACTAATAAAATGGTAACCTTTTTAATGCAATTAATGGTAACAATCTATACATATATACATCTGAATCTAAAATTGCTGATGTGGCATATTTTTAAAGGCTGGATTTTTATTTACTTTTTTCGAGTTTTCTTTTAGTTTTTTTTATTTTAAAACATAAAATATTATTTAATGTTATTGCAAAATATTAAAACATAGTATTTAATCATTCTCTCATTAAATCATACACATAAAAACTTTCGTTATCAATTTCTTACATTAAAAATATTTTCCGTAATTGTAAGATTTAAGAAGATATATTCTTAACAGTTAATTACAGAACTTGAAAAGTTTTTTAACATTAACTTTAGAATACTATATAAACACATAAAATTAGATTGATTACATGTTGGAGATGAGATTAGTAAAAGACGGACATGAGATTATTTGTAAAAGATGAAGTTCAGACAGATATGATGCTGTCGAGATAGTCATGGATTTATGCGTGGCTGATCGAAGACGACGACTGGATATGGAGTTTGGAAACGGCTGAAGCTCTTGCCATTCTTCTGCATTTGTTTCTTTCTTTCTTTTTTTTTTTAAATTTTAGTTAGTGCTATATTTATTTTTCTTTTTGATTATTGGGAACCGATCCACTTTTGGAATTGGTAGTTGTACTATTTTTAAATTTTGTTAGCATTAACTTTTGAACACTATATAAACAATTCGATTGATTACATGTTGGACATGAGATTATTTGTAAAAGATGAAGGTCGGACAGATATAATGGTGTCGAGATAGTCATGAATTTCTGCGTAGCTGATCGAAGACGACGACTGAATATCGAGTTTGAAAACATCTGAAGCTCTTGCCATTCTTTTGCATTTATTTATTTTATTTTATTTTAATTTTAGTTAGTGCTATATTTATTTTTCTTTTTGATTATTGGAACCGATCTACTTTAAAAATTGGTAGCTGTACTATTTATTTAATTTTGTTGATTAATAAACCCTGATGGGCATTTGTTTTTTTTTAAAACAAAAAGGAAAGAAGAGATTTCATGTAATATAATTAAAAATTAAAATTTAATTTGTCATTGATGACTCATTTATTTTGTTACATATTTTAATTTTTATTTTCTCTAATCTATGAGATCTGGAAAAAAAGATATAAAACTTCTCATCATTATTATAATTTATTAGTTTTCATCTTTCCTTATTATTACTACAATTTATTATTTTTATTAAAAATTTTCTTTTATCTTCTATTTTTATAATTTTCTAAAAAAAAATGTCTAATCTTTATTACCATAATTTATGTCTCCTCTTTATTACCATAAATATGTTCTCCGCATTAATTTTCTCTCAATTAATCTCATTTAATTTGTTGTAAAATGTTGAAGAAAATTAAAATATATTATTTTCATCATTAATAAAATACTACTCCTAAAACTTCTCTTTTCCTTCTCCTAATTTTCTTTCATTTATTAAAAAAATAAAAAACTTCTTAAATTTTGATAAATTTCTATCACAATTATTTTCAAAGATTTTTATGTTTTTTTAATTTATCATTTTGTTAGAAATTTATTTATAACTTATTCTTTTTAATTTTTAAACTTTCATCTTTTTTTAGTAGTAGGAGCTTAGTTTTTTTGTGTGTGATATATATATATATATATATATATATATATATATATATATATATATATATATATATATATATATATATATATACACATATACATATATGAAATACAAAAATAAAAGGTAAAAAGAGGAATACAAGGAAAAGAAATATTTAAGAAATATATTTTTATGTGTAGGTAAAACGGTAACTTTTGAATTTCTTATTTTTGAAAAAGTATAACATATTATTAATTAATAATTGATCTTTTCTTTTTCTTTGTTTTTGGAATTTTTCTTTATTTGTTCATCATTTAAAACTCAATTCTTTAATTCTATTAATTATATTAAGTACAATGTTAAGAAACTAAAAAGTCATTTTTTTTATATAAGTTTTAATGATATATATTTTCATTACATTAACAACTTTATATTTTTCTTATTTCTAAAGTAATTAATAATCATATTGATATTAGATATTATAGTCGTATAAATAAAGATATTGTCAAATTTTATGGAAATCATCACATTAATTTTTTTTATTGTTATTTTTTCTAGAGGTATTGTTAGATTATATATAAATCATCACATTGATTTTTTTTGGTGTTGTTATATTCTTTATGTTTATTATTTGCATATTTTAGTTTGACTCAAAAAATAAAATGCAAACTATTGAATTATGATGAACCTATGGAGTGGATGTTAGTGAAATCTCCAAGATAAATTATGCATTGAATTTACATATTATTCTTCGTTTTAAAAAATCAAGGCCTAATGATTATATTGGAAACACATCTTCATATATATGATACTTAAACAAAATTATTTATAATTTATCATTTTTTATAACCGCACAAAGTGCGAATAAGTTTTCTAGCTCAAATATAAATACAAACACGCAAGGCAACAAATACATATACATTGTAATATAACCACAAATGCGCAAGGTAATAGATGAATACAAATATATTTTTTAGATTCAATTGTATTTGTTGATACAATTATATTTGCTAATACATTTTATTCGCCAATGCACTTGATACAATTTTATATCAACAAATGCAATAGGATTTTATACAAATAGTGTTCGTTGATTAAAAAAATTATATTCACGGATACATTTCATACAATTGATTTGTAACAAGTAGTACAATAGTTTTCAATACAAATTGTATCCATTAATACCCTTGATAGCAATTGATTTGTATAACTACAATTTTTTTAAAATACAAATTGTATTTTGTCAATGGGCTTATGGTTCGCCTCTCCAGGTATAGCTACAAATCATAATTAAGCAAATTGTAGCATCTGAAAATAAGTCCAAACTATATTCATTTTTGAAAGTTTCCCCATAAAGAATGGCATAAGTTGAATCAGAACAAAGGAAGGACAAGTTTCTTTTTATTTCCCGTCTCTAATAATAGGACACATTTATTTACTTCTGTTTCACATTCACAAACTTTAAAAAGATGCAATACTCAATTTCCACACGACAATATACAGAAAGAAAAATATTTTATCTTAGAAGAAAAATGATATAATATACATTCTGCTCCTAGAGCTGATCAGCTGCCTTAAAAACATGACAGCTCTAGAGAAAAATGATAATCAACATTACACAAAGACAGTTTCTCCATCTTTTCTTCACCAGAATACAAAGTTGCATAATTGCTACATTGGAGTTTTACTGCCGACTTCAACAACTCGGGGGATGATGCTGAATTCCACAATCTAACACCATGAGCCACTGTGCAAATTCAAAACCATGGCGCCCTGGGCACAAGTGCATAAGAAATCACTTCTTAGCTCTAGTGTCTCTGCTCATGCGTGTGCACAGACAGAGAAGTTACCGAGGAACTCTTGATCTTTTTCCTTCTACTGAAGCAAATATACATTAGAGTCCCATCATAATCAACTGTGGGAGTGTAGTGGGTTCTCATGAAATGAGCTGCGGACATATTATAAATTAACCACATATGTAGTGAGGGCTAAAGCCAAGTCGGTCCATGCTTGGAGCATCCCAATCTAAGTCACAGGTCCTTAGTAGCATATCACCTTGTCACTAACCAACCTGGTTTATATAAAGTATCTTTCTTAAAATCGCGACCTGACACGGAGGTTGACTCACCTTGACGACGAAAGCACTGCGATGAAAGCATTACACAGGATCATGATCAATATTTTAGCACAATAAACCTTGTAAATTTGATCTCCCTATCCTTCCACACAACTTTTCAGGCAGCAGGTGAAATGGGGTAAAATCAGTCAGCACAGTTGACAAACATACAATTTCTTTTAACAAGATATATAATGTTTCTGCACAAAACCTATAAATCAAGCTAAAAGTCCATGTCAGGCAGAAGAAATAAATAAATGAAAACATGACAAACCTTGTAACAGACTATGGTATCATCTGGATACATCGCAAACAGTTTGGTTCCAAGTCGAGCATGGCAAGAGTCACAGACACTCTCATCATTTATCAAAACATGTCGTGATCTTTCCTCAAACCTTGCCAAGCTTGCATCAATATCCAAAGCACGAGATAGGTTATGGACAATCTGTAAATTAATATCATCAGATGCCATGAGCAAAGTATATTAAGTATTCTATGTTGATTCCATTAATTATTTAGCATAATTTTAGGAGTCTATATTTTTCGTCCTAGAGTAGTTATAGGAATATAACATTTCCTTTTAATGTAAATAAGTCGCTACATAATTAGTAAGGATTCACTTGTATAAATACAACTCCTCATGCGTACTAAAATACAAAGTTAACCGTTTTCCCCTTCTGGTACCGTTTCTTACTTGATCAAGGTCTTGTTTGCTCTTATATTAAATCTAGAAAATTGTTTGGTTATATTTAAAAACATGTCATTATGCACCCAAATCTTAAAGCAATACTTATCAATTGAAAAAAAACTGAAATTCAATTAAGCGCACTTACTCTTGCAAGGGTAGTGATGCCCAGATCTTTGAGATTCGAAATAAAATACATGTTACAAAGCAAAGTGAATTGACCATGACTAATACTTATTCCGAGTTAAGTGTGCTACGGGCAGGAGATTGACTATTATCAAGATCTTCAAGTGAAGTGTCTTTCCACAATTGGTTGAAATGGAAAGGGTATGATTTTGTAGCTTGTTAAATTAGGTCTTAGGTCTAACTCACACCCTAAAAGCTAACTCAAAGGGAGGAGGATTGCTCAAGCCTTATAAGGAGTCCACCCATCTCATTAACCAACCACCGATGTGGGACTTTTGTCATGCTTTAACATAGCTGATTTGAACCATGAATATGATCAGAGCAGAGTTAAAGTTCTTGGCAAGTTCATATTTCTTCTCTTGAAGATGCATGCTCCTATGAAGAGAGTCGACGAGGTGTCATGCAGTAACAAGCTCCAATAAATAGTCGGAGTCAATTGTCTCTCATGAATACCAAGGATGATCACTTCTATTAAGATTACTTGCACTGTGATTATTGTGAAAAGTCGAGGCATACAGTGGAGACATGCGGGAAACTACATGACAGACCGCATACCAACAAAGAGGTCATGGGGGAAAATGTGTACGTCCTAAGGGACCTGGCTAATATTGCAGAAAATGAGACATCCAGGGTAAGGGCTTCGAGAGAAACTATCTTAGGATGAAACTCAACATCTTTACAGACTCCTTGACCAAACTTGACTCACCTAAGTTGTCAGATCTAATTATATGCAATCAAGTATTGTCTTTACTGCTCCCTTAATTCTTTGATTGTTGATTCTTGTACGAATAGACACGTGACAGGCTCCTCTAAAGGCTAACAAAACTACACAGCCAACCCCCGACTCTCAAACAGATTCTATTGTTTGTAAACATGATACTACATAATCATCCATTCTTCGTGTACTTGAGTTTCCTACTTGAGTTTTCTGTTCACATGTTATCAATTAGCTCCATTACCAAAGAATTTAAGTCATAGCATCAAGTTTTCCCTGATCATTGTGTTTTACAGGAAATTCAAACAAGAAAGAACATTGGCAATGAAAAATTGCATAATGGCTTATACATGTTTGACGCGACTCGAGACTCTGGTCAGAAATATTTTTATTCATTCTGATGTAAATGGTCTTACTCAGACACTGTTTCTTTGTCTGGAATTCAATGGTTTATTTACTTTTACTGATTGTTGCACTAGGCTGACTTGAGTGTATCTATTAAAGGCCAAAAGTGAAATTTTCACTTGTTTTTGGTCATCAAATAACTATCTATTCCTTCATTGCAAAGCAGCTACAAATCTGTGGAACATGTTCCTCGGTATCCTAGGAGTCAGTTGGGTAATGCCTAAGTCTACTCTGGATTTACTCAACTGCTGGAAAGGTATTGGCAGCAGAGGAACCAGTGAAGATCGGTGGAGATCCATCCCAGCTTGTGTCTCGTGGACATTGTAGAAGGAGAGAAATTCAAGATGTTTTGAAGGCAACGGGATCAACAGCCAGAAGATTAGAATCCAATGCTTTAGTTTACTTTACTTTTTGTGTAAACAGGATATGGTAGGGGATACAGCATACATAATTGTCTTGCCTTAGTTTACTTTACTTTTGGTGTAAACAGGATATGGTAAGGGATACAGTAGACATAATTGACTTCATAGGTAACTTGTAAAAACCTTTGTTGAGTAGTCCTCACCGAGGAAAGTGCACACATCATGTGTGAATTGTAAAATGTTCCTCATCATCTTTTTGTTGATGAGTTTTTTGCGACTAAAAAAGTTACCTTTACTCAAAAAAAGTATATCTTTATTGGGTATTATCCTACACAGGAAGGATACAAATTCTATCATCTTCCCATCAGGACATCCTTAGTGAACATGATTTTCACCTTCTGAGAGTTTTGCCCTTTTTTGGTATTACACCATCACCTCTTCATGGAGAGAGCTAGTAGGGGGAAGAGATGATCCTCCCTAGTTCCACTTTTGAAACTACTACTACAGGGGAAGTAACATTGGAGTAAGAATTAAGGAGAGACTGTTGGGACATTTGGATAGACCTGATTTGAAAACTTCTCAAGTAGAACTAGAGCAGAAGAAACCATTATGTGATTTGTCGTGGTTAAATCCTCTTTTACCAGTTAGTTATCTACCT
This sequence comes from Solanum lycopersicoides, assembly GCA_022817965.1. Taxonomy (NCBI): domain Eukaryota; kingdom Viridiplantae; phylum Streptophyta; class Magnoliopsida; order Solanales; family Solanaceae; genus Solanum; species Solanum lycopersicoides. The sequence goes on along the minus strand of CM040622.1, from coordinate 13,156,767 downwards.
TGCCTAATGAGATAAACTTATTTATTACTCACAGGAAAAAAGTTAGATCTTGTACCATACATTCTTTATCTATTATTTTGAGGAAGAAAATATTTATGTAATTTTGACTCCTATAATTCCCCAATTCCCTCCTGTAAAGCCTTTGGCTTGTCTATTTCTTTTGTATTTATTCCCTAGAAATGGATGAGAGCTTTTGCAGATCCTAGAGGAAAGCAAACTATGATTGAAGAAATGAAGGCCTTGTAAAAAAACCAAGACTTGGAAAGTTGCTTGGCTGCAAATGGGTTTCACTGTGAAATGTTTCTCAATAACCATGGTGTGCACCATACCTCGACTAATTCCAAAGGATACCTGCCACTTCCCAGGAACAGGTAACTCAGTCCACCAAAGCAAAGGACATATTGGAAGAATCACCTAGTATTTTTGAATCTACTGGGATTTGAACCGGAGACCTCGTGTTCTCAACCCACTTGATTGACCACTAGGCCACGAACCTTGAATGCACTGTGAAAAATAATTGTGATAACTCGATTGAAAGATTCAAAGCAAGATTGGTGAATAAACTTACCGAGTTGATTATCAGGAAATGTTTACCATAGTTGCAAAGACGAACACTCTAAGAATTCTATTGTCTTGTGCAGCTAATCTTGATTGGGCCTTGCAACAATTGTGCTTCATGGAGACTTGGAAGAAGTGTATAAGGAGATTCCTCCCAAATTTGATACTGAACAAAGTCAAAGGAAAGGAGTGAAAACTGAAGAAAGAACTGAAGCAATCTCCTAGAGCTTGGTTTGACATATTCTTCTGTTACCAACAAAGCTGGCATACGAGCACACCTCTTTGACAAGACATCAAAAGGTAAAGTCACTGTTCTCATCATTTATGTTGATGACATAGTAATGACAAGAGACTAGACGATGGCCTGATTGAAGAAGTTGTTAGCACAAGAACTTGAAATCACAGATCTAAGGAAGTTGTAATATATTTTGGGAATTTATGTTGCTAGATCAAGAGAATCTTTCCTTCTCAAAAAGAAGTATATTCAAGATCTCTTTAAAGAAACTGGGATGACAAATTGAAAGCGAGGAGAATCAATTATTGAAAGCAATCACAAGTACAAACAGGGTTTGAGGATAAATTTATTAGGAGAGGTATCAGAGGTTGGTTGGAAAACTCATGTATTTCTCTCACACTAGACTAGACAAGTAGACATAGCCTACTGAGTCACCTTGGAAAGTCAGTTTATGCATGATCCCTGATATCCTCATATGCTATTGTCTTTCTCATTTTGTAGTATCTGAAGTTTGCTCCAGGAACAAGGTCACCCCCAGATAGAAGTTTTTACAAACGCAGATTGGGCTGGATATTTAGATGACATAGGATCTACATCCATTATTGAACACTCGGAGAAGAGAACCTAATTACTTGGAGAAGCAAGACATAAAGTGTAGTTACAAGATCAAGTGCAGAAGAAGAATATAGAGCTATAGCCTAAGGTGTATGTGAGCTTCTTTTGCTACAAAAGTTACGGGAAGAATTGAGAGTCTGGGAAAAGGAGAACTTTCCTGTGCTGCGACAACAAAGCTGCAATCAATAGCTCAGAATCATGTTCAACAAGACCGAATAAAACACATTGAAATTGATCAGCACATCCTCAAAGAGGAAGTTACTAGTAGCACCTTGAGTCTGCTTGATGTACCTTCAGAGAAACAGCTAGTGAGTGTGTTTACGAAAGGCCTCGATAGAAGGACTTCTCATACTGTGGTTTACAAGTTTGGCATGTAGAACATCTTTGCTCCAACTTGAGGGCAGTGTTGCTTGTGTCAATAAACTAACGTGATTTTAGTATACTTTAGTTTTTTTTACTAGTTTAATTATAGGAATAGAATATTTTATTTTGTTGTAATTGATTGTCTTCCCTTAATTAGTCAGGAATCACTTGTATAAATAACCCTTCTCCTTCCTTAATTAGTTAGGATTCACTTGTATAAATAACCCTTCTCCTAGAATCTAAGACATACTAAAATACAAAGAGAACTCTTCTTCTTTCTCAAATTCTACACTATGCACTGCAACTTTACCACTGAACAAAATACTAGACCCATGGTACCCAGGGCAAAGTATGAAAGAACAATGCAATTAGGACATACTTTACTACAGCAACCCGAAAAGAACACCAGGAATATATATCAACAGTGTCATCACTAGAAAAAGAATTTGTAAACAGCTTTCAATCAGACATGGAACAACTTGTTCTCTAAAAAAAAGATTGTCATCCATCTTTCCAAAGCTGTCATATGCATGTTTAAGGTAAGCCTGAATCTAGGTAATTTAGCCACTTGCCTTTAGGATGTAATCTCGACAAGCCTTGTACCCTTTAGAATATCATATATCCAAGCATCTAATAGTACTCAGATCAAGAATGCACATACTACATACTATCATGACTCAACATAAAGGAGAGACGCCATGTCAATTCGTAAGTTTACCTTTCCAGCAATTCATGCTGAAGTTTCAAATAACATACACAAAGCATATGTATTAAATCAAGAAAATACACACAGCATTGCCCCTCATCCACGCGCTAACATATTGAATAAAATCATACTATTGTAATAAATCCTCAAGATCAACAGAAATTCATCCCTAAATAGTAGAACATACTTGGCCTTGACGATGATGGTGAAGTCGAGCTCTCAACATCCTTAATATTGTCTCAGAAGCAAGTTGAAGGGGCATATCTGGTGACAATCTCTGCAAAGTCAACTCAGAATGAGTAACATTGACATCGTTAGTAACTTTGTGCAAAGTAAATTCAGCCAAATCGAGTAATTTAGAAAAGGTAACCTGAATATCATTAGACCTATCAAGTCATCAGACAATTCTGTTTTCCGGCCTTTGAAAATTTAAAATCACCATAAAAAAACTCAGACTTCATCTTTCACTATAGAAAGGCAATTCTAAAAGTTGATATCCAAAAATGGTATCACTATGTTACAAGTTGCATAATTAGATGTTAGGAACGAAGTAAGAGGACTACTTCTAATCTGTAACGCACTATGTGACTGAATATGCACCAATAGCTAAAATTAGGACAAGAAAACTTAAATTCCCAAAGAAAAAAGAATATACTCCAATATTCAAGATTTAAAGAACAGGTTCCCTGTTTTGACAAGTGACCACCAAATATTTCATACATTGCTAATAACAAAGATCCAATATCTGGATATTGGTAAAAGATTGAACATCAAAATTTCTACTTTAAGGTACGATGAGATGTTTTTCCTTCTAATAAATTTCTAGGATGACTTTATTTCTCTTCTACCATATTTTATTTTATAACTTTGGAGATAGGTTCTCATACTATAAATACAAGGCGAAAATTAATCAGATTTTTGATCTTCCAGCCCAATCAACCATGTTACTGACATGATATGGTGGATAAACAAATACACTCCGTCCAAATTTATGTAGCACCATTAGACTTGGCATAAATTTGGTAAATTATGGGTCCCCTCAACGCTTTCCACTTAAATACCAGACTTTTGTTTGCTCTGTTGTTTGAACTTGTAATATGTATCTAACCAACATATCACACGTAGTGTTGCCACTAAACCAAAGCCCTGGGGGTAAAACAAGGCTTTTGTATCCTCATTGACCATTACACGAGTAATAGAGCAGAAGAAGGATAAGTTTTAGTACCTCCAAAACTTGCAAAGGGTCTAGCATTTCTCCGTGATTGTGCAACAGGCGCACAGCAGCTTTGAACATAGGCTCTTTACCATTCATTGGCTCCAAATACATTTCAAGCAACCTAAGAAGAGATAAGGTAAGGGAAAGGCTAAGAGAACTTCTACTAAACCAATAATCTAAAGAAACAAATGAGAGAATACTGTACTAACTGCATGTAAGCATCTGGCCTACCGATCTCAGCACAATATTGTTCTGCAGCTTCACAGTCTTCCAACTTTCTGCCAGATGAACACAACTTTAAATTACAATCCCACAGATAATCATCTTATTCAGAGTAATTGCAGATTCAATTATGAAAAACATATTTAGCAACAATGTGAATACTAAGATTTCAAGTATTTTCGCCTGTTTAAGTGAGAGACTTCACATGTAAAGCAGCAGAAGAGTATGTCAACCATGCATTGCTCACATTTGGAAAACAGAACATCTTTTAAGCTGTTCATTTGTTATGATAACGCTTGTTGTGATGTACCCAAGCAATAACCAAACATTTATGAACTTACAAGGCAAGAATTTGAAGCACTGATGTTTCTTGACCGAGCTTCCTGTAAAGAATAGCCTGTAATGAAACCATCAATAACACAAGGACTGCAAATCACAAGGAGAATAAAACAGTTCAAGCTGTTATCCAGCAGAGATGCATAGGCCATTATTTCTATGAAGGGCCTAAATTTTTTACTGACCTTCTCGAGCCATAACTCGGATCCTTCAACCAAGTCAAGAACCTCCTCTGGATCATACAAGTCAGATGACTGTAAAAAAAATTGCAATCTCTCTCTGACATGAGTATCAAATATTGAGTTGTTCCAACGGTCTGAGATGTTTATCTCCTTTTGGTTTACACCTTCAGGATTTTGCATAACATGCTCCTTCTCACTAGCATCAAGTGCTGATTTAGAAAGCAAGAGGGCATAAGTTGTATGAAACCGTGTGTCACCGGAGTCTTGATCTTCAATTAACCACTGCAGATATCTGCATGGTAAAGCTTCAGTTTATGATTCAAAGAAACATATAGACAGTTAAATGCCTCATTAATATAGAGATACATCTTTATAAGATAATATTACCCAAACCAATTAGGCACCCAAGGAAACCAATGTTATGGATAAAAAATTATATCGAACAAATTAAGATAAAAGGAAAGAAATTTAGCATGCTATGCTACTTGCTTTATTCAGCTCTCATCAGGCTAAGAGTGACGGAATGCAATTTTAGGATATTCTACCAGCTAGTTTGTGTTGGTACTTGCAAATTTTCAGATCATCTTGTGTGACATCATAATAATTGATGAAAGGAATGATTTCGAGGAAATAGGCTTGTACTAAAACGATCTAGAAGTTTATGAAGCAACTTGACGAAGAAGCCAACAGATGATCAAGACATATTCATTAAAGGACATACTAGGTCAAACAATAAAACCATAAATTTAGTGCATTTATGTATCACTTGATGATTTACTCACAGGTCGTATTTTAGTCGACAACTGCCTAAGTCACACTACAGAGAACCTTCTAAGAAAATTTCCAAGTTTTAGTATGTTAAATTTCAAAATAAAATAAAGTACTTTTTCTTGAAAAAAAAAAGTATTTTACCTTAAAACCTTTTTCCAGTACTAGAATAGTTTTGTTGCCTTGGTGCTTCAGTGTTAACTGTAAGACCGTTAATCTACTAAAAGATTCGGCTTCTTAATGGATTTTCCAAGTAAGATAAAGCTAGAAAGTTACAAGACTAAAAGAAAGTACACTTGGTCACAGTTTGAAAACAGAGTGCAGACTAGACGAAGATAATGTCAAGCACTGACTAGACTCTTAAGGTGGCAAATCCAACTTTTAATCTTCTGCAGCTCCTTCCAGATTAATTTTCATCTTCTCCTTCATTTCAACCGCAAACACAAACCATCATCACCAAATTCTCAATCAGACTGTTCTCAGTTTAGGTCTACAATATGCATTTGATATCAAAACAAGGGGGCAGCAGGGCAGGACCAAAACAAGCTGCTTATCATTCGCAATGTGATACAGCGCTCAGTAGCTCAAAAGACTTGTTAAGAGAAGGAAGAAAAGGAAGAACTACACTTTTCTTTATGGAAGTAAGCAATCTCCAAAATGGAGGCAAAAAACTTGGACCAGAGTACAATCAAAAGTTGCATACAGATGTTACACTAGCCACCAATCTTCACTTCAGGAGACAGATAGCAATAGGTTTTAAAAGAAGTGGAAAGGAGTGTAAAATCACAAAACCACTGACCTTAAAAGTATGTCGACTTTTCTGGAATCAATCGCTGCAATTACTTCATCTGTGATTGAAGGCTTGCATTAAAAGAACGCCACTTTATGAAGACACTACATTTATAAACAAGCAAAAGAAAAATGTGCATGCTAAACATATTCATTAAAAGTAAATAAGCTGATAGTATATGTGAACAAAATAATTTGATATCTAAAAGAGGTGGCGTCTAAATTGATCAACAAACATCAAATGGCTTTTGTTAAGGGGATACAAATCATGGATGCAACACTCATTGCTAGTGAATGCACTGACTCAAGAATGAAAGGAGGAGCCCCTGGTCTAATGTGCAAATTGGATACTCAGAAAGTCTATGACCATGTGAATTGGTCTTTCCCTCCGAATACTCTCAAACAAGTGGGATTTGGTAGCAAATGGATGAAGTGGATTTGAGGTATGTATAAGACCAGTCAAGTTTTCTGTCCTTGTGAATGGGGAACCTGTGGGCTTTTTAGAATCAGAAAGAGGGTAGAGGCAGGGAGATCCTCTCTCCCCTTTCTTAATCATTTTGGCAATGGAAGGCTTTGATAGTATGATGAGGATTACAACACAAAACAGATGGATTTGAGATTTTCAGGTCCGAGATAGAGTGGGGGAAGAAAAAAAGTGTCATATGCTCTATGCGGATGACACTACCATTTTTTCTGAACCTACAGCATAACAGATTAGCTACATCAAGAGTGATTTTGGTTTTGTTTTAAGCAGTTTCAGGTTTGAAAGTAAACTTGGGAAGAAGTAGTCTGTTTCCTGTAAATGAGGTCCTCATATCCAGCAACTTGCAAGTACTCTGGGATGCAGAGTGGAGCATTTGTGTACCATCGATCTGGGCATGCCCCTGGGTAGCAAACACAAAACAATGGAGATATGGAATGGTATTCTGGAGAAACTGAAAAGAAACTTGCTAGATGGAAGGCACAATATCTATCCCTAGGGGGTAGATTGATCCTCATAAACTCTTTTCTTGATTCTTTGCCAACCTGTGTGATATCCTTGTTCCCAATCCCAGCAAAGGTGGTGAAAAAAACTAGACAAGCTTAGAAGGAACTTCCTATGGAAAAGTATTGAGGGAAAGGGTTATAACTTAGTCAACTGGAAGAATGTACTTCTTAGCAAAGACAGAGGGGGTTTAGGGATCAAAAATTTGAGGCTGCAAAATGAAAGCTTTTGATGAAATGGTTGTGGACATACACTGAGGAAGATACAACTCTTTGGAAGGAGGTTATAGCAGCATAATATGGAGAACTAAACCCCTGGTGTACAAAAAACACCTCTGAACCATATGGGGTGGGGGTATGGAGGACAATCAGGAACATATGGTCACAAATGGAAGGAAATATGTATATCAAGGTGGGTAATGGAAACAAAACTAAATTTTGGAAAGATGGTTGGATAGACCAAACCTCTCTTAGGGAACTTTTCCCAGATTTGTTTCTAATCTGGGAGAACCTTGATGCTAAAGTGAGTGACTGTAGGACAGAACAGGGATGGGACATATCTTTAAGAAGACTACTTAATGAATGCCAAGTGGAGAGGGTGGCAATGCTACTGGGAAAACAAGCTGGAATGGTTATAACCACAACAGCAACATACAAGATCCTGTGGGAACATAGCAAGGATGGAGTCTTTTCGGTCAACAATGCCTACAAAAGAGGACTACAAGGGATGACAGGTGGCCTAAATATAATTGGAATTACTCTTGGAAGAAAGACATTCCTACAAAACTGAAGTGTTTCACCTAGTTAGTGATAACAGAGAGCATATTTAACACACAGTTCTACGGAAGAAAGGCAGGCAACTGGTCCTTAGGTGTTCCTTGTGAAACTTGACAGGGGAAACAAATAACCATTTCTTCCTGCATTGTATGTTTACAGCTCAAATTTGGAACCTGTTTCTCAACATCACAAGCATGAACTGGACAATGCCAGAACATACATCAGATCTGTTGAGCTGCTGGATTAGGAGGGGAGGCAGTAAGAGTCAAAAGAGATGGTGGAAGCTGATACCATCATGTGTATGGTGGTCAGTCTGGAAAGAAAGAAATGATGCTTTGAATATAGATCCAATTCCATCCACAAAGTTAAATGGAGTTGTATAGTATCTCTACATTTTTGGTGTAAACAACTTTATATTTATAATATGCATCAGCTTATAGATTTGATAGGAAATTTGTAGTTATCCCTTTTTGCATGTAGTCAACATAGCCTGCTACAAAATCCGACCTTACCAATTAGACCATCTCCAACCCAACTCTATTTTACTCTCCATTCTCTATATTTGGAGAGTAAAATAGAGAATGGGCACTCCAACCCACCTCCAAATCTATTCTTCGAATTTAGAGAGTTGAATAGAGAATAGTAGTTCTCCAAATTTGGAGAGAACTACTATTCACACTCTCCATTTCACTTTTTCATTATTTTATTATTATTTCTATTACTTTCTAATCAACATATTATTCTACATATAATTTCATTAATTTGATATCTAATATGCATAATTTCTAATTAACATATTATTTTACATATAATTTCATTAATTAAATATCTAATATGCATAATTCTTTTAAGTGTAGTATAATATTTTAAAAAGATATTATTTAATATATACTACTTTAATTTTAAATTAATAGTATTATAGTTTTTTTTCTAATTTCGTCAATAATAAAATTTTATTGTATTATTATTTTTCATTATAAAGAATAAACAAAATTAAAATGGCAAGATGAAAATTTTAATTTAAAAATACAATACATGATGCGATAATTTAAATACAAAATAACAATAAGTGATCTCAATGCACCAATTCAAGAAGCCGTAGAGGTTCCAACTCCAACTATAGAAATGATGGTAGATGAAAATCTCCGATTTGAACAATTTTTAGCTAGACATAAAAAAAACTAAAGGACTAAAATGTTCATTTTGAAATGTGTAATGCATTAATAGAGCATTTATGGATGCAACGTAATAATTTGAAAAATAAGTGTTTATGTAATTGTATGTCACTTTTATTTGAATTTGTCCATTAATTTATGTATTATATTATATTTTCTTGCAATTTATATTATTTAAAAATTTACAATAAAATATAATTTTATATCACATCAAAAATTATATGAAGTAATTATTTGAAAAAAAAGAAATGAAATATTTATATTATGAAATAAGAAAATAAAAATGAAATAGAAATAACAATATAATATTGAGGAGAGAGTAAAATAGAGAATTGGGTTGGAGTTGGTTGTCCGGAAAAATTGAGAGGATTGGGTTGGAGATGCCCTTAAAAAAAATTATATTACCTAAAACCTGATACTTTGTCCTTCACAATTTATGTGGTGGAGCTTAACTGGACACGAAGTTTAAGAAAGAAAGCAAAGACTTTTGAAACTTGTGATCTAGGACAAATCACAGAAAGAATGCATCACTCAACATAATCTTAGCAAGAGGAACATATACACTATCATAGATGCTATGCAGTGTGCCTACAAGATAGACAATCTATCAACCATCTTTTCCTTCATTGTAATTTGGCAACTGATATTTGAAGCATGTTCCTTTCTATTTTTGGACTCAATAGGGTCATGGCACTGAAAACCAAATGTCTTTCTCTCCGGGTGTTTATGGAGAGTTGATAAATCCATCAACAAAATCTGGCTGATGATATCTGCTAATATCTTTTGGTGTGAATCGCACACATTTTGATGGCGTCACAACTCCAAACCACACTCTAAACCTAGACGCCTACCTAATTTGTTTAGTTGGAATAGTCTTAGCATTGTAAATAGCTCTAACCAGTTTTACGGGTTTTGTTAGCTCCCTGAACCTAGTATAGTTCTATATGTACTGGAGCTATCATGTAGCGGACGGTTTGAAACTCTGTTTAAGAGGTGGGCCCTATCATTTTCCACTTCAATATCAGGCTTCTGTCTAAGGCAGGGCTCAAACGGTGGCATGCAACTGTGTTTTACATGATTTCTTGAGAACAAGAAGAGGCATAAGAAATAAGAATTGTAAAGAAGAGGCTCGATGCACAAGCATAACTATAACGGTTAGTAGACTGCATATTTAGTCAGAACACTTTAATGACCTTGTCAAGTCGGAGTCGGATAGATATGTTTTTCAAAACTAATGGTGAAGGTAGAAAAAACTAAATTATTTCACATAGATATCGCATCTAACATCAGATGATGTATTCATCTCAAGTTGAATAATCTTAGGCTATAAACAGCATCCAAACTTTTTAATGACGCAAAGATTATCAAACAACACAATTCCTGACAAGGAGTCAACCTCAAATTGCATTACAGTTTGAAGGGAGGGGATACTTAGATGGCTATTTGACAACTGTTGAACCATTGAAAGGAAACATCCTTACAAGAGTTGCATGAATTTAAAGTACACCCAGTACTTTCTAAGAGCCATTTCTGCAGATGGATATGCCATTTGAACATCACTAAATACCATGTAAGACGTACCTGGAGGGAGTAGATCTGTTCTTTTCTCCGACACAAGTACTTGTACAGCTAACAGCTGGTTGATGTCTGCAATCTAAAATGGAAACTAATAAACATAATTAGCAGGCTGAAAGCAGAAAGCACCTGAAAAATCAAAAAAGAATTATCATACCCATCCTAGATGTTGCAGTACTAACTCCTGATCAGATGATGACTCGAGAATTTTTGAAGCCTCCACTACAGCAGTCTCTTGATCAGAGGAAATACTATTTATGGTATCTTGTAAGTGGTTTGCACCATGTGAATCATTCAAGTAGCTGGATGAATAATTTCGAGCCAGCACACGCCAGATTGAAAGAGACTTTGAGCTCATCCCTTTACTGGCGTACAAAAAGGCAAGTGCCCGCAAATGCCCAGATTCACTCAGCAATGATTCCAACTCCTCCTGCACTGTCCATTTAAGTTTTATGGCTATCCTTCAAAGAAGATGCCAGATCCCAACTTTATGATTAAACTATTTATAGCAGCTAGAGCAATTTCAACACCTAAAGATCTGCATACAAACATTTCTTTACCTTATCCAAGAAAAACCTTTCAATAAGTATGCTGGCATCATAGCATTCCTGAAGTTTGCGAAACAAATAAGTGTTTGAAATGCACCCGAGGGTGAGACCTAGCGATCTTCAAACCATGAGAAATCAGGGTTCAAATCCCAACAGCTAAAAAAAAACACTAGCTGATTTCTTCAACGGAGATACGAGATCTCAACTTTAAGATTCTACTGTTTATCAGCAGAGACAACTACTACAACACCTAAAGGACATACACACACATTCCTACATCAAGGAGATTCAGCCATTTTGTGTTCGAAATTTCAGGATTTCATAATGTTGAAGGTGGATTTTGGTGCTAGATGGAGGAAGTCAGTTAAACATTGAATATCTACAGCTAGGTACTCATTATTGGTGTATGGCAACCATGTGATGTTTTAGCAGTTAGAGAGCCCTGACGCGGGCACCTATTATCTCCCATGTTGGTCATCTTAGTTATGGAGGAATGGGATAGAATAATGGGTAGAGCTGTGACGGGTGGATAGTTGCAGGGTTACACTGCAGGAGTTGGGGGCATAGTACTGACAGAGTTTCGCATCTATTATTGGCGGAAAACACTCTGGTACTAAGTAATGAAGATAAAACTCGGTTAGTATACTTGAGACATGTCTTAACAGGCTTTTAGGTGGTATCAGGCCTCATGATCAATCTCAAAAGTGAGAAATTATACTAGTTGGTAAGGGGGGATGTTGTATTGCTAGCACTAGTTCTCCAGTGCAAGGATGGAGCTTTCTCACTACCTATCTTGGCTTGGCACTTGGTGATTCAAATAAGGACCAAGCAGTATGAAAACTCAGTAACTCAGAGGATAGAAAAGAGGCTCGCAAGAGGGCAGGAGAAATATTTTATGGAAAAGGGGAAAGGAAGTTCTTACTAAGCATCCCAATATATTTCAATTTTCATGTCATTGTTTCACGCTCTAGCTAGCATAGTGTCACAGGGAAGTTGGAACGAGTCCAAAGAAGTTTTCTCAAGACTTGTCAGTGGGACTAAGAAGCTTTACTTGGTGTGATGGGAGACTGTCATAACTCCTAAATGCTGGGCGGTTTTGCAGTCAAAGACTTGGGGGTTTACAATTAGGATTTTTATTAGGTAAATGGTTGTGGAGATTTGGAAATGAGGAACATACTATTTGGAGAGAGGCTATGTGCTCGTACACTCCAAGAATGTTGTTGTACCCGTATCGGATCCTCCAACGTATATGCACTACTTATTTCATAATATAAATATACCCGTATCGGATCCTCCAAAGTATATGCATCGAGGCTATAGTGGGACTCTTGTGATGGTTAAGACCAGAGAGGGTAATCCTAGGCCCTTCAAAATTTCAACAGGAAGTGTGATAGATGGGGAGAAGACGCAGGGTGTGGAATGTTGCTCCACTTGCACTTATGTGAATCGTACGGAGATAATGAAATATAAAAGCTTGTGAGGGTGTTGAGATAAATTTTGTATAATTGAGGGGTAGCCTATTATCCTAACAACTTTTTTCCGTCTCCATGAAGTTTTGGTGATAGGGTGCATTTAGTACAAAACCATATCTTTTAGTTTCTCTTTTTGTTTTTTGATCACTCACTGATATGAGCGTTTTGGCCCAATTGTTGATAAAATTTTGTTACCGTATCAATATATATACATCAACTTATACTAAGGCCAATAATTTTACCTTAAAACAAAAAAGAGACATGATACCACTAGAGTTATTCCTATAGTTTGCGTAACAAATAAGTGTTTGATGGGCGACCTAGGGTAAGGCTACAATCAATTAAGTGAGTTAAAACTTAAAATCATGAGAAATTAAGGTCCAAAGCAGAGAAAAAAGTTGTAGGTAATTTCTTCTTATCTGCCCAAGTGTTAAAGCCTTGCTGGCAAAGTTACCCAATACATGTGTTGGTGGGAGATTGCATGCAATATTATCAATGCGAAAAAACACAAAGAAAGATCTAAGATCTATTGGGGCTCTAAAAGCAAAGTGCAAATAAAGTGTGGGTTCTGATGAAAAAAGGCGCAATGCAGAAAAAATACAGATATACATGTCTAGTCCAAAACTAATAATTATAAGCATGAATAACAAATAAATGTGCATAGAAATTAAATTTCTTCACGATAAAATGGAATATCAATTGTTTAGTGCCATCTCTACCGAAAAAGCTCATTCGCAAGGAAACATTTGTGTTAGAGCTTTGATGACGACACCATAGCACACATTAAGCTAGGCAAAATGCTCAAGATGTTTTGAGCCTTACTTCAAAGTGTAAACGCGCCATGATAACACTGATAGTATGTGTCGGTGGAATAGTCGAAATGTGTGAAAGTTGACCCAGAGGCCAACATTAATAAAAGTACTTAATATCACATAAATCAGCAAATCAACACATGAACTACATTTTGCTCCCCGCACAACAAAAAAAAGAACCAAGAAATCATATATTAGACAAGATAGAGCAAGGTTGTATAGACATACCACTACGCAACTGTTGTCTGATGAGGCAAGTCTTTCCATGTCATCAACACGATTTAGAGCTCTGTAAAGGTACATCAAAAGAGTGTCAACTCCTTCGCATACCGAAGGAGCTAAATCTTTATGTCGTGATGCTTCTAAAAACCTGTCATAAGAGAGGGGAGGGATTAAGGACCAGAGAAGGCAAAGGCAAAGGCAAAGGCAAGTAAAACCAAATTGCACATAAACATTAGATAAAAAAGTTTAACAATCTAACTTTATAGGTGTGTCCCACAAACTAAACCAACTTCAAAAACAAACTAAACCAAAATATGTTACAGAAATGCAATTAACCAAGGGCAGAGACATATATTAGCTTCAGTTTTTTCATCCTACATTTCTGTTAGCACAAGCGTATTAAAAGGCAATTGGGACTCACCCCAGGCGAGACACTGCAAAAAGCCCCGAGACTCATGCGTGGGCTTAGTTCTGTCAGGTTTACACCCTAAGCCCCCAACTGTACGCCTTAAACACAACTAACACCCAATGCTCAGGGCTTGCCTGACAAATTTTACACAAACTATGTGTCAAATTCTTTAGTTAACATTGTTGACCCTCATAATTTTGTAATGATACACTTGATAGTTTTTCATCAATAGAAATAAGAAGATTGAGAGTAACTCAAACAGCAAGTCCTATAATATTGCATATTTACTACTTGAAAACACCGTGAGGGTGGATACTGCTTAACATTTTCTTAAAAAAATACATAGCCAAACTTTACATCTTGTTTTTGTCATGTCTTAAAATTATCATATTTTATTATTTCACTATTTAAAAGTAGTTTTATTTTATTCATGATGGAGTGATGCTTTTATTATTATGCTAATATTGTTTATTGTTTATTTTTGTTTTAAGGAGGTAAATCTCATAGTATAATAGTACTATATTTAAGAAATTATGATTCTTTTATTATTTGAAAGTTGAGATGTTAAGAGTTGATTCGCGTCACACGATAACTTTTATATCATCACATTATATATACTTGTAAAATCTTGTTAGTAGTTTTATTTTATGAGTTACTGTAATCATGGTTTTAATTGTTTTAAACTATACATGTATTTTGATAATTTGGTGTTATTATATTATTTTTAGTGTTTTACTACATTAAAAATAAAAAATTAAAGATCCAAGGGGCTTACACCCCATGTCTCGGAGCTTACGCCACGCCCCGTGCAAAGTAAAACGCCACGCCTTTTAAAACACTGGTACGCACCAAAGAGACGATGCCAAAAGCATTTTCTTAACATATTAGCATAACTGATCCCTTTGTGGTCATTTCCTTATGCTCTCAACTTATGAAAAGATAATGAAGATACAAGAGAGATACTTAACGCAATTCAACTCGAACTTACACTTGAAAATTAGACATTGCCTAAAGGAATTAACCTTGTAGTCCACAATTTCTCTAAGAAGTAAGCGAAAAACATTTGAAGGGGTCACTTCATAGCTTTCTCTCTATCATATATCCTCGGCACTATTCATCTCAACCCCATAAACCTATTACCAAGTCCCTCTCAATTTATGGTCTTTGCTTAATGGCTTTAACAGAAAAGTCTCTCAACCTATGATACATATACTCGCTCACGAGAAAAAAAATGTGGTTTTTTTTAATTGACATAGGAAATGATATGTGGTTTTTTATCTGAACAGGACCATTCCTCCATAAATTAAAACAGAGCTAGATTTTTTCTAGTTATAAAGCTTACATGCGGTAACACAAAATCATTTTTTACCTTCCATTACGTTCTCACAATAGTTGCACTTCTCAAATCAACCGAGCTGAGGTAAGAATTTGAAACATGTATGCTCAATTCTCAACAAGTTGCTCCCTAAATTACTCCCTGACCTATTTTATATGAAAGTTGAATAGTTTTTTTTCTTCGGATGTGAAGTTTTCAAATGTTCCAAAATATTTTTGATAGTAATATTGTGCTTTATAGATCTTTTTATCTAAATATTATCTCATAAAAACTTAAGCAATGTCCATATTCATGAGAAAACTGAATGCTTTGACCCTTACATCCCAATTCCTTCATTCTCTTTAGGACAAAAGGAAGTATGAGCCTATAGATCAACAATAAATATACATTACCCATCGGATTGGAGTTCATCAAGGCAATTCAAGTCCTACAATATAGCTCTCAAAATCCACTGATTTACTCCCTCCGATTCAATTTGATTGTCTGGTTTAAAATAAAGAGAACTTTTCTGGTTTAAAATAAAGAGAACTTTTGAATCTTGTGGTCTTAAACTAAAGATATCTAGAATGTACTTAAATGTCTTTTAATCTTGTGGTCTTAAACATGTCATGCGGAAAGTTGGAACTAAAGAGTTACCAAAAAAGGGGCAGAGGCACTCTTTTTGAAATAGATTAAAAAAGAAATTACGACAAACAAATTAAAATAGAGAGAGTATGTAATTATAATGTCCCTCGATGAATTTACTGCTCTATGAATGTTAGGCATAGCGTTCTTAAGTCTTTTGAACATTGAGGACATTCATATCCACTTTTCCTCTTTGTCCTCTTATACCCACAATAGAACTGGGCTACACTTCTCATATAATTATTCTCACGATTTATGTGCAAGCAAGTTGGATTGTCACCCATTATTTAAAAAGAAAAAGAATCACTCACAGAAAGTCCTGAGAATAAATCAGTTTTAAAAAATCCTGAGAAAAAAATAATACTCCTTGTCAATAAAAACCTGGTCATGTTTTTAATTGCAGACTCCAATAAATCAGCTCTGCTTGGTGGATTTTGAAGAAACTCATCATCAACTGCAGTCTCAACGCCTGCTTTCTTAAGGAAAATAGCTCTCTGAATACCAGTTAAGCCATCGTCCACAACTTTTTCAAGAAGTGATGGAGGAGGATGCAAGCCCCAATACCTATTCCTTGGAACCTGAGAAGACAATTCCAGTGAGATTAAAGAAAAATTCAAATAAAAAGCTTTCCTAGAAAATAAAGGAACACAAACTGAGAACCACACATCAAGTGAGAGACATCAAAGGCCAATATATATGACTGCTAGAGGATCATATTTTTACCGAATGACTTTCAGAGTTCGTTTGGATGGAGAAATTTCTATTTAATAAGGGGCCTCAACTTTCCAGATTTAACATGTCGACTGTCATATATAATGATTCAAAATAATAGTTGAAATAACTATTGTGGCCATTGAAAGTGTTAGAATAGGAATAAGTATTTCTTACTTAGAATAGGAGTAGAAATAAGAATAGGAATAGGAATTCTAGTAGGAATAGGAATTCTAGTTAGTAGGAATAGGAATTCTAGTTGAAAAAGGATTCCAATGTAGTGTCTATAAATAGGGTCTCAATGTAACAATTTAGATACACAATTCAATAATATTTTCTCCAATATTTCTCACATGGTATCAGAGCAATTGTGAAGAGAAAAAAAAAAAAAAAAAATCTGGGTCGCCTCTTCATTCCGAGGCTGGCTATTTTTTTCGACAATTTTTTTTTTTCCTGATTCGATCACCGGAATCTATTACTTTAGCCAATGGGATCCAGACAAAACCAAAAGGGGTTGGAAAAGCCAAACCCCTATCTTCTGTCACCCTAAACTCTGTTCTTTATGTTCCTGGTTCTCCTTTTAATCTAGCATCTGTTAGTCGTTTGACGAAATCCCTACATTGTAGCATAACTTTTTTCGATGATTTTTTTCTCATACAGGACCGCAGTACGGGACAGATGATTGGAACAGGACATGAATCACAAGGTCTTTACTATCTTACCTCTTCAAAATCCTAGACAGCATGCTCCGTTACAGATTCCCCAGATCTAATTCACAAACGTTTGGGACATCCGAGTCTATCCAAACTGCAAAAGATGGTGCCTAGTTTGTCTAGTTTATCTACATTAGATTGTGAGTCGTGTCAACTTGGGAAACACACTCGTGTTACGTTTTCTCGTAGTCCTGAGGGTCGTTCAGAGTCTATTTTTTCATTAGTTCATTCTGATATTTGGGGTCCTAGTAGAGTCAGTTCCACTTTAGGATTTCGTTATTTTGTTAGTTTCATTGATGATTATTCAAGATCTACTTGGGTTTTTTTAATGAAAGATCGTTCTGAGTTATTTTCTATTTTCAAAAGTTTCTTTGCTGAAATACAAAATCAGTTTGGTGTTTCTATTCGTACTTTTCGTAGTGATAATGCCTTAGAATACTTATCATCCCAATTTCAGCAATTTATGTCCCATCACGGAATCATGCACCAAACATCTTGTCCATACACTCCTCAACAAAATGGTGTCGCAGAAAGAAAGAATAGGCATCTCATAGAGACTGCTCGCACTCTCCTCATTGAATCCCATGTTCCGCTGCGTTTTTGGGGCGATGCAGTCCTTTCAGCTTGTTATTTAATTAACAGAATGCCCTCTTCGTCTATTCAGAATCAGGTTCCACATTCCATACTGTTTCCTCAATCACATCTCTATCCTATTCCCCCTCGTGTCTTTGGGAGTACATGCTTTGTTCATAATTTAGCCCCAGGGAAAGATAAATTAGCTCCTCGTGCCCTCAAATGTGTCTTTCTTGGTTACTCTAGAGTTCAAAAAGGGTATCGTTGTTATTCACATGATCTTCATCGATACCTTATGTCCGTTGATGTTACATTTTTTGAGTCTCAGCCTTACTATACACCTTCTGATCATACTGATGTATCTATGGTCTTACCCATACCTCAAGTTTTACCTGTGCCAACCTTTGAGGAATCTACAGTTACGTCTACATCTCCAGTTGCAGTGCCACCACTACTAACTTATCATCGCCGTCCCACCCTAGTCCCAGATGATTCATGTCATGCGCCAGACCCTGCTCCTACTGCGGACTTGCCTCTACCTAGCCCACCGCTTGCACTTCAAAAAGGTATACGATCTACTCGAAATACTAACCCGCATTATACCTTCTTAAGTTATCATCGTCTATCATCACCCCATTATGCCTTTGTGTCGTCTTTGTCCTCGGTTTCCATTCCTAAGACTACAGGTGAAGCACTTTCTCATTCTGGATGGAGGCAGGCTATGGTTGATGAGATGTCTGCTTTACATAAGAGTGGTACTTGGGAGCTTGTCTCCCTTCCTGCAGGAAAATCTACTGTTTGTTGTCGTTGGATTTATGCAGTCAAAATTGGTCCAGACGGTCAGGTTGATAGACTTAAGGCTCGCCTTGTCGCCAAAGGGTATACTCAGATATTTGGGCTAGATTATAGTGACACTTTCGCTCCTGTGGCTAAAATAACATCTGTTCGTCTTTTTCTATCTATGGCTGCCGTTCGTCATTGGCCTCTTTATCAGTTGGACATAAAGAATGCTTTTCTGCATGGTGATCTTGAGGAAGAAGTCTATATGGAGCAACCACCTGGTTTTGTTGCTCAGGGGGAGTCTAGTAACCTTGTATGTCGATTACGTAGGTCACTCTATGGTCTGAAACAGTCTCCTCGAGCTTGGTTTGGGAAGTTCAGCACAGTAATTCAGGAGTTTGGCATGACTCGTAGTGGAGCTGATCACTCTGTGTTTTATCGACATTCTGCACCAGGTCGATGTATCTATTTGGTTGTTTACGTTGATGATATTGTTATCACCGGTAATGATCAAGATGGTATCACCGATTTAAAGCAACATCTTTTTAAGCACTTTCAGACTAAAGACCTTGGCAGATTGAAGTATTTTCTAGGTATTGAGGTTGCTCAGTCTAGATCAGGCATTGTTATCTCTCAACGCAAGTATGCCTTAGACATTCTTGAGGAGACAGGAATGATGGGATGTAGACCTATTGACACTCCGATGGATTCGAATGTTAAACTTCTTCCAGGACAGGGGGAGCCACTTAGTAATCCTGAAAGGTATAGACGACTTGTTGGAAAGTTGAATTATCTCACAGTGACTAGACCAGACATCTCTTTTCCCTTGAGTGTTGTAAGTCAGTTTATGACTTCCCCTTGTGATAGTCATTGGGAAGCAGTTGTTCGTATTCTTCGATATATAAAGTCAGCCCCCGGTAAAGGACTACTCTTTGAGGATCAAGGTCATGAGCATATCATTGGATATACAGACGCTGATTGGGCAGGATCACCCTCTGACAGACGTTCGACATCCGGATATTGTGTTTACGTTGGAGGTAATTTGGTGTCGTGGAAGAGTAAGAAACAAAATGTGGTTGCTCGATCTAGTGCAGAATCAGAATATCGAGCAATGGCGACAGCAACTTGTGAGTTAGTTTGGCTCAAACAGTTACTGGGAGAACTAAAATTTGGCAAAATTGATCAGATGGAACTTGTGTGTGATAATCAAGCGGCTCTTCATATCGCATCAAATCCAGTGTTTCATGAAAGGACTAAGCACATTGAGATTGACTGTCACTTTGTCAGAGAAAAGATACTCTCCGGAGATATTGTTACAAAATTTGTGAAGTCAAATGATCAGCTTGCAGATATGTTCACCAAGTCTCTCACATGTCCTCGTATTAATTACATCTGTAACAAGCTAGGTGCATATGATTTGTATGCACCAGCTTGAGGGGGAGTGTTAGAATAGGAATAAGTATTTCTTACTTAGAATAGGAGTAGAAATAAGAATAGGAATAGGAATTCTAGTAGGAATAGGAATTCTAGTTAGTAGGAATAGGAATTCTAGTTGAAAAAGGATTCCAATGAAGTGTCTATAAATAGGATCTCAATGTAACAATTTAGATACACAATTCAATAATATTTTCTCCAATATTTCTCACAGAAAGCTCTGGAAAAATTCTATTGCAAAGTTAGACATAAGAGGTATATTGTCGCGGTCCCATTACGTTATGCATGCCCTGATAGCAGAGAGAAGATATTGCTCAGAATTCAGATACTAACGGAACAAGAAGGAGAGCATTATGGGACTTTTGTGAAGAAAGAAGAGCTTCACAGGTTTTTCAAATAATCTCTATTATGGATGAAATAATACAAGTCAATGGCATACTTATAGTAAGATCAGTTTACTTAAATCCGGAGAAAGAGACGAAGGTCAGTCTTTTGCATGATTGGTAGCAAGGCAATTATTACAAAGGACAACAAAAAAGATAAAGAATTGGCTATATCAGTTGGTGCTTCATGTGTTAGTGCGCCAGAGAGGATGTGATTCAGCTATTGCTACACTGTTCGATGGCATATCTATTATGGTGCGATATCTCGAGCATATTGGAATGATCAGGGATACCCGACTATGTTAAAGCAAGTCACTAGGACCAAACTCTCGGGAAAAGAGACAGAAACGGAATATTATATTACTCGGCACTTATGAGGATCACATGAAAACAATGAACCCAAAGAGTAACAGGATTAGGAGGAACTGAAAAAATGGAGCACTCATTAGATACCAATAAGTATAGAAAAATTAGGTGCTCTCAGTAAAGAATCGTGTTTATGCGTGAGATTTTCTACTTTTGAACACATCTCGGACGGGATTTCCACCTCCTATCAAATGACTTTACTTGTTTTATCAAAATAAAAATAAGAGTTGAAATAATCACTTAGTTGAATTTGTATTTCCGATCAAAGGTGCGAACCATGCTTATAAATTTCATAATATAGTAAATCCTTTGTAAGAGGAAGTAAATTCTGCAATGAGGACTTCCAATTTAGACCAAGTTGATAGGAATGCTAGCATACAACCCCAATATGACTAGCTCAGTACTCATTGTCACCCTTTACTTGGGACAAGACATTGAGAACTAGCAGGATATCAGCATTGCCCTAATTAACATATGCAGTAAGTTAGAAAATGATTTCATTGGTAGTCTTTGATAACCATGGGAAAAGATCCATCAATTCATGGCAAGTGTTAAAAGTAGCTCACGAAAGTAGTGGCATAAGCAAGACAAAAAATGCAGCAATAAGGAAGGAAAAGAAAAAACTAGAAGAAGAATAGGCTGCTCCTAGTTGGTCCTTTTCTGCGCAAAAAAGAAAGGGTAGACTGATACATATAATTGAACTCATAGATATAGTATGATATGCTCTTTTTTTACTTACAAATAAGGCATAAAGTATGACTGTGACACTTCTTGGAACCAAGAGCTTGACTTGGGCCCGACAACGGTAATCAGAGAGCAAAATACGAAAAGATTCTAGAAAAAGAGCAAATGTAGGATGACTTGACAGACTAAAGAAACTAAGAGCCCATCTAGATTGGCTTAAAAAAAAGTAGTTTTTAAGTCAAAAAATAAAAAGTCAAACTTAAATGACTTTAAGTCAAAAAATAAAAAGTACGGGGAGAGCTACTTTTGGTTTTTGACTTTTTTAAAGTCATTTTAACTTATTTAAGTATGTTTAACCTTGTCATACACTTCCAAAAGCTAAAAAAGACTTATCAATAGGTTTGACCAACTTTTAAGTCAATCCAAACCGGCTCTAACTTGACTCATATATAACTGATTCAAAGATCATGTTGTAGATTTATCAACACATGTACCACCATAAAAGATGCAGATCCACACATTGAAATGTAAGTGCATGCACAGAACAACCATTGATAAACCAGCACAGAACAACCATTGATACACCAGCACATACCAACAAGGACCAACGATTTGGGTCTCGCATGATAAATGGAAAAAGTTCTGAAGGCTCCATTGTTTCTGAAAGCAAGAAATGATCAATTGCTTCCTCAAAGCGTAGGTCAAATAGTAAGAGGAATCCCACTTGAGCATGGACAAAAGAGAGTGTCTCCCTTGTCATTTCACCTTCATTTTGAAGTTCTTCAACCAGTGATATTGCTTCCTTAAAGTTTTTCTTTCGCAATAGGTCTTTTATTTGTTCTTCCGAAGGCACCTTCCGATAACACATAACCTGCCATCAGAACACAATAATCAATAAATCTAAAAACTCTAATCAGGAGGCTTTACTATGTTCCTTTTAATTCCTAAACAATCTATGTGCTTGTAACTGAAGTGGTGCAAATGGGGCGGTTGGGATGGGTTCGGGTAGGTTGAGTAAAAATGGTGATAACCCAACCCGCCCATATTAAAGAGGGTCAAAAACAGTTTGGGTTATAAACAGGTTTGACCTATTTTATATAGGGTTTATAAAAACTTTATTCGTCCAATATTATACATTACTAAATATGAAATTTAAGCATTACTCTCGTTAATAAAGAAACTTTGATAATAAACTTACTTAAAAAGTTGCACATTTCAAACATTTATATATATCCGATGAAGGTACATCAGTGTAATATGATATTAACTATCCGTCAAGACCCAACAAAAATAGCAGGCAATTCCTAAATCATCAGTATAACAAGCTAACAAATGCACAAAGTGTGATTACTTCATTCTTCTATCAAGCCACCATACACAAATAGCATGATTTGTAAAATAGCTTAAATTTTGACTTAGGTTTCTTGCAATCACATAGATGACAATAGTTAAAGAATTGTTTGATCATAAAGAGAATCTTCTATAACTTCGCACTTGAGGGGTTATTTCATGGTTCATCCGGTCATTAATAACTTGATTATTTCTAAATAATAGTACAACACTTGTAACTATTCACACTCCTCTTCATTCACCTTAGGACAGCAAGGGTAGTCAAAACATGGCCTCCAAGATTCAGTATCTGTATACAAATTTTCATAGTATCCTACCATGATTCTCTTTATTTCTTCAAATTGCACAATTTCTGCTCCTCCAAATTCCAATTAGTAATTGGTCAATGTTGTGCCTTTTGTGAGTTTCTTTTTTAAAAAAAAAAACTGTGTTGTGCTTCTTGTGAGTTGTTGTCATTGTTTGGAAAAATCTAGTGTTTTTGTCTACTTCCTTTAACCAATACCAAAGTACTTAGGATTTCTGTCTTCAACTTGCCTCTTCATTCTTAGCAAGTTCCTCCAACTTCACCAGCACAGTTGCCCTGATCATCATTTCATCTTCATTAAGTTCTCTATACTCCTACATTTATTCCAGTTCAGCTAACTCATTCAATAAGCTATTTTTTGGTAGAGTAGTTCACCAAAATTGTTTCTGCTCCACTCCTTGAGCTTGATTTTGATCATCTTTAATTTCCAGCCTAGCCTAAAATCAGGGCAGCCTTGTATCTCAAACTCATCCTCCATTGTTTCTAGTGGTTGTTTGTGTATAGGAATTGCCTCATGCACTGGAATTAGGTCCATGACCTCCTTGCCTTTTCCTTTCTCTGCATGGTGGTCTAAGAATCGGGAGGCCATCTCCTTCAAATTGATGAGACGCTTCTCTATAGAAATGTTTCTAATGTGATGGTTTTTTAAGAAAAAAGATGGGGCAGCGAAAAGGGTTGAAATGGTCCCTCTTTGGATTGAAATGGCTTCAGCAGCTTTCAATAATTTTATTAAGTATTGAGGGTTTTTAAATAGCTAACATAAAATAGATAATCTTCATAATTTGAAATTTAAAACAACCTAAAGTATCTCAACTGCTCAAACAACCTAAATAAAATTCAAAACTCAAATTCATCTAAACTGAACAACTTATTCTGCTAAAAACTACTGCAGTAACTAAATGCGAATTTCAACACTGCTCCTTTGCTTTAGTTACTTTAATTTTTTGAAACTGCTAAGTTTGAATTCTTCGGCATTAAGGGTATGCTGGCTACCTCCAAAAAGAAATAATTACAGATTTCCTATCAAATCTATAATCTAGTCTATATCATCTATAAAAAGCTGTTTACACCAAAAAAGTAGAGATAATATACAATTCAATTAACTTTGTGGATGGAATTGGATCTATCTTCAAAACATTTTCCATTTCTTTCTTTCCAGACTGACCACCATACACATGATGGTATTAGCTTCCACCATCTCTTTTAACTCTTACTGCCTCCCCTCCTAATCCAACAGCTCAACAAATCTGATTTATGTTCTGGCATTGTCCAGTTCATGCTTGTGATGTTGAGAAACAAGTTCCAAATTTGAGCAGTAAATTTACAATGCAAGAAGAGATGGTTATTTGTTTCCCATGTCAAGTTGCACAAAAAACACCTAGGGACCAGTTGTCTGCCTTTCTTTTGTAGAACTTCTTCTGTTAAACATGCCCTCTTTATCACTAACTAGGTGAAACACTTTACTTTTGTAGGAATGTCACTCTTCCAAAAGTAGTTCCAATTATATTTTGGGGGCCCTGTCATCCCCATTAGTCCTCTTTTGTAGGCATTGTTGACTGAGAAGACTCCAGCCTTGCTATGTTTCCACATGATCTTGTCTGTTGTATTGTAGTTATAATCATTCCAGCTAGTTTTTGCAGTAGCGCTGTCACCCTCTCCACCTCCCAGTCATTAAGTAGTCTTCTTAAAGATATGTCCCATCCCTGTTCTGTCCAACAATCGCTAACTCTAGCATCAGGATTCTCACATATTAGAAACAAATCTGGAAAAAGTTCTCTGAGAGAAGTTTGGTCTATCCAACCATCTTTCCAAAATTTAGTTTTGTTTCCATTACCCACCTTAATATACATGTTTCCTTCCATTTATGGCCATAGGTTCCTGATTGTCCTCCATACCCCGACCCCATATGGTTCGGAGGTAATTTTTGTACACCGAGGATTTAGTTCTCCATATTTTGCCACAATGACCTCCTTCCAGAGAGCTGCATCTTCCTCGGTGTATCTCCATAGCCATTTCATCAAAAGGCTTTCATTTTGCAGCCTCAAATTTCTGATCCCTAAACCCCCTCTTTCTTTGCTAAGAAGAACATTCTTCCAGTTGACTAAGTTATAATCCTTTCCCTCCTTATTGCCTTTCCATAGGAAGTTCCTTCTAAGTTTGTCTAGTTTTTTCACCACCTTTGCTGGGATTGAGATTGGAAACAGGTACATCACATAGGTTGGCAAAAAGTCCAGAACGGAGTTTATGAGGATCAATCTACCCCCTAGGGATAGGTATTGTGCCTTTCGTCTAGCAAGTTTCTTCTCCGTTTTCACCAAAATACCATTCCAAATCTCAATTGTTTTGTGTTTGCTACCCAGGGGCATGCCCAGGTATATGGTAGGCAAATGTCCACTTTGCATCCCAGTATGTTTGCTAGTTGCTGGATCTGAGGAACCTCATTTACAGGGAAGAGACTACTTTTTCCCCAGTTTACTTTCAACCCTGAAACTGCTTCAAACAAAACCAAAATCACTTTGATATAGCTAATTTGTTTTGTTGTAGGTTCACAAAAGATTATAGTATCATCCGCATAGAGCAGATGGCACACTTCTTTTTCCTCCCGCACTCTATCTCCGACCTGAAAGCCTCTAATCCATCTATTTTGAGTTGCAATCCTCATCATACTATCAAAGCCTTCCATTGCCAAAATGAATAAGAAAGGGGAAAGAGGATTACCCTGTCTCAGCCCTTTTTCTGATTCGAAAAAACCCACGGGTTCCCCATTCACAAGGACAGAAAACTTGACTGTTTTTATAGACACCTCAATCCACTTTATCCATTTACTGCCAAATCCCATTTGTCTGAGAGTATTCAGAAGGAAAGACCAATTCACGCGGTCATAGGCTTTCTGAATATCCAATTTACACATTAGACCAGGGGCTCCTCCTTTCATTCTTGAGTCAATGCATTCACTAGCAATGAGTGTTGCATCCATGATTTGCCTCCCCTTTATAAAAGCTATTTGATGTTTGTTGATCAATTTCGACACCACCTTTTTTAGCCTTTCCACCAACAATCTAGCAATGATCTTGTAGACTCCCCCACCAGGCTGATTGGCCTAAAATACTTCAACTCTGATGCTCCAGGTTTCTTTATAATTAAAGCAATAAAGGTTGCATTAAAGCTCTTCTCAAAAATCTGATTAGAATGAAAAAATTGAATTGTGTTGGTGATGTCATCCTTCAACAGGGCCCAAAAAGTCTGGAAGAATACCATCGGATATCCATCAGGACCTAGGGCTTTCTCTTTGAACATAAGTTCAAACATACCCTTAATCTCTTCTTCCTCAAAAGGTCTCTGCCGCCATACTTTTTCTTCTTCCGTGATCATTGTCGCCTCCTGCAATCTCAACTCAGGTCTCCATTGTTCTGCCTCCTTGTATAGGTTTTTATAGAAATTATGCACGGCCTCTTTGATCACAGCTTGGTCCTTAGTAACAGCTTCATCTACTTTCAATTGGTCTATATAGTTGAATCTTTTATGAGATGTTGCAATTCTGTGGAAAAATCGTGTGTTCTTGTCACCTTGTTTTAACCATTGGATTCTTGATCTTTGCTTCCAAGCTAATTCTTCCTTCCTTGCCACATCTTCAAATTCCATGCCCAGATGTGTCTTTTGCAGCAGTTCATCATCTGTGAGGGGCCTCTGTTCCTGAATTGTTGAATTGTTTCCCAGTTAGAAATTTGATTGAGAATATCTTCCTTCCTTTGTTTCCAGTTCCCCTTATTATTTTTGCTCCACTCCTTAAGCTTTACTTTCAACATTTTTAACTTTTCCGTCAAAATATAACCTGGTCTGCCAGTCACACTAAATGACTCCCACCAATCTTTCACCTTCTCTTTGAAACCCTCCACCTCTAACCACCATGTTTCAAATTTAAAATAAGACTTTTTCCACCCTTCATCTCCACAGGACAACACAATAGGATTATGATCCGAAGCAATTTTGGGGAGACTGCTTTGATTATCTGTGTAAAATTATCTCCCCACTCTGCACAATATAGAAATCTGTCAATTCTAGATGCACAAATATTATCTTCTCCCTTTCTCCACGTGAAAGAGCCTCCACATAATGGAGGATCAACCATCTCCATATCTTCAATGAAAGATGAGAATTCTGACATAGCACCGTCAGTCTGGGACAATTTGTTCTCTCTGATGGATATCTAGTGACATGGATATCTAGTGACATTAAAGTCACCACACACTACCCAAGGCCCGTTAATGTTATGCTCCAGCTCTAAAAGTTCTTGCCATAGCACTCTCCTATTATTCTGTTGCAGTCTGCATATACTGCACTGAGATACCAGCTGAAATCATCATTTACTCCTGAAAACTTTCCAGTTATACTTTGGTTTCCATTCAGAAACAACTCCCCCCTCCAGATTCTCCAATCCCATAGTATTAAGATCCCCCCACTACTCCCTTGCGCCTCCTTCATTAACACCGCATCTATCTGTTACTCCAAATGCTTTGTAAAATGTTATCTACTGATCCCTCTAATTTTGTCTCAACAAGAACTAGAACATCAGCCTCCCATTGCTTTAATAATTTCCTCACTATCCCCCTCTTTGCTTTAGTTACTGCAATTTTAGACAATGATCCTCCTCAATTTTGTGCTCTAGAAGTTGATGCTGAATTTCTCTTGGTTTTTTTTAACTTGCACATTTTTCTGAATACTGATCCCTCTTTTTCTTCTTTTGAACTTTTGCTTCAAAACACCTTCGATGACGTTGTCTTGTGTAGAAGTTTCTTTTGAAAGTGCTTTTATATGGACGAATTTGCTTAGTGTTGTTGCAAGTATTTTTTTTTTCTTCCATCACAACAACACATGTGGCATATGTTATAAAATATGATTGCATTTTCACTGATCAAATCTGATAAAAAGAAATTGATTTTTGAGATAGGTAACATTTACTTCTATATATTCAGAGGTATACTACATCAAAGTGTAGTCCCCCTCCAAAAAGTTTTTTTGAAATTAGTAATGTTGTATTCCTCAGCATTAAGGATATGAAGTTGACCTCCAAAAATTCTTACATAGGGACTAGGGAGGCTAATTACAAAGATCCTAGCATATCTACTAGTTGTTCTACCTCCTCTATACATTCTTGTTTACACCAAAATGTTTTACTCACATCACTCTTAAGATCTTCTAGTTACAACCAATCAATAGCATTAAACACATCTTCAGTATCTCCTATCACTACTTGCTTACACCAAAAATAGTAAAGCCCTAGGCGGTTTTGCCTTTATCTTCTGAATATTGTTCTGTTTTCCTTCAAAACATCTTTGAATCCTTTCCTTCCAAATTGTCCATGAAATGCAAGCTGGTACAATCCTCCATCTCTTCTCCTTTTCTCCTTCATTTCCATCCATGTTCCAGCATCGTAGGACTTCTAGGCTTTGTCCACTTGATCTTTCTCTTGAATTTTTTGCCCGTGAAACTTTTTGGGGCATTCAAAGAGAGACTGCTGCTTGACATTGATATTTGTTGAAAATAGTCCTATGCTTTGAAAATAAGCACATGTTGAAAATGATAGCCCTGATGAATTAAAATTGGTAGCCCTTACAGGTTAAAAGAGTAGCCTGACAGGTTTAAAATGATATGGTAGTTCTTTGTAAGAGCTCATAGATCCCTTAAGATCAATGAGACTCTTGATTCCACTGTTGGTTTTTTTACCTTGCTTTGATTCATAAATCCTAATATATTGATCTAGGATACCTCTATTTAGATCTAAAAAAAATTCAACTACTGGATAGAGTATAAAATAAAGTGGTAGGAGATGAAAGCATTGTTATCCAGTGGATTTTGCAAACATGTTCTTTTCACGATGCCTATAAGCCTTCTTGCAAGGATTCCAGTTTCAAAGGGAGTTCTTGACCAGTTTTTCTTTTTTTATAAAATGTGGCGCGGCTGCCATTTGAGCTAGTTGGAAAAAATGTTAGCTAACTTTTGGGGAGGCGGTGATGAAGACAAAAGAAAGCTTCACTGAATATTTTTTGATACTATGTGCCTACCTATTCAGGAAGGGGCTTTGGGTCCTCCTACTACAAAAGATGGGGTAGCAAAAAAGGGTGAAATGGCTTCAATAGCTTTCAATAATTTTATTAAGCATTGAAGAGTATTAAATAGCCAACATAAAATATATAATCTGCATAATTTTAAATTTAAAACAACATAAAATATCTCAACTACTCAAACAACCTAACTAAAGTTCAAAATTCAAATTCATCTAAACTAAACTTATTCTGCTAAAAACTATTGCAATAACTAAACGCAAATTTCAACATAATGGTTTAAAAGAGTTTGATTGGGTCTCACATGAGTCACTTAAGTTGATCCATTTTCCTTTTAATGTTGGGTAAAAAAATAAATTGGATTGGGACCAAAATTACTTCTTGCACACACAAATCCAAGCCCATTCCTTATTAGAATTTATTGACCCAATAATAAAACACTAACAATGTCCTCGTTGGGGCTTTGTGCACTTGGAAAAGGCTGATGCGATGGGAAACCATCCACTAGTTACAAAGCTCCAGTAAGATATTAAGAGGGCTATCACATACAGGTGCATATTTATTTTGAAGTGGAAGAAGTATTAGCTGCCATAAATGCCAGTGTACCTGACAAGGCCCCTAGGGCTGATGAGTTTACTATGGCATTTTATCAGATATCCTGGGACTTTATCAAGCCGGACTTGTTAGCAGTCATGCAAAATTATCACCAAAATTGTTGGTCGGTAAAATCTTGCAATGCTTCATTCATAGCACTCATCCCCAAGAAAAAAGGAGCAATAGAGCTGAGAGAATACATGCCAATTAGTTTAATTGACAGCACTTACAAGATTGTTGCAACATGAAGATTAGAGAAAGTGATTGGGAAGTTGGTCTCAAATCATCATAATGCATTATTCAAGGGAGGCAAATTATAGATGCTTCTCTCATAGCTAACGAGGTCCTAGACTGCCAGTAAAAAACAGAGGAATGCTGGTTTGTTATGCAAGTTAGACATTGAGAAGGCATTTGACCAGCTGAATTGGTCCTACCTCATTTCTATCCTCAGGCAAATGGGATTTAATGAAAGGTGGATCAAGTGGATAACATTCAACATATCTACAGTTAAGTACTCAATCCTCATCAACAGAAGCCTAGTAGGATTCTTCTCCCCTCAGAGAGGATTAAGGCAAGGTGATCATGTCTCTCCTTTCCTGTTCATAATAGCAATGGAGGGACTGAGCAAAATACTGGACAAAGCCAAGCAAATGCAGTGGATAAATGGTTTTGATGTAGGGAGGTATAGAGCAGTCAACATCTCCCATTTGTTATACACAGATGATACACCATTTGGGGCTGAAAGAAGTCAGATCCTATTTATAAACCCAACTCTTTTGATTTTTGAAGTCGTTTCAGGTATCCACATTAACATGTTGAAAATGTATCAACCTTGTTAATGAAGTGCTTAATCTAGAGGAACTAGCAGCCATCCTGGGGTGTAGCATTGGAGCAATTCCAATGACCTATTTAGGACTTCCTCTTGGAGCTAAGTTCAAAGCAGAAGGCTTCTGGAGTAGAGCCCGAGAGAAATTTGAAAAGAGACAGGCTTCTTGGCAAATGCAGTATTTATCTATGGGAGGCAGACTTACTCGAATCAGTAGTGTGTTGATAGCAGTCCAACTTATAATATGTCTCTCCACCCCATTCCTAGCAAGGTATAGGAAAAACTTGACAGAACAAGAAAGGATATCCTTTGGGAAGGAAACAGCATTGTGCACAAATTTCACCTAGTCAAGTGGGACGAAGTCATATTACCTAAGAGGCTAAGGGGTTTGGGCATAAACGATTTAGCCTTGCACAACAAGTGCCTCCAGATGAATTGTCTATGGAGAGACACACAGGAAGAGCAAAGCTTATGGAGGGAATCATAATTGCCAAGCATGGAGCACTGAATCATAGTAGATCAAAGCTGCCAGATTAACCATATGGGGTTGGAGTATAGAAGTATATGTGCAAGCTATGGGAAGAGTTCTCACAGTTTCACCATCTTGTAGTAGCAAATGGCCAGAGATCAGTTTTTAGAAAGACAAATGGCTTGAGAATCCTCCTTTAACGTCCGACTTGCCCAACTTTTTTCGGATAGCTAGTGACCCTGACTCAATAGTCCAACAGAACAGGGAAGGAAATATTTGGAACCTAATCCTCAGAAGGAACCTACAAGATTGGGAGTTAGAGGAAATGATGCTAGCAACACTTCACTATGCAAACATCAACCCCCTAGGCACAGACCAATTCAACTGGGAATGGGAAGTTAAGATAAAAAGAAATTCTCAATGAAGGAAGCCTACAAATTTCTAGGTCCACTCAACACAATCACAGAGAGTTGGTCAAGGAATCTTATTTGGAAGAGCAAATCCCCCCCCCCCCTTCCAAGATAAGCTGCTTCAGTTGGACTGGCATGCATGAAGCATGTTTGACACAAGCCAACCCAGCAAAAAGGAAGCTTTGAATGGTCAACCAGCAGCTATTTGTAGGAGTAATGGAATGAGAGAAATAGAAGAAACTTTGATGGGATATACACTGATCTCTAAGAGCTAAATGACTTATGTATCTGTATAGATGGGTTTATTTGATAGATTCCCTGGATACCCTTTCGAACTTGGCTAGCTCCTTGTCTTTAGTATAAGGTCTGTAATGTAGCTTCTAAGTTATTTCTGCTACTACTCTTTTGTAACTTACAAGCATCTCCTTGATGCCAGCAATGGAAACCTTTACTTCATTAAAAAAAATTGAGCCTTATCCAATTGAGTGCATTAGTTCTTAAAACTTAAAACCTTATCCAGAAAGCATCAAGTGCAGACTTTTTATAATTAAAGATATTAAAAGTTTTTATATTTATATGCGCAAGCTAGCCTGAACACACCATCTCAAAGAAAATAATGTATAGTACCTTTGAATCTGTTGCCACAACAACAAGCTTTCCTCTTCCATCCTCCTCATCAGCCACAACACAAGGACTACCTACTTCCCCAACAATTTGAACTCGCTGAACATAATTCCCCGATTTCTTATGATACAGCTCCAACTTCCCACTCCTTACCACCACAACGTATGCCCCTATCTCCCCCATGGTCTCTGGAGCTTCGCTGAAAACTAAACTACCACCCACAGGCTGTCCTTCACTATCCACAATAACACCGACATTATCCACCATTAACATCACCTTACACTCCTTTGCTAACAACTTCATCCTTGGGAGCACAGATGGATCGGGCAATGAGAATATCACACCACACTGCCCACTTGCATACGAATACAAATAGTAAGCAGTCCTAGTTCCAACAAAAACAGAGTCATCAACCCATGATAAACACATTATCCCGTCTGTAAAATTACCCTGAACTTCCTTCAAAATTACAGGAGAACCACTCAAAACCAGCTCAACAAGCAGCAACTTCTTCCCCACTGCAACCGCGAAAAAACATCCATCTTCTTTTCCATTGTTTAAACTGCTAAGAAATCTCTTACTTACAACATTAACATTCTTCAACAGACTCAATTTTCGAACTGGTTCAAGTGAATTCAAGTCGAGCAAATAAATAAAACCGTCGGACAGAACAATGAGTTTTTTTATATGACTAATAACGTGGATCGAAGTGACAGGCTTACCAATGATGTTGACCCGCAGGAAGAGTGATAAACCAGAATTGGGGTTCAGTGAGAGGGAAATAACGTCTCCGGAGACTGTTCCGACAAAAACTAGGGTTTGGGAATCGGAATTAGTGGTGATTGCTATAGAACGGATCGGAGGAAGATGAGGAATTGAAGGGTTTAAGCCGGCGAAAAGTTGAAGAACGTTCCTGGAATGAGATTTGGGTTTGGATTTCGAATTCGCCATAGAATTGTTGCGTTTTTCTTATGATTGAGATCTCAATGTATAATGTACTGTTTTGTAAAATGTTTTTGCAGGTGTGGACTTGAAACCTCAATCTTTTGTACTTTTAGTTATTGATGATGAAGCATGGAGGAAGAGAAAGAGGCGCAAGTGGGTTTAGAGTAGAGTTTATTTGTTTGTTTTGGTTTCTTATTCCGTGTTTCATACCCTTATTAGAGTTAGAGGATCAGAAATAGAGTTTGTTTGTTTTGGTTTCCTATCTAATGGGTTTAGAGTGTGGTTTGTTTATTTGTTTTGATTTCCTATTCAGTGGTTGATACCAAATTTAGAGTAGTACCCGTATTGGAGCCGGACTATTTTGAATTTGTACCGCATAGCACTCCATTCGAGAGAACACTTCATATCAAGACTCAAATTCGAAATTTTTTATTTAGAGAAAACAATCACATACGTTACATTATATCCTTTCGTGACGAGTAGAGTTTGTTACCAAAATGGAAATTCTAGGAAAATTTGAAGAGCAAAAAGTAGCAAATGGCCCGATAGGGGTGGCTCTATGCTTAAAAGGCATACGTATTAGGCTTTTAATTTTTCGATTCTCGTATTTTTATCTAACATAAATTAAATGTTAATTTTTTCTTAGAAATTTTTATTATTTGTTCTTCTTGAATCACATTTTATGATTCTAACTTATATTTTTATCTAAAATTTGTCTTATTATAGAATTATATTAACAATTCATGTAATGATTGTCTCAACTCTCAACGAAAGAATGTTTTTCAATGACGAATTAATAAAATCTCATCTAAGACTAATAATTGGAAAAAAAATTGAATAAATCAAATATAAAAGAAATTAAGTAAAAATTGCACCTAAAAAGTTAGAAAAAATATATATATATACTAGCTTTGACGCACGTGCGCTGCACGTGAAAATAAAATCATGTGCCACATTATTCTTAGAAAATAATATGAATATTGCTAAATAAGAAATTAGTCACACTTAATCTCTTAGTTACACCTCTTAAATAAACTTTCTACTCCCATCCCCATAGTGCATTACTTGATTATTATTGTTTTGTAGGTATTTTTATTTTTAATATGATATAATATAGATAAATAACTATTGATATCAAATATAAAAGATATACTAAATTGGATGTTTTAGCTGGAGTATTAGATTAATTTAACATTCATATTATGGAGTGTTCTAATATTACTGAACTTTGACATTGTCAGTGTTTGTAAATAATACTTGAGTTTTTAAGAAGAGAAGAATAGAAAACACAAAAATCCGTAGTTAAAATTTGTGAGATAACCCCTCCATTTATAGTTAAAATGTGTGGTATTAGTATGTGCATATTGTTTCTTATGATAAAAATATAGAAGATATAATAAACTGAGTGTGTTAAGAATAATTATAATTATTATTATATTTTTTTAAATGTAGTTCAAGAATTTGATGAAGCCCCTCTTTTTACGGCTAACAAAGGGTACTGTACAAAAAACAGCTTGTGGTGTCTTATCAAAAAGAAGTCACAACCCTTTATAATAATCACAACCCTTCAGAAAGGTCAAAACTCATCGAAAAAGTTATAACTCTTTGGAAAAGTCGCAACCCTTCAAAGAAGTCACAACTCTTCGGAGTTGCAACAACGAAAAAGTCGCAACCCTTCGAAGAAGTCACAACTGTTCGGAGTTGCAACCCTTCGAAAAAGTCACAACTCTTTGAAAGAGTCGCAACTGTATAGAAAAGTCACAACTCTTCAGAAAAGTTATAACTATTCGAAATTGTCACAACCCTTCAATATGAAAAGTTGTTTGCCTTTAATTTAATATAATATAATACACATAAATAAGTATAATACAATATAAATATAGAAGGTATATTGCATTTAGTGTTGTAAGTTGGGGGTATTATAAGAATTCAACATTTAAGTTATTAGTTTTTTCTTTTAAGGTAGCATAGATAAAATAAAAGATAGATACATACTTGTCTAATTTTAATTTGATATGAATATTTTTTTAAAAATAAAGAAGACTTTTAATTTAAGGATCATATGTAAAATATATAAAATGTCTTTTAACTTTGTGATCTTGAAGATGCGTCCCTCACCCCAAAGAAATAAGAACATTCTATATTAAACTAAATAAAAATAAAAGTACAACAAATAAACTGAAAACGAAAGATTTCTTATTAAATGTAGTTTGGATTCTTCAAATAAGTTTTTGATCAAATATGTTTTTTCATTAGTTTGAGACTTTTCAGATTCTGAACACGAAGTTGTAGTTTGTGCAATCGAAAATCGTTAAACTTCTTGTAAAGTAAGATTGCTCCAAAAGTATATTTTATGGCTATAAAAATAAGTGCATATTAATTATCACGATACTCTTTTTGTTTGAATTTGAGTTATTTCATTTTCCTTGTTGTATCAAATTTTTTTTATCAATCTAGTTTATCCACAAAAAATATTGTAGTTGCATAATCGAACAACTTTCACAATCTTCCTTGTTATAAATAGAAGAATAGGAAACTAACAACATTCGTAGTTTACAAGTGTGAAAAATCTCCTATATTTAAAGAAAACAAAGGTAAGTATGAAAAGATGTTTATCATGTCTTTTCAAATAAGTCACAAACATTCATAAAAATCACGACTTTTTATAAATGTCATAACTCATCAAAAAAGTCACAACACTATAAAAAAATCTCACAAACTATGCGAATAGTCACTACCATTCAATGTGAAATGGTGTGCTTTTAATATAATATAGCGTATATAAATATAATATTAAATATATAATATATAATAAATTGAGTGTTTTATGTTGGGGTATTATAGGAATTTAACATTCATGTTAGGGAGTTCATGATTATAAGGTAGTATATACATATTAAATTGAGTGTTTTATATTGGGATATTATAGTAATTTAACATTCATGTTAGGGAGTTCATGCTTATAAGGTAGTATACATATATATGTGTGTGGAAACAAAAAAGTTAAAAATTGAATTACGGTTTTACCCCTACTATAAATTGAAATGTTAAAAATATTTAATTATTTAATTTAAATATTAAATTGTATCATTTCTCTCTCTCTCTATATATATATATATATCCATGAAAAGAACGACCAATGACATTTTAGTAATTTTAACATCACTTAAGGGTGAAATAATAATTGTATAATTAATGATCAAAATGAAAATGTAGAAGAATTTATACATGTCTTAACTTTTGTTATGGGCCCATAAGGATATTATTGTAATTTTATTTAAATGAAGCGATTTCTATTACGTACTTAACTTCTTACAAACAATAATAAATTCTAAACTTGTTTTAATATTTTAGAAAGAAAATTTTGAACTAATTAAAATAAAATATGTTTGAATAGTTAATATTTTGTTCCTAGAAATACTTTAAAGGAATATTGGGTAAACATATTTTTAATGTTATGTTACATAATATGACCACTAAATTTGTATTTTGATTATTAAAATAGTCTTTAAAATTACATATCAGTAGTTTTTAATTAATTTGAAAAAAATATCAAATTTCGTGACTAAAAGAATGAATAATGTTTGACTATCAAGAAATCAATAATTTGATATTGTATTCATCCAAAAGATTAAAAAAAATATAAATTTTTCATTTTAATATTTTTTTAATATCAAATATGATAAACTATTTAACAGAGAAAATTTGACAAGAAGAACGTTTAACATTTAAATTCTAATGAATATTAAAATTCAAGCTAAAGAAATGAGTAGTTAAAAATAAAGAAGAAGAACAAAAGAAAATGTCAATAGAAAAAGACTCTGTTTAGAAATATATATATTATTTTATTTTTCTAATATATAGAAGAGCCATGATGAGGACGATCAATGTCAATTTTGTAATTTTAAACATTATTATGGGCAAAGTTCTAAATTTATAGTTGTATAATTAATTGTCAAAATAGTTTTCTAGAAGAATCCAATTTTCCTTTTCAAGAGTCACAAAAAGTTTTATTTCATGTATGACCCACAACTCATTTTTATTTTATTTTTAAAAATCAAGTTGTATTTGTTTGATTATAATAATAATGTGAAAAATATTTTTATTTTTATACTCTTGACAATTCAAATCGTTCATCTATATTTATTACTACTACAACATATTCACTATAATCCTACAATCTTCCATGTATGTAATTTTCTTTTTAATTATATATAATGTTTTTTAAACATAGGTATTCACATAGTTTTATTTAACCTATTTTATCTCCAAAATAATATTTATTTTATCTCAATTCCATGTATGTAATTTTCTTTTTAATTATATATAATGTTTTTTAAACATAAGTATTCATATAGTTTTATTTAACCTATTTTAACTCCAATATAATATTTATTTTATATTTAAAAATTGTGACTTAAATAATAAAATAAAAATAACACAACTCTAAAGAGATAAAAAAAAAGAAGAGAAGAATATAGAGTTGGTAATGAAAGAATTGATAAATAATGACCGCATAATGATAGTTTAAGAGAATATATAATTAATTAACGGGATAAACTTTGAAATAGTACAAATATATGGGATCAAAAATTAATTTGTCATAGAATTATATATTATATACTTAAGAAACTTTCACAAGCAGATAAACTACGGATTGACCTTCATATAATCGTGAGTTGCACTTTTTAGTCTTTATTTCTACTTTTACAATCTTGAATTATGATATATTAGTGTCATTCGTCGAGAGTAAGAAGCATATTAAATATTAGAATATGAATGCTTTACAATCTATAAATAAATATTTTATCAATTAATATCAATACTTGAATTTCAGAATTAAGTTACTTTAGTACCTTATTTATATTAAGTTTTGGTTATATCGACTAGATATTGATAAAACAAACTATAAAACATAATTGTGAAAAAGGTTTAGCATTTTCATTTTAAATTTTGTTAAACAACAAAATAGGTTTTTTTTTAAAAAACTTGACTAAAGTTTGTACTCACTCCATTTCGATTTATGTAATGTTTATTTGACTTAAAATGAAGTTTTTTTTAAAAATAAAATTATTTTAAAACTCGTTGTCTAAAACAAACCATAGATGTTCATATGACTATAAATCTTCTTACTAAGAATAAAATGTATATTTTAAATTTAAAATGTTATTAAATTTATTAATACATTAGAGAAAAATATGTTAAATAAATTAAAGTTAAAATGACATAAATTTTCATAATTTTAAGAGTTAATACATCATATCTCTACTCTTTTTCAAATTACAAAAAAAATCTTAAAATTAAAAAAAAATAGATTTATCAGGAGACATGCAGATACATCGGTCATGATACATTGCTTTTCACAAAACTTGCAGACACATAGCTCACGGATGAATTCGAGAGGAGAGAGCTATATTTGAGAGGGGGTATGGATGTACCCGAGAGGAGAGAGATGTATTTGAGAGGGAGTATGGATGTACCCGAGAGGAGAGAGATGTATTCAAGAGGGGATGAAGATGTATTCGAGAGAGGATATGTATGTATTTGAGAGAAGATTGTAATGTATCTAACAAGAGAGAGAGATGTATCTGATTGGGAATTTTTAAAATTTTTGTAAATGCTAGAAAATTTTCAAAATTGTAATAAAATAATATGTGAGTTTAGTTAAAACTAAAAATAATAATTGTAAACATGATTAATTATATTGGGCCCGTGAACGGGTCTTCAATTATCTACTATGTATATATATATAAATATATATATATATATATATATATATATAGAAGAGTCAAGTTGAGGACGACCAAGGATAAATTTGTCAATTCATAAAGATTCTAGAATGTTTGTTTCTATATTATATTATGACATCAAGAAAGTGGTACTAGTTTTTTAATGACAAAACAATCCAATATATATGGACCCACATTTTCAATCACATTTTTTTCTTAAGTTTTTTGAATCTAGACTAATAATTATTCTATTTTAATGAGATATTACACTTCGTATAGATTTATTTTCTATATAGTATAAATAAAATTTTCTTTAATCCAAAAATATCTATTAAGAAAATGTAGAATAAATTTTTATTTTCACAGCATACTAATGACTTTTATAGATCTAAAGGTAATTCTAAATTATTGATTTGTTAAGACCTAGAAAATTGACTACATGCCGAGAGTTGCTAGAGGTGGTTGGATTAGCTAAGTCACATGGGGTTCGATATGCTACACTCCAGCTTCGTGGGCCAGCAAGAGAGTGGTGGAGGACTTATTCGGGTTTTTTACTAGTTGGATCTCCTCCAGTGACTTGGGAGCAGTTTTCTAGTGCATTCCATGATCGTTTTATCCCTTGGAGCGTGAGAGAGGAGAGCCTCTTGAGGTTTGAGAACCTGAGACAGGATGGTTTATCGGTTACAGAGTATGAGGCGCGTTTTTGCCAGTTGTCTAGGCATGCGTTGGCCATTATTCCAGATGAGACAGAGAGGATCTGCAGATTTGTGAGGGGGTTGACTTTCTCTATCAGGTCAGCTGTGTTTCGGGCATCTAGAGAGGGGGTTTCTTTCCATTCCATTCTGAGCGCTGCCAAAGAGGCAGAATTGATGGAGAGACAGGAGTTTGGGGACCCTAAAAGGGTTCGTACATTCGGTCAGTTTCATGGTGCCTCATCTGGAGGTAGGGGATCACAAAAAGGGAGTGGTTATTTTCAGCAGCTGGGACCCATTCATGCATCTATGCCGACATCCGAAGGTGGTCAGACATCTAAGGGTTCTTATAGCCCGGGTCAGGGCTCGTACGGTTCACAGCAGCGACCTATAGGGCGAGGAAATTATAGTGGGTTTTCAGGGTCCACACAGCAGTTCCCAGGTCAGAGATTTTGCTATACTTGTGGAGATCCCGATCACCAGATGCGGCAGTGTACTTCTCAAAGGGGTCGTGGTGGGCCTCGACCTAATTCTTCATTTCAGACTAGACCATCAGCACCACATGGTAGAGTCCGTGGCAGAGTTCAGTCAGGTAGAGGTGATAGAGCTTCTAGTAGTGTTGTTGCAGCTCAGCATAGTGGGGGTAGAGGTACCACTCAGGCTGGAGGTGGACGAGGGGGCCACTGTTATTCTTTCCCAGGGAGACCCGAGGTAGAGGCCTCTGATGCTGTTATTACAGGTATCATCCCAATATGCTATCGACCTGCGTCTGTATTGTTTGATCCAGGGTCTACATTCTCTTATGTGTCTACCTATTTTGCTGTCGAATTTGATATGATATGTGATAGCATGACTGCACCTATTCGTGTTTCTACACCCGTGGGTGAGCCCTTAGTGGTGAATCGAGTGTATCGATCATATCTTGTTTCTTTGGCTGGGTATGACACTTGGGTAGACTTAATCATTCTGGGGATGGTAGACTTTGATGTTATCTTGGGTATGGATTGGCTTTCTTCTTATCATGCTGTCCTTGATTGTAATGCTAAGACTGTGACTTTAGCGATGCCTGGTGTTCCGAGGGTTGAGTGGAAGGGTGTTAGTGGTTCTTATCCTAGCAAGGTCATCTCTTTTATCCGTGCTCAAATATTGGTGGAGAGAGGGTGTTTGTCTTACTTAGCTTTTTTCGGGATACTAGTGTTGAACCACCTCCCATGGACTCTGTTCCCGTGGTTTAGGAGTTTCCCGATGTATTCCCTTCTAATCTTCCAGGTGTTCCTCCCGATAGAGATATTGATTTTGCTATTGATTTGGAGCCGGGCACTAAGCCTATTTCTATCCCTCCCTACCGTATGGCTCCAGCAGAGTTGAAAGAGTTGAAGGATCAGTTACAGGATTTATTGAGTAAGGGTTTTATTCGCCCTAGTGTATCACCTTGGGGTGCCCCTGTATTGTTTGTGAAGAAGAAGGATAAGACTATGAGGATGTGTATTGATTACAGACAGTTGAACAAGGTAACGGTGAAGAATAAGTATCCTCTTCCGCGTATTGATGACTTATTTGATCAGCTACAGGGAGCATCATTGTTCTCTAAGATTGATTTGAGGTCTGGGTATCATCAGTTGAAGATTAGGGAATCAGATATCCCTAAGACAGCTTTTTGGACCCGATATGGGCATTATGAGTTCCTAATGATGTCCTTTGGATTGACTAATGCCCCTGCAACATTCATGGAGTTGATGAATGGGGTGTTTCGACCATACCTTGATTCTTTTGTGATTGTTTTCATCTATGACATCTTGGTTTACTCCAAGACTGAGGAGGACCATGTCCGACACTTGAGAATTGTACTTCAGTGGTTGAGAGAAGAGAAGTTGTATGCCAAGTTCTCAAAGTTTGAGTTCTAGCTTACTTCTGTGGCATTCTTAGAACACGTGGTGTCCAAGGAGGGTATTATAGTAGATCCGACCAAGATTGAGGCAGTTGGAGGCTGAACGCAACCTACTTCACCTACTGAGATTAGGAGTTTTGTGGGATTGGCAGGCTATTATCGACGATTTGTTTAGAGTTTCTCTACTATTGCAGCTTCATTAAATAGATTGACTCGACAGGATGTGGGTTTTCAGTGGTCTGATGAGTGTGAGGAGAGATTTCAAAATCTCAAGACTTTGTTGACTTCTGCTCCTGTGTTGACTCTACTTGAGGAGGGTGTAGACTTTACTGTGTATTGTGATGCTTCAGGAGTTGGGTTGGGTGGTGTGTTGATGCAGAAGGGGAAAGTGATTGCTTATGCTTCTAGGCAGTTGAAATCCCATGAGAAGAACTACCCTACTCATGATTTGGAGTTGGCGGCTGTGGTATTTGTACTTAAGTTATGGCGTCATTATTTGTATGGGGTGCATTGTGAGATCTTCACTGATCATCAGAGTCTTCAGTATATCTTTAGTCAGCGTGGCTTGAGTTGTTGAAGGACTATGATGTGACCATTCTGTATCATCCAGGGAAGGCCAATGTTGTGGCCGATGCTCTGAGTAGGAAGAATCCTAGCATGGGCAGTCTTGCAGCGCTTAGTATTGAGGAGAGACCATTGGCTAGGGATATGCAGATATTAGCTAACAGTCTTGTCCGCTTGCAGGTTTCAAAGGAGAGTGATGGGATGATTGCTTTTATTGAGGCTCGGTCTTCTTTAGTCGAGCAGATCCGTGCACACCAGTTTGATGATGAAAAATTATGTCTCATTCGAGACAAAGTATTGAGAGGGGAAGCTAAGGAGGCCGTCGTTGATTCTGATGGTGTCTTGCGGATCGGAGGCAGGATTTGTGTGCCCAAGACAGACGATTTGATTAGATTGATTCTTGAGGAGGCCCATTGTTCTCGGTATTCCATCCATCCGGGAGCGGCAAAAATGTATCATGATCTAAGTCAGCATTACTGGTGGTGTGGGATGAAGAGGGATATTTCAAACTTTGTTTTGAGGTGTTTGACTAGCCAGCAGGTCAAGTGTGAGCACCAGCGGCCCGGGGGTGTATCTCAGAGGATGCCTATTCCTACTTGAAAGTGGGAGCGGATTACCATGGACTTTGTTGTGGGTTTGCCTACCACAGTGGGTGGTTATGACTCTATTTGGGTCGTTGTTGATAGGCTGACCAAGTCTGCCCATTTCATTTTGGTTCGGGTGAAGTATACGGTAGAAAAGTTAGCCGAGCTATATATAAGCCAGATCGTGCGACTACATGGGGTTTCTATCTCTATTATATCAGATCGAGGTTCACTATTTAACTTCTCACTTCTGGAAGGCATTACAACATGGTCTTGGTACTCAGTTAGATATGAGTACAGCTTTTCACCCTCAGACAGATGGTCAGTCCGAGCGGACGATTCAGGTGTTGGAGAACATGCTGCGGGCGTGTGTGA
Organism: Solanum lycopersicoides; assembly: GCA_022817965.1. NCBI lineage: Eukaryota > Viridiplantae > Streptophyta > Magnoliopsida > Solanales > Solanaceae > Solanum > Solanum lycopersicoides. The sequence continues at coordinate 13,113,783 of CM040622.1, read as the reverse complement.
TCAATTTTGGAGCTAGATGGGATCGACATTTACCCTTAGCGGAGTTTGCCTATAATAACAGTTATCACTCTAGTATCCAGATGGCCCCATTTAAGGCGTTGTATCGTAGACGGTGTATATCTCCGATCGATTGGTTTGATTCGAGGAGATGGACTCTTTGGATACAAACTTGCTTAGAGATGCTATGGAGCAAGTCCGTATGATTCAGTATAGACTGTTGACAGCCTAGAGTTGACAGAAGAGTTATGCAGATCGGAGAGTTAGAGCCTTAGTGTTTATGGAGGGTGATCATGTTTGGCTCCGAGTATCACCCATGAAGGGTGTGATGAGGTTCGGAAAGAAGGGCAAGCTTAGCCCTAGATTCATTGGACCTTTTGAGATTTGAGCCGAGTGGGAGAGGTGGCTTATAAGTTGGCGTTGCCAGCTAGTTTGTTGGCAGTTCATCCTATTTTCCATGTTTCCATGCTTCGGAAGTATATTCCGGATGAATCTCATGTGATTTTATTTGATTCTGTGGAGCTGGGTCCAGAGTTGACGTTTGAGGAGGAACCTACAGCTATTCTAGATAGGCAGGTTCGAAAGCTTAGGACCAAAGAGATTGTTTCAGTGAAGGTACAGTGGAAGCACCGATCAGTGGGAGAGGCAACTTTGGAGACAGAGTCTGACATGCGTGCCAGATATCCTCAGCCTTTTGAAACTTCAGGTACTTTCCTCACTTAATGTTCGAGGACAAACATGATTTTTAGTGGTGGATAATGTGATGACCCAGAAGGTCCATTTTGGTAATTTAAATATCCGTTTAACTTGAGTTGATTAATTGATGAGTAATTATAGATAAATAACTTAACTGATAGTTAATCCGTTAAAGTGATAATTTATTAAAAATTCTTTACCACTAGGCCCATGTATTAAAAATAAGTTAGTGGGTTTGTCAGTTTTAATAAACAATTAAATTTGAAAAAAAATAGAGAGAGTCAGAAAACAGAAAGAATACAGAAGCGGCATCATCGTTCCAGGTAACCTTAAGCATAACTTTAATTCTGTTTGTTTGAGATGGTGGCTGCATATATATATACATATTACTATTATATTAAGCAGTAAAAAAATAATGAATTGTCCCTTGAAAATTGTTACAAAGTATCGTTTTGTGTGCCAAATTATTCTTCATTAATGGCTATAGTGGAATAATGAGTTGGCAAGGATAGATAGAAGGATAGAAAGTTTATATGTTAGAAATATTGATTGGAAAAATTAAGATACATTATGTGTTTATATTGATAAAAATTGGAACGTAAGTTACTGGAAAAATTGGGGCGAATATTGGGAATTTATTTGATTGGCATTAAAAGGAAATTATATTTATATAAAAGGATAAAATTAATTAGGTGTAATAAATATTGAAATGAAAATTGAGGCATATTGTTGTGTGTTAAAGTAACTAGAATTCTGGGAATTTTGGGCAAGTCTTGAAATATTCTTTTGGAGTAAAGAATGATGACCAATGATTGGATCATTATGAGTCAATCATTGGTTAGAGGAAAAGAGTTGAAAAGAAAGACAATGGATCATAATTCAGCAACGTAAATATGAATTCTTTCGAGCTTAATTTTTAGAGTCTTAGTTATTATATTATGGTTCAAGTTTTGATATATTGGTATGTATATTATTTAAATATTGGCTGAATGATATTTTATGAGTACCATTTAAATTATGATATTGGAAAAAAAAATTAGGATAAAATCCTAGACTTGAAACTTCAAAAATACGAATGATAGTTGGCATTAAGAATTAAGAACTTGATTATACATGTGGGTGAATTTTTAGGTCAAGATTAAACACATAATAATATAAGTGTTGTTAGTTCCGAAACCTTATTGTGAATATATATACTTGAATAGATTCCATTGATTCGGAAGCTCAACGAAAAGGGAAGGCTCAAGTACCGGAGTGATTATTCGATTGACTAAGGCAAGTGGATTTCTAAACCCTTGTTAAGCGTATGAAATTCGTGTATTTCCTTGTGTGGTGTTGAGAATGATTTGGAGGCTTTTTGCTTATTTGTTGGTGTTGTATTCCTTGTTGTAAATTGTGCTTTGTTATCAAAAGGGTTATCTCCTCATTTTTATTTGAGCACGTCATTTGCATTGTATCTGAGACATGGTTGTGATAAGAGGATGTACCATTTCGAGGGTCGTATCGCGCGCCGCGATGGATCTTATATTTCGAGGGACGTATCACGCGCCGTGAAGGTTACTATATCGAGGGTCATGTCGTGCGCCGCGACAGATGCATGGACAGATATGTCCCCCATGGGTCCCAGGCTGAGAGACAACGGGTGTGTATCGTTAGGGAAGACATGCATCACTATATTTGACATTGCATCTCATGGCATTACGCATTTTTATTATTGATGAACTTGAACACGTGTTTTGCTGATCTTGTGAGTGTTTCTTTGTGAAACTTGTGACTGTTGAATATTGAGTTGTTATTGAGAATGTGTAACTGATAAGAGTGTGGTTATTGAGTTGTGTGTTTGGTAAACTATGAACTGTTAGGCTGTATCGTTGAGGTTTAGATAGGGTGTAAGGAGTACTCGTATTTTGTTCACTTAACTTGTGCTTAGAGGTTTGTTTGTTGGGTACCGCGTGGTTTGGTACTCACCCCTTGCTTCTACAAATTTTTATAGGATACGAGCCCAGATCTTCGTGATACCTCTCATCTCTTCGTTTCCGAGGCATCTTGTGGAGGATTGTGAGGTAGCTGCTTGTCATCTCAGCGAACTTTCCTACTCCAGTTTATGACTTTGTTTTTACTTGAAAGACAATTTCATTTTTAGACTCGTATTTTTACTTCAAATCTAGTATTTACATTAGAGGCTTGTGCACACCAGGTTTTGGGGATTGAATTAAGTTGAATTGTTTTCGTATTAGTAAGTGTTATCAGACTATTGTTTTAATTCTGCATTTTATCAAAATTATTGGGTTAGGCTGACTTGTCTTGGTGGGATAAGACGAGTGCCATCACACCCATTTTTGGGTCGTGACAGTTTTGACATTTTAGAAAGAAAATTTTGAACTAATTAAAATAAAATGTGTTTGAATAGTTAATATTTTGTTCGTAAAATACTTTAAAGGAATATTGGGTAAACATATTTTTAATGTTATGTTACATAATATGACCACTAAATTTGTATTTTGATTATTAAAATAGTCTTTAAAATGACATATCAGTAGTTTTTAATTAATTCAAAGAAAATATCAAATTTCGTGACTAAAAGAATGAACAATGTTTGACTATCAAGAAATCAATAATTTGATAATGTATTCATCCAAAAGATAAAAAAATATAAATTTTTCAATTTAATATTTTCTTAATATCAAATATGATAAACTATTTAACAGAGAAAATTTGACAAGGAGAACGTTTAACATTCAAATTCTAATGAATATTAAAATTCAAACTAAAGAAATGAGTAACTAAAAAATAAAGAAGAACAACAAAAGAAAATGTCAATAGAAAAAGACTTTATTTAGAAATATAGAGGAAGAAAAAAATTTTAAAATAAAGAAATTAGAAAAAAATAACCTGAATAGAAGTATATTGGTTATTTTGTGGGTGAAGCTTTAGAGTTTTCTTTACGGCATGATATTAAGTGTAGTATCAAAAAAATATTAATTATGTAATTTAGAATATAACATTACGATAATGGTTATTGTATATAGAAATAAAGTTACTTTCATGATTGTTTTTATTGTTGTGGAGTAAAAAATTGTTTGTTTAATAAATACTTTCAATATATATATATATATATATATATATAAGTAAATTTGTTTTCTTGATTGTTTTTATTGTTGTGAAGTTAGAAATCATTTTTTTAAGTATTTCTATTTATCGAAGACAATAATAAAATGTATCACAAAATTCATCGACAAAGTCAAATACAAACACATTATACTTACGTTGAAGCAATAGAAATTTTAAAGACTTTAAATCGATCGTTACGAATTGATTGATCAATGATTAGTATTTTATCAAATGCAAAGCTTATGGTGCAGATATCACAAAACGAAGATAATAACATTGTAAAAAATAGATACCACTTGAGAATATATATGAAGATCGATAAAGTTTTTCAAAAATATCAATATTTTATATATTCCTTGAACGTGAAATGTTTTAACTCTTAATCTAACACATTTCTCTATTTCCTTGCTTGATAGAATTTTTTAGAATTCAACTTTCTCAATTTAGTTATAAAGACACATTTATGTCGTATGGCCATTTAAAATAGATTATAAAGTAATAATAATATATAGAAGAGCCATTAAAAAAGGACGACCAATGCATTTTAGTAATTTTAGCTTCACTTAAAGTTAAATTAATAATTGTATAATTAATGGTCAAAATAAAAATGAGAAGAATCTATACATGTCTTAACTTTTGTTATGGGCCCATAAGGGTATTACTGTAATTTTGTTTAAATGAAGAGTTTCTATTACGTACTTAAGTTCTTACAAACAATAATAAATTCTAAGCTTGTTTTGACATTTTAGAAAGAAAATTTTGAACTAATTAAAATTAAATGTGTTTGAATAGGTAATATTTTGTTCCTAGAAATACTTTAAAGGAATATTGGGTAAACATATTTTTAATGTTATGTTATATAATATGACCACTAAATTTATATTCGATTATTAAAATAGTCTTTAAAATGACATGTCAGTAGTTTTTAATTAATTTGATCGAATTTCGTGACTAAAAGAATGAGCAATGTTTGACTATCAAGAAATCAATAATTTGATATTGTATTCATCCAAAAGATCAAAAAATATAAAATTTTCAATTTAATATTTTCTTAATATCAAATGTGATAAACTATTTAACAGAGAAAATTTGACATGGAGAACGTTTAACATTCAATTTCTAATGAATATTAAAATTCAAACTGAAGAAATGAGAATTTCGTGACAAAGAATGAACAATGTTTTGACTATCAAGAAATCAATAATTTGATAATGTATTCATTCAAAAGATAAAAAAAAATATTAATTTTTCATTTTAATATTTTCTTAATATCAAATATGATAAATTATTTAACAGAGAAAATTTGACAAGGAGAAAATTTAACATTCAAATTCTAATGAATATTAAAATTCAAACTAAAGAAATGAGTAGTTAAAAAATAAAGAAGAACAAAAGAAGAAAATGTCAATAGAAAAAGACTTTGTTTAGAAAATAGAGGAAGAAAAAAATTAAAAAATAAATAAATAAATTAGAAAAAAACAACCTGAAAAAAAGTATATTGGTTACTCTGTGGGTGTAAGCTTTAGAGTTTTCTTTACGGCATGATATTAAGTGTAGTATCAAAAAAAAATTAATTATGTAATTTAGAATATAACATTATGATAATTGTTATTGTATATAGAAATAAAGTTTCTTTCATGATTGTTTTATTGTAGTGGAGTAAAAATTATTTTTTAATAAATACTTTCAATATTTAGAATATAACATTACGATAATTGTTATATATATATATATATATATATATATATATATATATATAAATTTGTCTTCTTGATTGTTTTTATTGTTGTGAAGTTAGAAATCATTTTTTTAAGTATTTCTATTTATCGAAGACAATAATAAAATGTATCACAAAATTCATCGACAAAGTCAAATACAAACACATTATACTTACGTTGAAGCAATAGAAATTTGAAAGACTTTAAATCGATCTTTACGAATTGATTGATCAATGATTAGTATTTTATCAAATGCAAAGCTTATGGTGCAAATATCACAAAACGAAGATAATATCATTGTGAAAAATAGATACTACTTGCGAATATATATGAAGATCGATAAACTTTTTCAAAGATATCAACATTTTATATATTCTTGAATATGAAATGTATTAACTCTTAATCTAACACAATTCTCTATTTCCTTGCTTGATAGAATTTTTTAGAATTCAACTTTATCAATTTAGTTATAACGACACATTTATGTCGTATGGCCATTTAAAATATATTATAAAGTAATAATAATATATGGAAGAGCAATGAAAAAGACGATCAATGCATTTTAGTAATTTTGTAAAATAATAATTGTATAATTAATGATCAAAATGAAAATGAGAAGAATCTATACATGTCTTAACTTTTGTTATGGGCTAATAAGGATATTATTGTAAATTTGTTTAAATGAAGAGTTTCTATTACGTACTTAAGTTCTTACAAACAATAATAAATATTAAGCTTGTTTTGACATTTTAGAAAGAAAATTTTGAACTAATTAAAATAAAATGTGTTTGAATAGGTAATATTTTGTTCCTAGAAATACTTTAAAGGAATATTGGGTAAACATATTTTAATGTTATGTTACATAATATGATCACTAAATTTGCATTTCGATTATTAAAATAGTCTTTAAAATGACATGTTAGCAGTTTTTAATTAATTTGATCGAATTTCGTGACTAAAAGAATGAACAATGTTTGACTATCAAGAAATCAATAATTTGATAATAGATTCATCAAAAGATCAAAAAATATAAAATTTTCGTTTTAATATTTTTTTAATATTAAATATGATAAACTATTTAACAGAGAAAATTTGACAAGGAGAACGTTTAACATTCAATTTCTAATGACTATTAAAATTCAAACTAAAGAAATGAGTAGTTAAAAAATGAAGAAGTTCAACAAAAGAAAATGTCAATTGAACAAAGACTTTGTTTAGAAATATAGAAGGAAGAAGAAAACTAAAAAATAAATAAATTAGAAAAAACAACCTGAATAAAAGTATATTTGTTATTTTGTGGGTGTAAGGTTTAGAGTTTTCTTTACGGCAAGATATTAAGTGTCGTATAAAAAAAATTAATTATGTAATTTAGAATATAACATTATGATGATTGTTATTGTATATAGAAATAAAGTTTCTTTCATGTTTGTTTTTATTGTTGTGGAGTAAAAACTTACTTTTTTAATAAATACTTTCAATATTTAGAATATAACATTAAGATAATTGTTATTGTATATAAAAATAAAGTTGTTTTCTTGATTGTTTTTATTGTTGTGAAGTTAGAAATCATTTTTTTAAGTATTTCTATTTATCGAAGACAATAATAAAATGTATCACAAAATTCATCGACAAAGTCAAATACAAACACATTATACTTACGTTGAAGCAATAGAAATTTGAAAGACTTTAAATCGATCTTTACGAATTGATTGATCAATGATTAGTATTTTATCAAATGCAAAGCTTATGGTGCAAATATCACAAAACGAAGATAATATCATTGTGAAAAATAGATACTACTTGCGAATATATATGAAGATCGATAAACTTTTTCAAAGATATCAACATTTTATATATTCTTGAACATGAAATGTATTAACTCTTAATCTAACACAATTCTCTATTTCCTTGCTTGATAGAATTTTTTAGAATTCAACTTTATCAATTTAGTTATAACGACACATTTATGTCGTATGGCCATTTAAAATATATTATAAAGTAATAATAATATATGGAAGAGCAACGAAAAAGACGATCAATGCATTTTAGTAATTTTAACATCACTTAAGGGTAAAATAATAATTGTATAATTAATGATCAAAATGAAAATGAGAAGAATCTATACATGTCTTTACTTTTGTTATGGGCCTATAAGGATATTACTGTAATTTTGTTTAAAAGAAGAGTTCCTATTACGTATTTAAATTCTTACAAACAATAATAAATTCTAAGCTTGTTTTGACATTTTAGAAAGAAAATTTTGAACTAATTAAAATTAAATGTGTTTGAATAGGTAATATTTTGTTCCTAGAAATACTTTTAAGAAATATTGGGTAAACATATTTTTAATGTTATGTTACATAATATGACCACTAAATTGTATTTCGAATATTAAAATAGTCTTTAAAATGACATGTAAGTAGTTTTTAATTAATTTGATCGCATTCCGTGACTAAAAGAATGAGCAACGTTTGACTGTAAATAAATCAATAACTTGATAATGTATTCATCCAAAAGATCAAAAAATATAAATTTTTCATTTTAATATTTTCTTAATATCAAATATGATAAACTATTTAACAGAGAAAATTTGACAAGGAGAACGTTTAACATTCAATTTCTAATGAATATTAAAATTCAAACTAAAGAAATGAGAATTTCGTGACAAAGAATGAACAATGTTTGACTATCAAGAAATCAATAATTTGATAATGTATTCATCAAAAAGATAAAAAAAATATAAATTTTTTATTTTAATATTTTCTTAATATCAAATATGATAAACTATTTAACAGAGAAAATTTGACAAGGAGAACGTTTAACATTCAAGTTCTAATGAATATTAAAATTCAAACTAAAGAAATGAGTAGTTAAAAAATAAAGAAGAACAACAGAAAAAAATGTCAATAGGAAAAGACTTTTAGAAAATAGAGGAAGAAAAAAATTAAAAAATAAATAAATAAATTAGAAAAAAACAACCTGAATAAAAGTATATTGGTTATTTTGTGGGTGTAAGCTTTAGAGTTTTCTTTACGGCATGATATTAAGTGTAGTATAAAAAAAATTAATTATGTAATTTAGAATATAACATTATGATAATTGTTATTGTATATAGAAATAAAGTTTCTTTCATAATTGTTTTTATTGTTGTGGAGTAAAAAATTATTTGTTTAATAAATACTTTCAATATTTAGAATATAACTTTACGATAATTGTTATTATTATATATATATATATATATATATATATATATATATATATATATATAAATAAATTTGTTTTCTTGATTGTTTTTATTGTTGTGAAGTTAGAAATCATTTTTGTAAGTATTTCTATTTATCGAAGACAATAATAAAATGTTGTTGTTCATCTTGTATTCCAAATATACTTTGAGCAAAACTTTGAACATCTTTGTGAGACAACAAAGTTTAAGAACATTTTCACAACTAGAAAATTAAAACTATTAGCGAAACTAGAATCAGAAACATATTAGAAAAAATATACGAAATATTTTTCTTAAAAAGAATTGTTGTTAATATTGTCGAAAGAATCTTACTGATTCCAACAAACTTTGCAAAAACACGAAGTTACCAAGTTTGATTAACTAGTGAAAAACAAAAGAATAGAAGAACAGAAATTAATTCACAAATCTAAAATTTGTAAAACACGTACCAGAATCCGGAAAAAATTTAATAGGAAAAAGATCAAGTCCACTGAACTCACAATGTCCCCTTAAGGAAATTATTCCCCTCTAGTATCCGATGTTTGATTTGGAATATGACCTCCCAGGGTAAAATGATCTCAATCACCAGAGTATAGATACCAAAAACTCTGGTGTCAGCGAGCTACTCAACGCCAGTAAAGTACACTTAGAATACTAGATTTAGTAGTAGAAGAAGAAATCCATAAATTCTATGTTTAAAATAAAAGAAAATCCCTCAATTTATATAAAACAAAGGGTAGTGCAAAAAGGTTCTTATTGTGCCTTACCGGAAAGGTCACAAACCTTTGAAAAGTCACAATCTTTCGGAAAGGTCGTCACCTTTCATAAAAGTCACAACTTCCCATAAAAGTCACAACTTTTCATAAAAGTCGCAATTTTTCATAAAAATCACAACTTTTCATAAAAGTCGCAACCTTTCTTAAAAGTCACAACTCTTTATAAAAGTCGCAACTCTTCATTTTCCATTCACACCTTTTAAAACCCAACAAATGTACCACAAAATTCATCGACAAAGTCAAATACAAACACATTATACTTAAGTTGAAGCAATAGAAATTTGAAAGACTTTAAATCGATCTTTAAGAATTGATTGATCAATGATTAGTATCTTATCAAATTCAAAGCTTATGGTGCAAATATCACAAAACGAAGATAATAGCATTGTGAAAAATAGATACCACTTGCGAGTATATATGAAGATCGATAAACTTTTTCAAATATATCAACATTTAATATATTCCTTGAACCTGAAATATTTTAACTCTTAATCGAACACAATTCTCTATTTCCTTGCTTGATAGAATTTTTTAGAATTCAACTTTCTCAATTTAGTTATAACGACACATTTATGTCGTATGGCCATTTAAAATAGATTATAAAGTAATAATATATAGAAGAGCCATGAAAAGGACGACCAATACATTTTAGTAATTTTGTAAAATAATAATTGTATATTAATGATCAAAATGAATATGAGAAGATTCTATACATGTCTTAATTTTTGATATGGGCCCATAATGATATTATTATAATTTTGTTTAAATGAAGAGTTTCTATTACGTACTTAACTTCTTACAAACAATAATAAATTTTAAGCTTGTTTTGACATTTTAGAAAGAAAATTTTGAACTAATTAAACTAAAATGTGTTTGAATAAGTAATATTTTGTTCCTAGAAATACTTTAAAGGAATATTGGGTAAACATATTTTAATGTTATGTTACATAATATAACCACTAAATTTGTATTTAGATTATTAAAATAGTCTTTAAAATGACATGTCAGTAGTTTTTAATTAATTTGATCGAATTTCATGACTAAAAGAATAAACAATGTTTGACTATCAAAAAATCAATAATTTGATAATGTATTCATCCAAAAGATCAAAAATATAAAATTTTCATTTTAATATTTTCTTAATATTAAATATGATAAACTATTTAACAGAGAAAATTTGACAAGGAGAACGTTTAACATTCAATTTCTAATTAATATTAAAATTCAAACTAAAGAAATGAGTAGTTAAAAAATAAAGAAGTTCAACAAAAGAAAATGTCAATTAAATAAAGACTTTGTTTAGAAATATAGAAGGAAGAAAAAAACTAAAAACTAAATAAATTAGAAAAAAACAACCTGAATAAAAGTATATTGGTTATTTTGTGGGTGTAAGCTTTAGAGTTTTCTTTACGGCATGATATTAAGTGTCGTATAAAAAAAAATTCATTATGTAATTTAGAATATAACATTATGATAATTGTTATTGTATATAAAAATAAAGTTTCTTTCATGTTTGTTTTTATTGTTGTGGAATAAAAACTTACTTTTTTAATAAATACTTTCAATATTTAGAATATAACATTACGATAATTATTATTGTATATATAAATAAATTTGTTTTCTTGATTGTTTTTATTGTTGTGAAGTTAGAAATCATTCTTTTTAAGTATTTCTATTTATCGAAGACAATAATAAAATGTATCACAAAATTCATCAACAAAGTCAAATACAATCACATTATACTTAAGTTGAAGCAATAGAAATTTGAAAGACTTTAAATTGATCTTTACGAATTGATTGATCAATGATTAGAATTATATAAAATGCAAAACTTATGGTGCAAATATCACAAAACGAAGATAATAGCATTGTGAAAAGTAGATACCACTTGCGAATATATATGAAGATCGATAAACTTTTTCAAAGATATCAACATTTTATATATTCCTTGAATATGAAATGTTTTAACTCTTAATCTAACACAATTCTCTATTTTCTTGCTCGATAGATTTTTTTAGAATTCAACTTTCTCAATTTAGGTTATAACGACACATTTATGTCGTATGACCATTTAAAATAGAGTATAAAATACTATATTGAAGTTGTTTACTAAAGAAAAAAATAGTATAAAGTACAGAAATCTCTAATTAAAATATCTAATTCATATATATATATATATATATATATATATATATAATTATTATTATTATTATTATTATTATTATTATTATTATTATTATTATTATTATTATTAAAAGTAGGAGCTTCCAAATTCAAAGTTGGATTATTATTTTACTCTTTACTAAATCAAAATTTGATTAAATATCTAATTAAATACTAATATTCTAATTACATCAATTTCCTTAAATATTATTATAAATTAAAAACTCTGACATCTTCCTCTAATTATTGAGTTTTAATTATTGTTTCTTTAACCTTCAGATTTTAATAATATTTATCACTGACTTTTGACATGCTCTGGAGTGTTTTATAAAGTCTACATTGTCTCATTGTGGAGTCCTATGCCGATTAACGTTTCCCCCTTAACATTTGCATTTCATCCTTTTATTTTCTTTATGTTTAAGTTTCATTCATTGATTAAGTTTTTTATTTTCATATGTAATAAGAGATTTTAAAAGACCATTCTATGAAGTTATGAAAAAACGAGTACTAGCTATATTTTTCATTTGTCTGCATACTCTCAATTCACTTCTTTCAATCTATTTTTGATGTTTTAAAGTATGAATATATGACATTCGTTTGGATTTTTTCTCAGCACCATTAACAAAAAGGTAAGATTTATTATTTTGTGTTAGTTTAGTTGTCTTTATTGATTTATGAGATTTATGATTTTGTTTTGTTTAGTTTTATTTTTTCACTAATTAATTATTGTTTGGCCTTCATTTAAGTTTATGGCTAAAAAATATGATTGCCTTATTATTTTTGTGTTCTTTGGTTATGACATTATGTATTTCCATACCGATTACGTTTTGAATTTTACTTTTTCAACCCAAGAAAAGTTGAAAAATATATGAATTATTAAAAATTGTTATTTGCAAAATAAGTTATATACTATTCTGAAATAAACGTGTAATTTATGCTTTTCATATAGTATATAATCATGAGTTTGGGTTAAATCAAGATTCATATAACTTCTGATCGCATTTGGATTGGTAATGATGGAATTCAACATATGGGATAAATATTTTGTTATATACATATATCTATATATATTCGAGTATGTATTTATCTTTAAATTAGATTATTATAAATGTTAGTAAAGTAGCATCAAGATTTTCTAATCTCATGAACTTATAGTTGTTGCTCTGTATCTTCTGTTTTTTTTCTCTTCATTTTTTGTATGTTTTGATTTTTCTTTATCATAGCACAGAAAAAGTCCAATTATATATACCATATAAAATATAGCATTTGCAATATAATGTTTGTATAAGCGTTTTGAATTCAACTTGCAAAGCACGTTACCAGAAACTAGTAAAATAATAAGGATGAAGACTATTTAAAGTTTAGTCCTCTAACTAAAATTTGGCTTTAGGCCTCCCATTATGCTTAACCGCTTCAAGCTCGTTGCTCGGTTACCCTTTATATGTTCGTAAAAAATAGATGAAGAATCAGTGGCGGAGCTAAACTTTTTATGAAGGGTGCGCAAATTTTTTAAAAGCAACTAATAAAAAAAATTCAGTGACTAGGATTACTAAAAATTTACCTACTCTACCTAACGACGTTACTGTCAATGTCGCATACAATTTTTTTCCTACTAATTAAACACAAATCGCCTGGGAAAAATTCTCCAGTTTGGATTACTAAAAAAATACATAATAAATTATATTTATTGAAAAAACAATTTTACAATAAATGAGTCGAGATTTTACTGAACACATATCACACATTAAAATAAAAATATAAAACAAATATTTTAATTAAATTTAAAGTTATTTTCAATCTTTCGATTTTGCTATTTCTTTGTTTTAATGGATGTTTGTTAAATTTCTTTTGTTTTGATAACAATGTGTGAAAATACGAATCGAAAGTTTCGTCTCCTGATTCACCTATGAAACTATGGAAAAATTTACTCGTTATGGATCTTTTTTTTCAAACCTCATAATCACCTACTCAGGTGTAACACCCTGGAATTCAGAAAAGTTAAGTTGGAAAATAAAAGTGCAGAAAATCTAATGAAGTAATGGTCTACGAGACTGATCAACGGACTATAAGAAGTTCTCTGAGTTATAAGAAGTGAAGTCTTGAAAATTCAAGTTTCTAAAGTTTAACCTACGAGTATCCATGACGAGTTATAGAAATTTGGACGGGACGTAGATGGCACATGAACAAGTTATTCAGAGTTAAATTTTGAACTTGAATTTGGGTTCTACGGAAGGGATATACGAATCGTATACTGCATGATGGATCGTAGATTGGTTTAATGGAAAGTTGAAAGAATTTTGAATTTCTGAAGTTGGTTCTACAGTTGACCAGTACGGACCGTAGGAAGTACCGTAGAAGCCATCCACAGTTAGTCTCAAGGGTATTTGAGTCTTTTTTCATGAACTTAATACCTATACAATAAACCCAAATTTTAAAATTTATAACTACCTTTCAACTCATAATTTTATCCAAATCCTTTCATTCTCTCAAATCCCCAATTCTCATCCAAGTTCATTCTCTCTCAAGCTCAAGAAAGAAAGGTAGGGTTTCATGCTTCAACTCACTTTTTTCTCTATTCTTTTGGGCTTTGTTTATGAAGGTATGTGAGAATTCACCAATGGATTTCATTCATCCATTGGGTCCCAAAAGATCTTCAAGTTTCAATTCAATTTCACCTAATTTTGATTATGATTTATGCAATTTCCATGGGTCTTATTTGATTTTAATTGAATTGTTCAAATTCAATCTTCCTATGTATGTTTATATTCAATTACATGTTTTTCAATTGATTTTATTTGAACTCATACATTATTCATGATTTTGACCATGAATCTATGAAGATATGAATTTATGAAGGTTTGCATATGATTTATGAAATTGTATGCATGATTTATGATTTAAAAGATGTTCATGATCTAAGATTGCTTTTAAGATAAACATCAAAGAAATTGTGAAAGGTTTTCTCATATGTTAAAAAATCATGATTTAGTGAAAGATTTTCTCACACATGCATGATTCATGATTCAAGGAGCTACTCTATGCTGACTTTATGATTTGGATTGGTATGTTGATAATATCCTATCCTAGTGTTATACTTTGATAATTGATTTTGTCTATTCCATTGGGATTTAACTTAACGCTGTGAGGACTTGAAGTAGAGGCTCAAATAGAGTAGTCTCTGATAGTAACCTTTAGTTCCAAACTATGTGCCCTTGTTTGATTGTCTTAAATAATCTAACTATTGGATACACAAATAGCATATGAATGAATTATACAGAGTTCTACCTTGACAAATAGACTCTCCCTTTTCAGTGTGGGAGTTACACTGAATTCCATGTTATAGCTTGCATGATCTATTGTCATTTAAGACTAATATCCCGCAAAACGAACTAAAGTTTATTCAAAGATTTTTATGAAGCTTTCATTATGTTTAAAATGCATTGACCATGTTCATAACTTATAATTCTTGTAAAATACTTTTACTATAATTTAGCTTGGTCATGCATATCATGTTCTAACATTTCATATGCTCATGTTTCACGTTTTTATGCATTTACTTATATTTAGTACATGCTATGTACTAATGCATACTTGTACATACATTGTGTTATGATGTAGGGTTTGACGCTTCTCATATGCTTACTCGTTGCTAGTTGATTGCTTGACCATGAAGAGTTGGTGAATCATCATGCTACGAGGACCATGCCACCTTTACTATGCTTTATTTTGTCTTTAGTTTTTGGATGTTGTACGTGGTGTATGAGTTACATCTCAACCACTTCTTTTGATGTATTAGCTAGATTGGCTTATCAAGACTATGATTAGATTTCCGCTTTTATGTCAAATTATTCTATTACAGAAAACTTTTTACTTCGATTCTACTTTGTCTATTTTATTGTGTTGTATGTATGTCAAGTGGCTTATGTAGGACCTCTTGAGGTTCCATATGATATGTGATGTCTAAGGTATACTTTGGGTCATGACAAACTTGATATTCAGAGAATAAGGTTTTCGAAAAGGTCTTAGGATGTCTAACAACCCGCGTTGAGTAGGGACTTGTTCATGAGTATGAAACGCACCACATTTTTTAATAGGAGGCTACAAAGTGTTTAGAAAACTTCACTCATTTCACTACTCTAAAGTCATTCCATGGGGTTCATCTCTATAAAGGTTCTTATCTTAACCCATATTTGATGCTTTACATGATATGTCTCCCCAAAGAGCTTATGTGAGAAGGAATGCGGGTGATAATGTGAAGCCTAAGGTTTCTAACATTCTGTTGATCCTTTGGCTGAGCAAGTTACTCATGTCTAGTTCTGAGCCATTTTCTAAGTGTTGGCTCAAGCTATAATGAACCACACTAATAGAGAAGTTGGTTGCTCCCGTGCACCCAAATGTGGGTATGACGGTAACAAGGATAAGAGACTTCACTAGGATGAATCCTCTAGAATTCCATGTTTCTAAGGTTGATGAGGATCCTTAAGAGTTCATTGATTAGGTCTATAATATAGTGGGAAATATGGAAATTTCGACGGTGGAAAAGGTGGAACCGACCACTTACCAAATCAAAGGTGTTGCTCAAGTTTGGTGCAACCAATGAAAGGACAAAGTGGTAGTTCATATGGGTCCTCTTGATTGGGAAAATTCAAATGAAGGTTTCTTGATCGATTCTTTCCCCTTAGATGAGAGAAGTAAATGTTCTTGAGAAATTAATCTCTGTCAAGGTAATTTAAGTGTGAAGGAATATACTTTGACGTTCACTTGATTGGCTAACTATTCTCTGACAATGGCTGTCGATTCTAGGGCAAGAATGAGTAAGTTCGTGTTGGGTGTTTCCCATTTGGGTGTAAAAGAATGTCGAACCTCCATGTTGATTAAGAATATGGATATCTCTCATTTTATGATACATTCCCAACAAATTGAAGAGGAAAATCTTAAGGAAAAGGCAAGACAGTCCAAGAGGGCAAGGATTGGTGATGGTAACTTTTCTCATTCTAGGTCCGATGGACATAGGCGACCTCGATTCCGAAAATTTTTTCTAGTCAAGGTTCTTCCAATGCTCCGACCTCTAAGTTCAACAAATATAAGTTATCTACCCACAAACCTCAATAAGGTAATGGTGGTAGATCTTCTATATCTACTTCCACTAGGCGTGGAAAGAAATGTGATGAAAAATGTTTGGCTGATGGTTGCTTTAATTGTGGAAAAAGTGGTCACAAGTGAAGGATTGCTCGTTTCAAGCTAGCAAGGGTAAGGATGGTAGAAAACCTCACACTAGTGGTTCTAGTTCAAATGCTCAAAAGCAAAACAAATTTTATGCACTTCAGACTCAACAGGATCTTGAGGGTTCTCCAGATATTGTGACCAATATGTTGAAAGTCTTCCACCTTGATGTTTATGCTTTACTTAATTTGGGTGTTACATTCTCTTTTGTTACTCCTTATGTGGACATGAAAATTGATGTTGGTCTTATAATCTTTTCTAATCCCTTGCATGTTTCTACTCTCTTTGGTGATTCTATTATTGCTAACAGGGTTTGTAGTAATTTTTCCTATTTCATTTCTCATAGACTGACTCATGTTGATCTTGTAGAGCTTTATAAGTCATATTTTGATATTATTCTTAGTATGGATTGTCTTCGTGCATGTTATTCTATATATTGTGGGACCCGATTGGTCACATTCAAGGTCTGAACGAAACTATCATGTGATGGGAAGGGGAAATTATGTTCTTAAGAGTCAATGATCATATCTTACGTAAAGGCTAGGAAATGCTTTCTAGGAATTGCATTTATTATCTTGTTCAAGTTAGAGATACAGATTTTGAAACCCCTACTCTCGAGTTAGTTCCGATTGTAAATGTCACGACCCAAATCAAACACTAGACATAACATGACATATAGAACCCCGAGAGGCCATCCACAAGATACTTAGCATACATCATACAAGATAACATAATTAAAGACTTTGAAAGATAGAATTTTATACATTAGAAGAGTTTATCAAAAGCGAAAGTCTAACGCAAGTCTCCAAGTCATCTAATACATCATTATGAAAGTATTCGGATGTAACCCATACATCACATTCTAAGTATGAAATGAAATGACATAAATCTATAAAGTCTGTCGGTCCTCGAAACATGATGACTCACCAATCTCTCGAAGCACCCAATAGATGTCTAACCACGAGTGTGCGAGGTTGGAGCGTTGTACCCTACATTCATGAGATAGGCACAAATATGAATTAGTACATGAAATGAACTAAATATGGGGAAATATGCATAAACATGAACATGATAGTATAAGTGGTTTAATCATGTAAACATGATCAATATTTGGACATTTTAAACAAAAGGAAGTAATACATGAAAATCATAGTCAATGCATTTGAAATAAAGGACCAAAAAAAAGCTTGAAGTAAACAAAATCATTTTGTGGGATTTTAGCTTTGATCGATAATAAGACCATGAGAGCTATATCATTGAATCGACCGGTGTATCCCTCATACCAAAAGAAGGAGAGTTTATTATCCAAGGTAAAATTTGTACATATCATCATTTGCTAAAGTGGATCCACTAGCTAGTTACTACTATAGACTACCCTAATTGAGTCTCCACTTCAAAGCTCTCTCAGTGCTAAGTCTAAATCCCAACGAAATAGGTAAAAATCAAATATCAATTTAATAAAGGAGAGGCAATGATCAATACCAATCCACACTTTCAAGGTCAAAACATAGAATAACTCCTTAAACATAATTCAACATAGATTAGAAAACCTTTCATTAATGTGAATCCTTATATGAGAAATACTTTTCACAATCATGATCATAATAACATGCCTTTCAGTAACATTGATACCCTCCTTTAAAACATCCTTAAATCATTGATAATAACTTCATAAAATATGCATATCTTCGTAAATTTATATTTCATAGTTCATAACCTTTATCGTGAGTTCTTTATTCAAAATCATGCATCATGCATGAGTCAACATAATTGTAACTAATTACCATGTATTAACACAAAATAATGCATTAGAAGACTCAATCAACAATAATAAATCATAATTGAGTAAAATCCATGTAAACTGAATTGAAACCCTAACTTAAATCAATTGAAATTGAAGGAAGAAATTGGAAACCTTGGGGACCCCATGGAGGAAAGGACTCCATCGGTGAATACCCGCATACCTTGATCCTTTATGCCCAAGTATGATGAATTGAAGACTTGAATAAAACTCCAGCTCTTCGTGTTCTCCTTAGTTAGATAAATTTCGGGGAGGATAAATTTGGTCAAGTTTTGGGGAATTTAAGAGAATGAATTGAAAGTGGTAAAATTGAGGCTTAAAATGTAATATAGGTTTTAGGGTAGAAGGTAAAATGACATAGTTTTGTATTAAAACAATTGGCGAAAAGATCCAAAACCCTTTAAAATAATTGTTGACTCGACCTATGGTTCCGATCTATGGACCGTAGAACTTTTGATGGTTCATAATGGTCAACCGTATACCAAGTACTAGGACAATGAATTTACCTATATTTTGATGGAAATATTCTACGTCTTGTTGGTCTTCTTATGATCAGTAGACACCCAAAATAGAAACCAACTTTGACCCTTCAAAATTTTACTTAGTCTGAGACTTACCTACGAGACCTATCTATGACTCGTACAAGGAATGATGGGCCCTCTTGGTGAACCGTAAAAAAAGTACTAGGACTTGTTTTGAAAAAATATTTTCCCTCTTCCTACGGTTGCCATCTATGGCTCGTAGAAGCTTCTACGCTCCATTGATGAGACCCATAAAACCAAATTTTAATCCAACAATTTATTTTTTTCCTTTTCCAAATTCTAAGGTGTTACAATATCTCCCCTTGGAAAGATTCGTCCTTGAATGGGACTCAAGGCAATACAAAGAGAGTATGAGAGTAGATCAAATAATTCAACAAGAATGTAACTTCATCAACAACACATAATCAAAGAGGGACATCAAATCCAAGCTAAAACATAGTCAAAACATCATTTCATAAGGTATATATACAAATCACACTCAAATTCATATAAACATGAAGAAATCAATTAAGTTACCTATTCTCAAAAAATAAGTTTTTATGAGTGTGCATGCATGAGGAAACATGAGAACAACTAAGATACATGAAACCAAAAAGGATGACCCATGTGGAGCTAAATACCTCAAGCTAGAATAGGATGGAAGAAAAAAGATGGGGATAATGGGACATCACATCGCCCTCGGCCTCGCAAGTAGCACCCTCAAATTTTTGATTCCTCTGTAAGACTTTCATGACCAATGAAATTCCTTATATCTCATCTTCTTAACTTGCCGGTCCAAAATCTCAACTGGGACTTCTTCATAAGAAAGACTTTCCTTAATACCAAGACTCTCCAATGGCACAATGGATATTGGATCACTAACATATTTCTTCAACAAAGAGACACGGAAAACCAGATGTACCGATGCTAAGTCATTAGGAAAATTAAGTTCATAAGCAACCTTTTCAATATGCCTTAAAAGCTGATATGGGCCTACGTAACGAGGATTGAGCTTCCCTTTCTTCCCAAATCTCATCATACCCTTAATGGGTGAATTTATCAAGTAGACCCAATCACTTATATCAAATTCAAGATCTCTCCTTCTAACATCGGCATAGGACTTTTGTCAACTTTGACCCATTTTCAACCTTTCTCTAATAAGTCCAACTTTCTTCGTAGCCTCATGTACTAATACAGGAAGTATCAAAGCAATCTCACCAACTTCAAACCAACCTGTAGGAGATCTACACCTCTTACCATGAAGAGCCTCAAATGGAGTCATACCACGGTTTGAATGGTAGATATTGTTGTAAGCAAACTCAATCAAAGGTAGATGATCATCTCAATTACCCATGAAATCAATCGCACAAGATCTTGATATATCTTTCAAATTTGGATACTACAATCCGCTTTTCCATCGGTTTGAGGATGAAAGGTTGTGCTAAGCTTTACACGAGTACCCATGACCTTTTTAAAAGACTTCCAAAATTGAGAAGTGAATTTGGGTACCATAATCGGAGATAATAGATAGGGTCACCCCATACAACCTAACCATCTCCCTTAGATACAACTTAGTATAGTATTTCTCTGAATAAGAAATCTTGACAGGGATGAAATGAGTCGACTTTGTCATACGATCCACAATAATCGAGCCATGTTGTCGCTAAAGGCAGGGTAAACCAACTATAAAATCCATATTCAAATCTTCCCACTTCCAAGTAGGATTACTAATATCTTGGGACAAACCTCCCAACTTTTGATGCTCAACTTTCACTTGTTTACAATTAGGGCACTTAGCCACAAATTCTTCAATATCCTTCTTCATCTCATTCCACCAATAGACCTCCCGCAAGTCGCGATACATCTTGGTGGCTCCCGGGTGAATGAAATGTCGAGAATTATGGGCTTTTGATAAGATTTGATTTCTCAAGTTATCTACATCGAGAACACACGTCTTGGATATACTTTGGATCGTGACATTAGGTGAAAAAGTGTTATTACGTATCTCTTCTTCTTCTAGTTCTTTTAGTTGAAACTCACTGTGAATATTATTCTATATTTAATACAAATAAATGTTCAAATTAAAAGTTTAGTTAACTTTAGTATTTTCTCTGTCCCAATTTATGTGACATGATTAAAATTTTGAGATTCAAAATTTATAATTATTATCGTGAACTCGGAAATAGAAGCTTAAGTTTTTTGAAAAAAAATTAAATTTATATATTTGAAAACTACACAAAAAATAAATCACAAAAATAATCAATTTAAATATTTCAAAGACATAAAAATCAATTAAAAATTTAATAGACTCTCAAAATTTCAATGATGCCACATTAATTGAAATGAAGAAAATAATTATTAAATAAGCAGTATTTAATGACTCCTAAAAAATAAAGTAAAATATAAATTTGGTGTGAGCGAGTGACTGTGGGAGACAAGTAATTAAAAAATAGTTAAAAAGAAAGGTGAACTAGTGAGCTTAGGTGAATCCATAAAATTTCATTGTAAAGGGGTGTGTGAATTATATGGAAGTGAGTTTGACAAATAAGAAAATAAAATATAATGGAATTCGACTCTCGACCTCATCAACACTTTTGAAGACTCCTTTGTCCTTCCATTGCGCCAAAGGCTATACCAACATCAAGGGCGTGCAAAACAAATTACATACTAATATATGATAAACTAGAGGTTCAAAAGATAACCCATTTTAAATATATTGTAAATCAACTATAGATATTCGAGCTTCTAATTATCACACCTCATTTTCTATAGTGGTCGAAATAGTTCACCACATAAAATGAACACGCCTCTGATTTGAAAATTGTTTAGAGTCGCCTTCTAATTTTAAGGAAAAGATTAGGAAAATATTTTATTTTAAAAAAATAAAAATAAATGTAAACTATGTTTTGATTTGTGAAACCAGTAAGATTATAGGTAAAAATTTTTGCTACTCGAGGAAAAGGTGTTATGCACATGTCAGAGCCTATCTGAAGATAGTCCTAAAACTCAGTTTTGGAAAAGTAACTAGGGATATTTCATTCATTTATTTGCTTTAGAAAATGATGATAAGAAAGACTTCCATTTATTTGACAAAGCGGGTAAATACAAGGCACACCATATGTACGCCTATAAAATGTATGAAACAAATTTAATAGTGATAAATTTATCATACTATAAAATAAATAAGTAAATAAACAAATATATTTGAAATGTATGAAAATTTCATATATTAGAAAATACAGATGTGTGTTTTAAAGTCATATGAGATGAATGAGCTTATATAAATTTATCGTATATATGTTGACTTTAAAGAGTATGATAATTTATTATTTTATTTACATATATAGAATTAAGATATAAAAAGAGATAAGATGATAAATGAGCTGTAAATATATAGCAATATATATGTTACATAGTTAATATAAGTTGAGCAAAAATTCAACAAAAACGGAGCTTCAAAAATATGTAAATACTAGTTAGATAAAAACCATGAAGCTGGAGAATTAATCAAATTATCTTAAAGTGTTTTGCGAAAAAAAAAACAGGCTTCAAGAAGATCTAATTTTCAGCGGAAAGAAATATTTACGAAGAAAAGAAGAAAAATATGTTTGTCAATATAGAGAGATATAAAAGTAAAAAATTTTAAAGACCCATTTTGTCAAAAAAATAAAATATATCTGGTATATTTATTCCCAATTTGACGAATAGTTATCATCCAAAATTCTATATTTTCTGCTCAAAGTTGGAATAGAAATTAAAACCTAATTTTACTATTATAAATAGAGTGTTACCACCTCTCTTATTTTTAGCTATCCTTCAAACAATTTTTTCAATGTCTCATCAAACGCCTTTGATTAGCCTTAAGAAGACATTTTTTTACAATTTTTTTCATCAAAAGTTGAAGAAAAAGCTTGTAAACTTTACAACACTCCACATGTAGTGACTCGAGAACTAATTGAGATAAGAGACATATACCCTCTGCTTGACCCGAAATGTAATTTTTAGAAATTTAAACTATTCGATAACTACGGGTATTTAGTTAGTGGATATTTATTAAATAATTAAATTTTATTAGTTAGTGGTTAATGGATCAAGTCAATAACTTATTTAATATTAAAATAAGTAGGTAGAGTTTATTTTAGAGAGGAAAAATAAAATAAAATAAGAGAATAGACGGAACTTGAAAGAATTTACCTACGACGGACTTACAATTTGAAGAGTAATCACGAGTGCTTCAGGTAAGGAATTGTTATAATCATTACCTTTCTAATACTTGGATAATTTTGTTTTGATTGGTAAATTGAGGCTAACATCAAAAGCAATTATGTAAACATAAATAAATATATAAATAATTAGAAGATATGTTAGATGACAATGTTGGATTTGTTTCAGAGCTAGACACTATAGGATCTTGTGGTAGTTACTTTAATATTTAATTGTTTTATAATAATTTCTATATACCAAGGGAGTAGATATTTTATAATTTTGAGAAAATACATGGCAGATTCGTTCATCTTACTTGTGACCATTTTTTAAAAATAAATTATAGTACATTCCTTATTAAATGGGTTAAAGCTATGATCTGGAAATCCCTATGCTTAACGTCAGTATGTTTTCAATGCAATGGTCAAACAATTTGCTCATATAATTTGTGTACGTGTTATGAATTCGGGATCTTCGATATGAGTAAAATAGTTTTAATAAAAATTTCAGTTATGTCCTTGTGGGCATAGGTTCAACCTTGAAGTGAACCTAGGGATTATAATAATGGGTGTTGTTAATTTTAAAATCTTATTATGGTCATTTATTTGAATATATTACTTTGAGTTGGGAGTTCAACGAAAGGGGAATGATCAAGTTTTGGAGTAAATTCTTGATTGATTGAGGCAAGTGAATTTCTAAACTCTTGTTAAGTATATGAAATGCTTGTATTTCCTTGTGGTATATGTTTGGGAGTAATGGGAATTGGTGATGGATTGACTTGTCCACATTGATTAATTCTAATGATGAAAACAAAGGGTAATAAAAGGCAATGTGAATAATTGCTTGTGTGTGATGTGTTGATAATGGAGAATGGTTTGAAAGGCTTGTTGAATCATTGTTGATGTTGTTGTGAATTGTGCAATATTATGAAAATGGTCATATCCTCTTTATTTGTGTGAACATGTCATTTGCATTATTTTAAGACATGGTTTGACAAGTATTATGTGCATTGAGAAAGAATGAGAACTTAAAGAGGATGTACCATTTCGAGGGACGTATCGCGCACCGCGATGGATAATATATTTCGAGGGACGTATCGCGCGCCGCGATGGTTACTATTATCGAGGGTCGTGTCGTGCGCCGCGACAGATGCATGGACAGATATGTCCCCCATGGGTCCCGGACTGAGAGACAACGGGTGTGTATCACTATGTCAGACATGCATCATTATACTTGACATTGCATTCCATTGCATTGCACATACTTATCATTAGTGAACTTGATATTGTATTTTACTGATCTTGTGAATGCCTTTCTGTGGAATTAGAGATTGGTGAATACTAAGCTTATTGTTGAGGATATGTAATTTGTTGAAGTATTGTTGTTGAGGATATATAGTTTGTTAAAGTGTTGTTGTTGAGGACATGTAATTTGTTAAAGTGTTGTTGTTGAGGACATGTAATTTGTCAAAGTGTTGTTATTGAGGATATGTAATTTGCCTAAGTATTGTTGTTGAACTATGTGCGCTGTAAACTGTGAGTTGTTAGGTTGGACTGATTTTTATGTAGGTTGTAGTTGTAGAGGCTCGGTTGGGGTGATAGGAGTACCCGTATTTCATCCCCTTAGCTTGTGTTTAGGAATTTACTTTCTGAGTACCGTGTGGTTTGGTACTCACCCCTTGATTCTATAAAGTTTTGTAGGTTATGAGCCTGGATTTTTATGGTACTTGTCATTCTCTTATTTTGCAAGGCTTTTTGGAGATTTGTGAGGTAGTTGTTTGTCGTCTCAGTAGACTTTCTTTCTCCTTAATTATGATCTTTTTCTATTCTAGAAACAAGTTCATTTGGAACTTGAGTTTTTCTTTTGAATCAGTTATTAAAGGCTTGTACACGTGACAACCAGGTTTGGGGGTATTTTTAAGTTGATTGTAATTTTTTTTTTGCATATTATAATAATTGTTGAGTTTTAGGCTGACTTGTCTTGGTGGGATAAGACGAGTGCCATCACACCCATTTTTGGGTCGTGACAAAATGGTATCAGAGCCCAGGTTCATAGGTCTCACGTGTATACAAGCCAAGTCTAAGTAGAGTCTCGAGGATTGGTACGGAGACGTCTGTACTTATCTTCGAGAGACTATAATGACTTTTAGGAAAAATCTTCACTTCTTGGATTTCACGACCCAAAATGAGTCGTGAGTGGCACCCACACTTAACCTCCTAGGTGGGCGAACCAACAAATCTAAACTCCAACATAAACCAATAGTTCAACTATAAATAACAAAAATATTGCGGAAGCTCCAAAACTTATTCAGTAACCAATTAAATAAGCTTCAAAAGTTTAACAATTATTATCCCCAAAATTTGAAAGTCATCACATCAAGGACATCTATTTTCAAATTATCAAGTCTAAGAGTGTTTAAGAAACCAAAATAAGCAAAGAGATGGTCCATGTCCAAAATTCAAAGACATCAAGACGTGAATGAGAGAATCCAGCACGAGCTAGAAATAATATCTCACCCTGAACTCTGATGTACTGGAGACTGGCTAGAGCTGACGGCGAGTCAAAGTCGATGGTACACTTGATGCACTCTACAAAAGAACAAAGAAGAAAATACAAGTAGGGGTCAGTCCAAGAAACACGTACTGAGTAGGTATCATCGGCCAACTCAAAGTAGAAACCAATATATATATTAAATAATAATATAAAATCAACTACAATACTTAAAAGGTGGCAAGCAACAAACACATGAACCAGTGACAACAACACCATAGTATGTACACCATCAATCACAACATCAAGCACACCTATGAGAACTCATGCCTCCACACCATACTCATTTGAAAAATGGGTTCTTTGAGATTGAGTATATTAAGTTAATTCAAGATTCGTTTCCTTTAATGTTATTGTGTCGGAACGTGAACTCCGATCCCATATGCCGTGTCGGAACGTGACACTCCGATCTCATAATACCGTGTCGAAACGTGACACTCTGATCCCATATACCGTGTCGAAACGTGACACTCCGATCTCATAATACCGTGTCGAAACGTGACACTCTGATCCAATTATCTCATTATTTTATTTCATCAAGCCTTCTTTATTCAAGGCGTCATTTTAATAGAGAGGGTTCAAGATTAGAAATTCAACAGTCTCATAATTTTATGCCAATCACAAGCCACACAATCAAGACATACAACCATACAATCAAGTACAAATGAGACTTTACAATATCACTCAATACTTATCAATCGCTATTGAGAGTTTATCTATCAAATAAAATAAACCATAATCTACCTCCACCGAAGAATCGAAGTCAAGCAACTACTTCTCCAATGCCTTTCCTTTCCTTATTGCCTCTGAACCCTTCCAATCTATCAAATACATATATATATACATAAGGTGTAAGATTACAAAGCCATAAACACTTCGATATTCTGTGTCTAGCCTATACCCATCAATTCACCTGATTCTATAATCAATTTCTTAAAGTTTAAACCTAAGGGTAAGTTTTAATTCCTCCAATTAGCACAACTTTAATGAAATTTAAGTAATTCAATACACCTAATATTTAATTACCTATCTCAATATATTTAGAATCTAGTCTATAATGTGAGAACAAAATATTTAAGTGTGTAAAGATGGAGCCACTGATCACAAACCAGTGGCTACGGACTAATATCGAGACCCAACTGCATGTGACTATAACACATGCATATATGAAGTATGTAAAAACTTGTTGCATTCAAATTTTCCCACTACATTAACGCCGTACTTCTGTAGTACTCCTTAGGTATCATTAGGTAGTTATTGAATTTGTTTCCATATTTAATTACTATATTAGGTTTATAAGTATATATGTTATGTCCTCCTATACCCACATATACTAAGATATAAAGTTATAATATAATACTATAAGGAACATTAAAAATCCCATCAGATTTGCGATCCACTACTCACACTTCAACATGCAATTAACAATACCTTATTCCTTCTAATGATTCACTCATAATTGCCCAATCATGTGATCATTATTACTTTTAATATATTCTTATTATTAACTAGAATGTCTGTGTGTCCCATTGCCTTAATCTCAGAATAACTGCACCAATATGTGCATTTTCATTCCATAATAATTCTCTCATCCCAAAATTAATTCCAGGGAATCAAGTTTGTCTGCAATTAAGTTCCCATTACTAATTATCTAACTAAGGCGGCAATGATCGATACCACCTTCCCTTTGCAGTTTAACGATCACCCATCTCCGTATTACCCTATTGGCTCTACCAAATTTCCTTTCACCCCACTCAGAAACTAATCACCATTGCTGCACCTACGCATAGTACATGTAACAAGAAAAATTGAAGAAAAACTCTCATCTTAAGTCGTTTATGGAATTGGTTTTCCTCAAATCGTGTGCGGCTCCTGTGCAGGTGAGTTTCTTTCTTTCCCCTAGAGATTAATTATACCCTAATTATTATATATAACTAATTATAAAAATAGGGAAAGTGCCCCACTAGCAATTTTAATATTATATTTTTAAACTACCAACTAACTCAAATATTAAAACTACCCCACTAATTTCATAATTGTAATCAAGAATAGTTCAAAATACCCACGTAGAATCTATCAAAAAATATTTTATAACATACAAAGTTCTAGTGCTCACAACGATCAAAAATGGTCGTTACAATAGATACCAATTTACCCATCACTCGTCCTCGAACGATCAAAGAAAGACAAGGGTAAGAGAAGGTACCTGAATAAGTAAACATGTGTGGATATATTTCATGCATATCAATTTCACTCTCCCAAGTGGAATCTTCAACTGGCCGATTCTTCCACTGAACCTTGATGGATGCAATATGTTTTGACCTCAACTTGCGGACCTCCCTATCCAGAATGGCAACAGGCTCCTCCTCATAAGACAGATTCTCATCAAGCAGGACTGAATCCCAACGAATAATGTAGTTTCCATCACCATGGTATTTTTTTAGCATAGACACATGAAATACCGGGTGCACTCCTGACAACCCTAGAGGCAAGACCAATTCATTGGCCACCTCTCCCACGCGCTTCAGAATTTCAAATGGACCAATATACCTCGGACTAAGCTTACCTCGCTTACCAAACTGCATCACACCTTTCATGGGTGAAACCTTCAGCAAGACTTGCTCACCCTCCATAAACTCCAAGTTCCTAACTTTCCGATCTGCTACTCCTTCTGCCTGCTCTGAGCTGCCAAAAACTTCTCTTGAATGAATTTTACTTTCTCTAATGATTCCCTCAAAATATCAGTATCCCAAGGTCTCACCTCACATGCATCAAACCAACCAATGGGAGACCTACATCTCGTCCCATACAATGCTTCAAATGGGGCCATATCAATACTCGAATGATAGCTATTGTTGTACAAAAACTCTGCTAAAGGTAAGAATTTATCCCAATGACCACCAAAATCTATCACACACGCATGAAGCATATCCTCCAGCACTTGAATTGTTCGCTCTGACTGCCCATCGGTCTGAGGGTGAAATACAGTACTAAGATCCAGTCTAGTACCTAATTCAACATATAATGTCCTCCAAAACTTAGAAGTAAATTGCGTACCTCTATCTGATATGATGGAAAGTGGAACTCCATGCAATCGAACAATCTCAGAGACATAGAGTTTCGCTAACTTCTCTGCATTGTAGGTCATCTTGACCGGAATGAAGTGAGCAGACTTAGTTAACCTGTCAACAATTACCCAAATAAAATCAAACTTACCCAATGTCTTTGGAAGACCAACTACGAAATTCATTGCAATTATTTCCCACTTCCATTCAGGAATGGGCATTCTCTGAAGTGTCCCTCCAGGCCTCTGGTGTTCATACTTTACCTGCTGACAATTCGGGCATTGGGCAACAAAATCAACGATGTCACGCTTCATTCTACTCCACCAATAATGTTGCCTTAGATCACGATACATCTTGGTTGCACCAGGATGTATAGAATACCTCGAACTGTGATCCTCTGCAAGAATAATATGAGTCAAATCATCAACACGGGGCATACATACCCTTCCCTTAATTCTCAAGATGCCTTCCTCATCAATTACTACCTCTTTAGCCTCTTCTCGCAATACCATTTCTCGAATTCGGCTCAGCTTCTCATCAACAAACAACTTTCCCTTAATCTTGTCAAGAAAGGAAGATCTTGCCTCCACACAGGCAAAAAATCCTCCTTTCTCAAGTACTTCCAGCCTTATAAAGTCATTAGCCAGAGTTTGAACCTCTCTAGCCAATGGACGTCTAGAAACCTGTAAGTGGGCTAAACTACCCATGCTCCCTGCTTTTCTACTTAAGGCATCTGCCACAACATTAGCTTTTCCAGGGTGATATAAAATAGTAATATCATAGTCTTTCAATAACTCCATCCACCTCCTCTGCCTCAAATTCAAATCCTTTTGAGTAAAGACATATTGTAGACTACGATGATCTGTATAAACTTCACACTTGACCCCATATAGATAATGCCTCCACTGCTTCAATGCAACTGCAACTGCAGCCAACTCCAAATCATGGGTCGGATAGTTACGTTCATGCACTTTCAATTGCCTTGAAGCATAAGCAATTACATTCCTCTCCTGCATTATCACTGCACCCAAACCAGAATAAGATGCATCACAAAAAAACAATAAAATTCTTACCTTCCACTGGCAAGGCAAGAATCGGTGCAGTAGTCAACAAGGTCTTGAGTTTCAGGAAGCTTTCTTCACATTCGTTCGACCAGACAAATGGAACATTCTGCTTAGTCAAATTGGTCAGCTGGGAAGCAATAGAAGAGAATCCCTTGACGAATCGACAATAGTAGCTAGCTAAACCAACAAAGCTCCTTACCTCTGAAACATTAGTAGGTCTTACCCAACTCTTCACTGCTTCAATCTTAGAAGGATCCACCATCACTCCATCCTTAGAAACCACGTACCCCAAGAAGGACACTGAATCGAGCCAAAACTCACACTTGGAGAATTTGGCATAAAGCCTTTTCTCCCTTAACAACTCCAATACAATTCTCAAATGCTCCTCTTGTTCTTTCCTGCTCTTTGAGTATATCAGTATATCATCAATAAATACAATAATAAAAAGGTGCAGATATGGCTTAAAAATCCCGTTCATCAGGCTCATGAAAGCAGCATGGGCATTCGTAAGCCCAAAAGACATTACTAAGAATTCATAATACCCATACCTAGTTCGAAAAGCAGTCTTTGGCACATATGTTGCCCGTATTTTCAATTGATGATAACCTGACCTCAAATCAATTTTAGAGAAGACACAAACACCTTGTAACTGATCGAACAAATCATCAATGCGAGGAATGGGATACTTGTTATTAATAGTTACCTTATTCAGCTGCCTGTAGTCTATGCACATCCGAAAACTGCCATCCTTCTTCTTCACAAATAACACTGGAGCACTCCAGGGAGATGCACTCGATCTAATAAAACCTTTACCTAACAACTCCTGAAGTTGAGCCTTTAACTCTCTTAACTCAGATGGGGCCATTCTATAAGGTGGAATGGAAATGGGAGTCCCCGGCTCTAGGTCAATACAAAAATCAATATCCCTATCAGGTGGCATACCAGGCAGGTCTGCAGGAAAATCATCAACAAACTCACGGACTATCGAAACAGACTCGAGCGAAGGCACTTTGGAAGTATCATCCCTGAGATGTGCCAAGAAAGCTAAACAACCCTTACTCACCAACCTCTTAGAAAGAAGAAAGGAAATAATACGAACTGGAGTGGAAATATAGTCACCCTCCCATACTAGAGGATCTGTCCCAAGCTTGGCCAAGGTCACATTCTTAGCATTACAATCTAAGATAGCAAAATTTGGAGAATGACAAGTCATACCCAAAATTACATCAAAATCAACCATCTCTAGAATAATCAAATCTACATAAGTATTGCTCCCCACAAAAGTTACAAGGCAAGACCTATACACCTTCTCAACTATCACAGACTCACCCACAGGGGTATAGACACGAATAGGCATGTCAAGCAAATCACAATGTAAATCAAGACCAGTAGGGAATAAGGAAGATACATATGAAAATGTGGATCCAGGATCAAATAATACAGAGGCCATGCAATCACATACCATAAGAGTACCTGTGATAACAACATCAGATGTCTCTGCTTAGACCTCCCGGGGAAAGCATAACAATGAGCCCTATCACCTTTCTGTCCATTGCCCCTGCCGGGTTGTGCTCCAGTAGTTCCAACCTGTCCTCCACCTCGACTGAACTGGTGACCGCCATTACCTTGTCCACCACGTCCTCCAGGATGACGACCTCTACCTTGACCACCTCTACCCCTAACTGCTGGGGATCTGTAACTCTGATCATATCGAGCCTAACTCTGCTTTGGACATTATTTCCTAATATGTCCAGCCTCTCCACATCCATAACAAGTCCTGGAGTCAAGTGTAGGTCTCTGTGAAGAGAAAAAAGTCTGGAGATAACCTTCAAACTCAGAAAAAGGTTGACTGGTCTGCAACGGACCCTCTACGGAAGTCTGTAATGAAGACTGAATAGGACGGGCTGGATAACCCCCTGAACACTGCCCTCTGGAGTAAGAACCACTAAACTCACCTCCCTTACAGAACTTCTTAAATGTTGACACCTTGGTGAAGTCATCCGGCTTCACCCCCTCTACCTCTATCACAAAATCAACTACTTCCTGAAAGGATTTTGCTGCATCAACTACCTGTAAGGCTGGAATCTGCAAATCTGACCTTAATCCTTTCACAAAGCGGCGAATACGCTCTTGTGAACTGAAGTAAAGCTGAGTGGCATACCTGGATAGTGCACAAAATTTGGCCTCATAAGCAGCAACAAATATCATTCCTTGCTCTAGGCTCAGAAACTCATTTCTCCTCTTGTCCCTCAAAGTCCGGGGTATATACTTCTCCATGAATAAGCTAGAAAATGATGCCCAAGTCATAGGTGGTGTCTTTGCTGGTCGACACTCAACATAAGACCGCCACCACATTTTGGCATCCCCCTGAAACTGGTAGGTCACAAACTCAACACCGAATTGCTCCACTATGTCCATCTTATGTAGCAGCTCATGACAACCAACCAGGAAATCATAAGCATCTTCAAATTCGGCACCCTTGAAGACTGGAGGTTTCAACTTTAAGAACTTAATGAAGAGGTCATGCTGGTCACCTGTCATTATAGACCCTGTAGTCAATCGAGGAAACGTGCCTATTTCCAATGATGCATCCATACGGGGAGCTACAACAACTGCATGTTGTACTCCCTGAACCTGAGGTGCTGGTGCGGAAAACACTGGGGTGTCTGGACCTGATCAGATAACCTGCTAAGATAAGTGAGAACCTGATTGATCATCTCTGGGGTAGGCTGGGGCGGTACTTCCTCATCCTGAATCTGCTCATCTTCCACTTCTTCACCCTCTCTCACTACCTCATCAGTCGGTGGAGGAGTCACTGCTCTATCCTTAGCTGGACCAGCTGTTTGTCCTCTGCCTCTAGTGGGCGTTCTTCCGCGACCTCTACCACGGACTCTTGACACTGCTCCTCCTCGAGTTACAACCCCAATGGTTGGATCAGACGCACCCTGTCTTACCGGTGTTGCTGTTGGCACATTTGTTGCTCTAGTTCTAACCATCTGCGAAATAGAGTGATAAGGTCAGATACCAATTTGTATCACCTAGATACCAATTGGATCCAAGTACTAGCACGAAAGAAAGAAAAATATGAGTTTTCCTAAAGTCATATAGCCTCTCGAAGAAAAGTAAAGGCGTCCCCGTACCATTCCGCAAGACTCTACTAGACTTGTCCTTGTGTGATGAGATCATCTAACCTAATGCTATGATACCAAGTTTGTCACGACCTAAAATGAGTCGTGAGTGGCACCCACACTTAACCTCCTAGGTGAGCGAACTAAAAAATCTAAACTCCAACATAAACTAATAGTTCAACTATAAATAACAAAAATATTGCGGAAGCTCCAAAACTTATTAAGTAACCAATTAAATAAGCTTCAAAAGTTTAACATTTATTATCCCCAAAATCTGAAAGTCATCACATCAAGGATATCTATTTTCAAATTACCAAGTCTAAGAGTGTTTAAGAAACCAAAATAAGCAAAAAGATGGTCCATGTCCAAAATTCAAAGACATCAAGACGTGAATGAGAGAATCCAGCACGAGCTAGAAATAATAGCTCACCCTGAACTCAGATGTACTGGAGACTGGCTAGAGCTGACGGCGAGTCGAAGTCGATGGTACACTTGATGCACTCTACAAAAGAACAAAGAAGAAAATACAAGTAGGGGTCAGTCCAAGAAACACGTACTGAGTAGGTATCATCGGCCAACTCAAAGTAGAAACCAATATATATATTAAATAATAATATAAAATCAACTACAATACTTAAAAGGTGGCAAGCAACAAACACATGAACCAGTGACAACAACACCATAGTATGTACACCATCAATCACAACATCAAGCACACCTATGAGAACTCATGCCTCCACACCATACTCATTTGAAAAATGGGTTCTTTGAGATTGAGTATATTAAGTTAATTCAAGATTCGTTTCCTTTAATGTTATTGTGTCGGAACGTGAACTCCGATCCCATATGCCGTGTCGGAACGTGACACTCCGATCTCATAATACCGTGTCGAAACGTGACACTCCGATCCCATATACCGTGTCGAAACGTGACACTCCGATCTCATAATACCGTGTCGAAACGTGACACTCTGATCCAATTATCTCATTATTTTATTTCATCAAGCCTTCTTTATTCAAGGCGTCATTTTAATAGAGAGGGTTCAAGATTAGAAATTCAACAGTCTCATAATTTTATGCCAATCACAAGCCACACAATCAAGACATACAACCATACAATCAAGTACAAATGAGACTTTACAATATCACTCAATACTTATCAATCGCTATTGAGAGTTTATCTATCAAATAGAAATAAACCATAATCTACCTCCACCGAAGAATCGAAGTCAAGCAACTACTTCTCCAATGCCTTTCCTTTCCTTATTGCCTCTGAACCCTTCCAATCTATCAAATACATATATATATACATAAGGTGTAAGATTACAAAGCCATAAACACTTCGATATTCTGTGTCTAGCCTATACCCATCAATTCACCTGATTCTATAATCAATTTCTTAAAGTTTAAACCTAAGGGTAAGTTTTAATTCCTCCAATTAGCACAACTTTAATGAAATTTAAGTAATTCAATACACCTAATATTTAATTACCTATCTCAATATATTTAGAATCTAGTTAATGTGAGAACAAAATATTTAAGTGTGTAAAGATGGAGCCACTGATCACAAACCAGTGGCTACGGACTAATATCGAGACCCAACTGCATGTGACTATAACACATGCATATATGAAGTATGTAAAAACTTGTTGCATTCAAATTTTCCCACTACATTAACGCCGTACTTCTGTAGTACTCCTTAGGTATCATTAGGTAGTTATTGAATTTGTTTCCATATTTAATTACTATATTAGGTTTATAAGTATATATGTTATGTCCTCCTATACCCACATATACTAAGATATAAAGTTATAATATAATACTATAAGGAACATTAAAAATCCCATCAGATTTGCGATCCACTACTCACACTTCAACATGCAATTAACAATACCTTATTCCTTCTAATGATTCACTCATAATTGCCCAATCATGTGATCATTATTACTTTTAATATATTCTTATTATTAACTAGAATGTCTGTGTGTCCCATTGCCTTAATCTCAGAATAACTGCACCAATATGTGCATTTTCATTCCATAATAATTCTCTCATCCCAAAATTAATTCCAGGGAATCAAGTTTGTCTGCAATTAAGTTCCCATTACTAATTATCTAACTAAGGCGGCAATGATCGATACCACCTTCCCTTTGCAGTTTAACGATCACCCATCTCCGTATTACCCTATTGGCTCTACCAAATTTCCTTTCACCCCACTCAGAAACTAATCACCATTGCTGCACCTACGCATAGTACATGTAACAAGAAAAATTGAAGAAAAACTCTCATCTTAAGTCATTTATGGAATTGGTTTTCCTCAAATCGTGTGCGGCTCCTGTGCAGGTGAGTTTCTTTCTTTCCCCTAGAGATTAATTATACCCTAATTATTATATATAACTAATTATAAAAATAGGGAAAGTGCCCCACTAGCAATTTTAATATTATATTTTTAAACTACCAACTAACTCAAATATTAAAACTACCCCACTAATTTCATAATTGTAATCAAGAATAGTTCAAAATACCCACGTAGAATCTATCAAAAAATATTTTATAACATACAAAGTTCTAGTGCTCACAACGATAAAAAATGGTCGTTACATTGGATCTATATCGTGCGTACTTGGTCCGACTTTGATTCTTATCGCTTCATTCCACTCTCTCAGTATTATTTGATGACTCATGCGTGAATCCTCATGTGAGTAGTTGATGTCGTGTATGATTTGAATGTTAAGTCTGATATTAAGATGGAAGTAAAATACTTATGAAAAAATGTGTGGTTATATTTAGAGTGTTCAACAATTTGAACGGGTCGTGTGTGCTTAGTTACCCTAGTAAAATGAATAGTACTTGTGTGGTATATATGATAATTAGAGTGGTTTAACAATTGAAAGTGAAATAATTAAAGAAATGGTTTGATAATGTACATGTAACTATGGAAACTAGAACTAATAAAGTTATTATAACATGAATGGGTTTCTTAAAGAATGATGAGAATGGAGTTGCGCCAATTGAGGTCAAAATATCTAATACGGTTATATATTGAGAGTATATTAAAGAGGATCATGATATCTCTACTATAATGGTACCCATTTTTACTTGTTTAGAGTTATTGAGTGTGTTACTCAGGTTATCGACCTGATCTATGAAGTAATGTGTATCTCTTAGGATGAGAGACTGAACCAATTTGGTAGTGTATTGCAGTTGCTTAATGGCATAAATGTGTGAGCTATTTGAGTACGATCTTCTTGATAAGTATGATGTGTTCTAGTGGTGGATCTAATAAACTTTCACGATGTGGTGCTAGTGGTATATGAAAACAAATATATTGATTGTCTAGTGTTAATGCTAACTACTTAAAGAGTTATCAATTGTATCACATGCTCATATAATAAGATTTGATGTTACTTTCAAATTTGAGAAACCAACTAGCTTGTTATTACAGAAGAGTGAGTTAAGCATTACTTATAAGGAAAATCTTAGTGATGGATCTTTGGTATGATATTAATTTGTGTAGGTTATGAAGTGTAACCTTGGGATTTTAAATGAGCAGTGGTAATTTTATCATAAGCTCCAATTGAGTGCATTAATATTGGAATAGCAAACTTATATGTAAAGGAAGTCCCAACGAGTATACTTGGGTGAAGACAATTGAAATTTTAGTAAGAAAATGCGTATAAAGTTAAGTTAGTCTGTTGAATTAGATTAGTATAGATGGGTTTGAAATGTCTTGTCGATGACAAGGTTGACTTAGAAATGATAAAAGTGTCTAATGGGCATAACAATAATAAGAATTTGTGCTGAAATCGTAATTAAGATGCAACTATATGATAAAAATTGTTGGTTAAATGAATTTTGTATGGTAATAATGACTAGCAAGTATCTAATGTGGTGGTTTTCCACTATTTTGTGAGTAATGTGATTGTATGGAAAGTCTAAGAATCTGTAGAGACCCTGCTCGAATAAAATTTAAAGCATCTACAGTCATAATGAAAAAGTGTGGGATGTAGTGGAGCCTTCGGAAAGAGGTGAGAGTAAGTATATTTTCTCGTATTGCAAAGTCTAAAGAGGTATATTCAAAGGGATTGAGAACTGGGTTTAGAGACGCGTGATTTCATTCATTTTGCTTTGGTTATGATAATAATGTCACAAGTCCATCATATTGGTTAAAACTATTGGATAAAATTTGAGAAATAAGTATTCAAACGTTCAGCTCGAGTGTGATGATAAGTTTTCTTTGTGATTTTGAGTTTGGTAATAAGTACGATTGAATTTTTAGCGACATATATGATAAGATCGATGGAGACGATCAATCATAAGCTAAGATACGTGAGTTCATAAAAATCTTCAAGGTATGAGTTAATATTGATAGATAAAGGAATTGAGTTACACAATTGGGCTCAAATTTCAAGTTTTTCGTGGTGAGTTTAGGTTTTTGGTAGTGTGCTTTGTCGAGGTATTAATAAGTAAGGTAATAATTGATCGATTGCATCAGGTATTGAGAATTTAAAAGAACATGTACAAGGTTTGGATCGTATGGTTTGCCACTTTTGATTGTTAAAGGACTTGAGGAAAGGTTTCACTTAAGATTTCGAATTGGGGATAAGGTTAAAATGTCAGGCATTGTTAGCAAAAGAATAAGATTGGTAAGCGAGTCAACAAAAGAAACAAGAGTCTGCTCTATTAAAGAGTTCAATATATTAGGAATTTTGTGTCATGGGAAGAATTTAAGAAAAGTGAAGGAATAAGACCTCTAGTATAAGCCATTGAATTATAGTTGAAGATTTTATTGATTATTGCCTATGAATTTAGATATGAGTGTGAGATGTGAACTAGTTTGGTACTGACTTACTAGGGGTTTATCATCGAAGTTTTATAAAGATTGAGTTTTAATTGGGTGACAAGTAATCAGGTGTGGAGGGTTTTTATGTCTAGCTAGATTGTTCAAATTAGGATAGGTAACTTATGGATATTCGGCAAAGTGGACCTACAGTTCTACATGGTTAATGAGGATTTTAAGGGATTCAAACTACTTGATGGGACGATATAAGCAGTTATAATGCATTACGTAGGTCTTTTATAGTGAGTAAAGGTTATGAGCTTATAGTATACCGAATTATTGGAGTGACCAAGAATTTCTTAAGTGTTAGCATGAGGTATATGATGGTTTGAAGGATAGTTGAAACTTGGTATGTGAGTGATGCAGTGCTGTTGACCATGGGTGTGATTCAATTATCGTGTCGCAATGGAAAATACTTTCCAAATTGAAATTAGTATTTTCAGTTTTGGGTATGACCCGTATTTGTCATGAAATGATTAAATGGAAAGAAATAGAGCCATAGTTGAAATTTTTTAAAGGCTACAATGTATTTGTTAAGAAAATTTTGATAGTAGTGACAGTTTGAGAGTAAGGTAAATGGTCCGTGTGGATATGATGTTTGTTAGTATCAAGAGTATTGGCTTTGAGTATTGTGAGAAGTATGTTGAATTTTATGAATCAAGTATTTGTTATATTGTAATGAGTATTAGACTGGTTGATTGTGGGTGACTAAAAATGAAAGAAAGGGAGTCATATGAATGAAAAAGTTTGATATTGCACTATGGAGGAAGTATCTAGTGTTATTCGACTTTGGTTTTGTATATTCTTATATGACCATCAACTATGTTTTGAATATAGTTTGGAGTGTGATTTACTACCTATACTCACACATGTTTTCATCTCTATGGGTGAATTCCTAGTGGTGGATCGGGTGTATAGATCATGTGATTGTCTTCTTGATAGGGTCACATCATTTGTTAGACTTGTTCATTTCAGTTATGAAAGATTTGATGTTGTTTGGGATAGTTGAAATATACCAGTGGATTTACACGCACAATCTTGCTTATGAGAACTTATATAAAAGGTGTGAAGAGTTATAATTGTCTAACAGTGTTGTCAAAGGTTCTACATTTTGAAGTGTATCTCTTGTTGGGTTTTTACTTGATCATTTAATTATTTGAACTAAATAAGTTTGATTCTCCCTTGATGAGTACCAGTGTCTAAAGATAATATTTTTATAACTTAAGCTCGTAAAAAGATTTTGTGTTAGTGAAAAGGGAGTGGTGATAAGATAAGTGATGGTATGTGCATTATGAGTGTCTTGTGGTTAATTTAGGCTCACTTTTGGTTGTAATCAGTATAGTTTCAAAAGGTTATCTTGGTTATGTGAGAAATGATTCGTCACGATGGTTGTGTTAAGGTACAATGAGTTTCGGTTTAGATTGGGTTCATGGGTTAGTATGTGGCTTGGTAATCACTCATGATTGGTTGTGTTAAGGTACAATGAGTTTCGGTTTAGATTGGGTTCATGGGTTAATATGTGGCTTGGTAATCACTTCTGATTTGTAGATCTTCCAAAGTTTGATTCAAAACTTTAGTTCTTATCCTTTATCTTGATAGAATGATCTTAAGGAGAAGCTCACTTGGAGAAATGAACATCGACTGGTAGGTCATAACTCAAGCTTTTGGTAATGTCGGTTATCCTTTTTCTTCTTCTTTCTTATGTTCGAGGACGAACATGATTTTTAGTGGTGGATAATGTAATGATCCGAAATGTAATTTTTAGAAATTTAAACTATTCGATAACTACGGGTATTTAGTTAGTGGATATTTATTAAATAATTAAATTTTATTAGTTAGTGGTTAATGGATCAAGTCAATAACTTATTTAATATTAAAATAAGTAGGTAGGATTTATTTTAGAAAGGAAAAATAAAATAAACTAAGAGAATAGACGGAAACTCAAAAGAATTTACCTGCGGCAGACTTACAATTTGAAGAGTAATCACGGGTGCTTCAGGTAAGGAATTGTTATAATCATTACCTTTCTAATACTTGGATAATTTTATTTTGATTGGTAAATTGAGGCTAACATCAAAAGCAATTATGTAAAAATAAATAAATATATAAATAATTAGAAGATATGTTAGATGACAATGTTGGATTTGTTTAAGAGCTAGACACAATAGGATTTTGTGGTAGTGACTTTAATATTTAATAATATTGTAATAATTTCTATATACTAAGGGAGTAGATATTTTATAATTTTGAGAAAATACATGGCAGATTCGTTCATCTTACTTGTGACCATTTCTTTTACAATAAATTATAGTACATTCCTTATTAAATGGGTTAAAGCTATGATCTGGAAATCCCCATGTTTAATGTCTGTATGTTTCCAATGCAATGGTCAAATAATTTGCTCATATAATTTGTGTACATGTTATGAATTCGGGATCTTCGATATGAGTAAAATAGTTTTAATAAAAATTTCAGTTATGTCCTTGTGGGCATAGGTTCAACCTTGAAGTGAACGTAGGGATCATAATAATGGGTGTGATAATTTTGAAATCTTATTATGGTCATTTATTTGTATATATTGCTTTGAGTTGGGAGTTCAACGAAAGGGGAATGATCAAGTTTTGGAGTAAATTCTTGATTTATTGAGGCAAGTGGATTTCTAAACTCTTGTTAAGTGTATGGAATGCGTGTATTTCCTTGTGGTATATGTTTGTGAGTAATGGGAATTGGTAATGGGTTGACTTGTCCACATTGATTAATTCTAATGATGAAAACAAAGGGTAATAAAAGGCAATGTGAATAATTGCTTGTGTGTGATGTTTTGATAATGGAGAATGGTTTGAAAGGCTTGTTGAATCATTGTTGATGTTGTTATGAATTCTGCAATATTATGAAAATGATCATATCCTCTTTATTTGTGTGAACATGTCATTTGCATTATTTTAAGACATGGTTTGACAAGTATTATGTGCATTGAGTGTAACAACCCTAAAAATGAATAAGATAAATACTTAAGGTGTCAAGAATGCTTGCGATTAGACCAAGGTTCACATGGATTGATACGCGTAGAGCCAGACCTCATAACCCTTACTACGACCAATCCAACTAACTTGGGGAGTTATTTGAGCTTGGAAAGGTTGGAACCAACCAAGTAAGGCTCTCGAGAACGAATATTTAATCGAAGGAGTCTTTACCAGACTTAAAGAGAAGAAATCTTAAGTTTTGAAGGTTCAGGGGTAAAATGGTATTTTCCAGGCCAAGGGTAATATCGTAATTACCCTAATAAATAAATTAATTAATTAGTTAATTTAATTAAAGAACCAATTAGCCTCAGGTTGACCCGAAATGGTCCATTTCGCAAGGGCCACTCTACCCGAGTTCGAGCCCCATTGGAAGCAACAAGTTGGTGATTTAATTAATGTTTATAATCTGATTATTTTTAAAGTCATAATGGTCCTTTCACTAAGCTAATTAAATCAGGTTTTTATTTAAATTAATAAGGAGTCCTAGTTTGACTAATTCCCAAACTAAAACTCCTATTATTAGACTACTCTCTCACGATCTCTCTCTCACGTTTCATCATCTCTCTCACGTTGGTTTCTACCAAAACAACAAAGAAAAGAAATAATATTAAGAGTTCTTCATATTTGAAGAACTCACATGAAATTTTAAGAAAAACAAAGTAACCAAAAACGTTAAGGCAAAGAGAAGTTGTCCGTCGAGTGGTGTGGACGTTGAGAAAGCTTGGACTGATTTTGGAGAGGGTTTAATGCAGCAAATTCATCGTTTGTACATTAATTAAGGTATGAGTTTCTTTCCTCTTGGTCCCTTTCCCAAGAGACCCCTTAAGATTCAAGATATTCATTCTGAAAACTAAGATTATTCTCCGTTGCATGTCCCTGTCACTAGCTCCCATTGAATTTTAGGTTGGGTATGTTTCCTGGTACAAAGTAGGGACGAAATGTGTTTTCGTGATGTTTATGTTTAAGTATGCATGTTCGAAATTTTGTGAATATTGATTATGTTGAACGAAATCATGTGAAAAAATGACGTGTGTGTGCAACGTGTGACAGTGAAGTAGTTACTGTTTTGGAGATGTGTAAAGACATGTTAATTCTTGTATTTTATGTACTAAAGTTGTACACAATGTGATATTCATATGGGTGTGAAGTTACTAATTTTTAGTGAAAACGCTTGACTAATGTAACTACTAAACTACACCTAACAATGCACTAAATGCTTGGTGAAATGCCCTACGAAACTAACATGAAAAGGTTGATGAAAGGAAGCTAAAAATTATGAATAAATTTCCAGCTTGGTGTACCTTAATTTCGTTCAAAAAGAAGGTTGGAAATATGGAAATTAATACATTTTAAATAGGTGAGGCCACCAGGATTCGAACCTGTGACCTCACCCTTTGGCTACTGGAATTCGCGAGAAAGGAAAAAGAAAAGGGGACTGGGGGAATCGAAACTGGGTCTGCTGGGTTAGTAAGAAGAGAACAAGAATTAAAATAAATAAATGGGAGGCGTGGGAATCGAACCCACGACGTCCAGGTAGCGAGTGAAGGAAGAGAAAATAAAGAAAAGAAAATGTGAGGCGTGGGAATCGAGCCCACGACCTCATGGTTGGAAAGGAGAATGACAAAATTAAATAAGAAAACAAAGTGAGGCTGTGGGGGCTCGATCCCACAACCTCACTGCCAAAACGCCTAGCCTAGTGAATTTAATTTAAAAAATAAAATAGGAGGCTGTGGGGGTTAGAACCCACCACCTCACAGCCCCTAGCGAAATTATATTTTAAATAAGGAGGCTGTGGGGGTTCGAACCCACAACCTCCCAATGCCCAGCGAAAATTAAGAATAAATAAAAGAGGCTGTGGGGGTTTGATCCCACAACCTTTTGGTTTAGGCGAAATTGGGCAATGAGATATCAATAAAAAATAAAAAGGGGTTGTGGGGGTTCGAACCCACAACCCTTCGGCCAACTTAAGAGGAAAACCAAGTAGAGAACTAATGATTCAATGTTAATGTTGGGGTTCAATTTAGGGTCCCAATGTCATGGAAATTAAAAATAAAATCAATGAAAAATGTAAATGCTATCCAAGTGATTTGAACTTGGGTTTCCTTGCCCAAACTTCCGTATTGATACATAAGTCATACGTGAATTAAATATCCAAGAACAATGCCACCTACTTAGATCGAAATCAAGATCTTGACATATATACAAGATACATAAGTCTTGTACTACATAATCTTAGGAATGAATGAGTCACTTAACGAACTATGAATGAAGCCTCATGGCTTGTGTGTATAGACTCATAAGTCTAGCATACGTTTTAAAGAAGTGAACCTAAGATGTATTTAAT
This sequence comes from Solanum lycopersicoides, assembly GCA_022817965.1. Taxonomy (NCBI): domain Eukaryota; kingdom Viridiplantae; phylum Streptophyta; class Magnoliopsida; order Solanales; family Solanaceae; genus Solanum; species Solanum lycopersicoides. The sequence continues at coordinate 13,070,338 of CM040622.1, read as the reverse complement.
GAAAGGATGTAACCCTAGAAGGTTTAAGTATGAGTATGGAACACACTAAATGGCCTAGTGTATTGGCATATGATGAAATGAACAATCACATAAAATGGGGTGAGTAATTATGAAGAGTAGATGTGCTAATGTTAATGAATGTGGTGACAACATGATATGAGGCTAATGTAAAAGATGAGAACAATCTCAAATGAGCCTAAGTAAATGTTATCAAAACGTACTCACCTATGAGAGTGTAAAGTTAATGAAGAGACCAGTCTCTATGAACACTCTAATGAAAGTATTGAGATTAACACACTTAATACTAATGATGCGATGAGAAATCATCTATTGAGCTATGATGTCCTCATACTAGAAGCCAGCTTCCATGACGTATGAGTTGAATGTAATGGAACTTTATACTGAGCACCGATAGACTAGCTATGAGCGGTGATGCCTTCTTTAGGGAAGGGCGGAGGTTCACGTAACTCTCATGAGATAAACTGTCTGGCTTGCCGGGTATGGTTCTCCTTATATCTCCTAGTCTTCGAACCTATAATGCCAATATAGGGATCTGGCGGAGTTAAATTCCGATGTACGCTAGCATGTTTTGGGTCACCTTGGTCGGTGATTCCACCTCTTTTCGGTGTGAGGGTGACACTGGATTTCATGATGCTCACATGATCTATGTCGATTAAAGTTAAAGTTCCCAATGAATGAATGAGGTCAGCTTCAAATGATGCACATAATGAAATGAATGATACCAAAGGTGTTAGGATAGGATAATCAAAAGGTGAGTTAGATTCAAGTAATGACATTAGGTCATTATTGGTCATTGCACAACAAACATAATGAAAGTCTTAAACTACATCCTAGGTATAAATGGTGTTTACATGGCCTATGAATGAAATGAAATGGAGTACGTATGAATGAACGAAGCAGACTCTGTGTTTGCTAATGAAGACTCCCTAATTGAGATCTCATCTGTTGAGCCCTCATTTCTGGGATGTCTTAATGTTAAGTCCATGATTTCGAGGTCTCATGGCATATGAATGAATGATATTAAAAAAGTTATGTGCTACATACAAAATGGGTCGTATGCTATATGATATGTGCTATGTGTAAATGTTATGTGCTGTGTGCAAATATGAAAAGTATGATGATGTATGTTACTCTCATGGCATAACTTTCCTATTCCTAATCTGGAAAGCTCACTGACTTTCCTAATCCAAATTTGGAAAGCTCATTGACTTTCCTAATCCAAATTTGGAAACTTTCCTAATCTCAATTTGGCAAGTCCACTGACTTGACTACCAAAAATCATGTTGTTGGGAAAGAGCTATTCTTTCTCATGAATGTCCTTGGTGTGTGCTTGCATATACCCATACTTAGTACAAGTGTGTACTAACCCTATACAAACTCTATTATTTTAGGTGCAGGCACAGGTAGACGATAGAGCTACAGGATCATCGTTGCAGTTATCCGGACGTCCAGCATTCATCCAGAGTTGGTAGGTCTTCATGCTTTCGAGGATGCTACTATTTTATATTCTAGTTTAGTTTCAGAGTTGAGCTAGTGGAGCATGTTCCACTAGCGTTTCTTTCCTGTTTTTATTCAGACTATGTATTGGTGCCATTTTGGCAATTATACACTTAATAAGAATTGAACTATTTCTTTCAGTTGTTTATCTCTTAATGTTAGATGATTGATGGTGAACAATTACGTATTAATGAGAATGTTTTTATAAGTATGTTAAGAAACAAAAAGTTTCAAAATTTTCCGCTAAAATTAAACTATGTAAAGTAAGAATGACGTAAGTAGGCTTGTCTGCGACCTCTGAGAGGTCAACGACGCCGGTCTCGTCTGGGGTCTAGATTCCGGTCGTGACAAAGTTGGTATCAGAGAACTAGGTTGAATTCCAAAAATAATAAGTTCACATCAACCACATTGAGTAGTTTCTAAGTCATGGTAGTGAAGTGCACCACTATCCTGGATTAGAGACTGCATGATGCGTAGAAAAACTTCCCTTTTTCTGATCTTATCGTGCTTTTCCTAATGTATAATTTCTTGGTGTTATGAGCGTGTCTAACATCAATCTTTGTTGATTTCGGAGAATGAATACTAGGAGAACCATTGGTCAGAGGAGAGGAGGTACAACTGCTGGGGACAATCAAGTTCCACCCCAGGCTCCAGCTGAAGGAGTAGCAATGCCGGTTAACCCTGCTGGGTTGACTGATGCTGAGGTGAGGGCATCTTTGGCCTAGATGGCGCAGGCCATCACTATGCAAGCTCAGGCCATGACTGACCAGGTCAACCGGCAAAATGTTCAGAGGGAGAACCCACCGGTTCGCAGCATGGCTGACATGCTGCGAGACTTTACGAGGATGAACCCTCCTATATTCACAGGGTCTAAGACATCAAAGGATCCTCAGGAGTTTGTGGACCAGGTGCATAAAATTTTGGTGGCTATGGGGGCCACATATACTGAGAAAGAGCTGGCTTCCTATTAGCTCAAGGATATTGCAAAGACTTGGTGCAAGATGTGGCAAGATAGCAGAGTTTTCGGTGGAGTGCCAGTCACTTGGGAGCTGTTTAAGACAACATTTCTGGAGAGATTCTTTCCCCGAGAGATGAGGGAAGGCAAGGTTGAGGAGTTTATCAACCTCAAGCAAGGATCTATGACAGTCAGGGAGTATTTCCTGAAGTTTGTGAAATTATCCAGGTATGCCACTTCTTGTGTCTAACAGCAGAGACGAGATGAGTAGATTCTTGACAGGGATTGCTGAGGATCTCGAGGAGGAGTGTAGGGAAGCTATGCTGCATGACAACATAGACCTTTCTAGGCTTATGGTCCATGTCCAGCAAGTGGAAGAAAGCAGGAAGAGGAAGCACACTAAAGTAGGGAACAGGTCAAGGAAAGCTGAGGAGAATTTTTCTAGGAAGAGTAGTACTGAAATCAGGGATAAGCCCAGGTTTAAGAAGGGACTCTACCACCAAGGGGAGTCAAGTTCATCCAATGGTCGCTATGATAGGGATTCCGAGTCCAGAGTTAAGAGAAACAAGGGAGTAGATACACCTAAGGAAAGACAACCCTGCAGGAAGTGTGGCAGACAGCATGGAGGAGAGTGTATGATGGGCTCTAACGCTTGTTACAGCTGTGGAAGACTGGGTCACATGGTGAAGGATTGTTCGAATAGGAGAAGTCAAGAACAAGGGAAGGAGAGAGTTCAACCTAATGGCCCAAATGAAGAGGCGCCAAGGAGGCAACGATTTTTCGCACTCAAGTCTAGGGGTGCAAGTGAAGGCACTTCTGATGAAGCCTTGGGTGCGTACCCTTAATTAGTCTTCCATATATTTGACTCTGTATGGTGTTTATGCACTAATATGAGGTTAATATATTTGAGTCATCATGTTGGTTGCTGATTTTTATGACTTATATGTTGACTTATATGGTATGCTTTGATGAGACTAGTTTAGGGAAGAATTCCTTAGTCTATTATTGTGAAACTACTAGTAGGTTTCAAGGATGTGCACCATCATGTTAATATGTGAATCAGATATTCACCAATGGGAGTATTGAATTAGCTATGTATGCGTACGTTCTATGGATGACTTACTTATTGTTAGTAAAGATTAGTGTCATTCGGGGACGAATGTTCCTAAGGGGGGGGGGATAATGTAACAACCCTAAAAATGAATAAGATAAATACTTAAGGTGTCAAGAATACTTGCGATTAAACCAAGGTTCACACGGATTTATACGCGTAGAACCAGACCTCAGAACCCTTACTACGACCAAGCCAACTAACTTGGGGAGTTAGTTGAGCTTGGAAAGGTTGTAACCAACCAAGTAAGGCTCTCAAAAACGAAGATTTAATCGAAGGAGTCTTTACCGAACTTAAAGAGAAGAAATCTTAAGTTTTGAGGGTCCAGGGGTAAAATGGTCTTTTCCAGGACAAGGGTAATATCGTAATTACCCTAATAAATTAATTAATTAATTAGTTAATTTAATTAAAGAACCAATTAGCCTCAGGTTGACCCGAAATGGTCCATTTCGCAAGGGCCATTCTACCCGAGTTCGAGCCCTATTGGAAGCAACAAGTTGGTGATTTAATTAATGTTTATAATCTGATTTTTTAAAAGGCATAATGTCCTTTCACTAAGCTAATTAAATCAGGTTTTTATTTAAATTAATAAGGAGTCCTAGTTTGACTAATTCCCAAACTAAAACTCCTATTATTAGACTAATCTCTCACGATCTCTCTCTCACATTTCATAATCTCTCTCACGTTGGTTTATACCAAAACAACGAAGAACATAAATAATATTAATAGTTCTTCATACTTGAAGAACTCACATGAAATTTTAAGAAAAACAAAGTAACCAAAAACGTTAAGGCAAAGAGAAGTTGTCCGTCGAGTGGTATGGACGTTGAGGAAGCTTGGACTGATTTTGGAGAGGGTTTTGGGCAGAAAATTCATCGTTTGAACATCAATTAAGGTATTGGTTTCTTTCCTCTTGGTCCCTTTCCCAAGAGACCCCTTAAGATTAAAAATATTTATTCCTAAAACTAGGATTGTTCCCCGTTGCATGTCCCTGTCAGTAGCTCCCATTGAATTTTAGGTTGGGTATGTTTACTGGTACAAAGTAGGGACAGAATGTATTTTCGTGATATTTATGTTTAAGTATGCATGTTCGAAATTTTGTGAATATTGATTATGTTGAACGAAATCATGTGAAAAAAATGATGTGTGTGTGCAACGTGTGGCAGTGAAGTAGTTACTGTTTTGGAGATGTGTAAAGACATGTTAATTCTTGTATTTTATGTACTAAGGTTGTACACAATGTGATGTTCATATGGGGTGTGAAGTTACTAAGTTTTAGTGAAAACGCTTGACTAATGTAACTACTAAACTACACCTAACAATGCACTAAATGCTTGGTGAAATGCCCTACGAAACTAACATGTAAAGGTTGATGAAAGGAAGCTAAAAATTATGAATAAATTTTCAGCTTGGTGTACCTTAATTTCGTTCAAAAAGAAGGTTGGAAATATGGAAATTAATACATTTTAAAGAGGTGAGACCACCAGGATTCGAACCTGTGACCTCACCCTTTGGCTACTGGAATTCGCGAGAAAGGAAAAAGAAAAGGGGGCTGGGGAATCGAAATTGGGTGTGCTGGGTTAGTAAGAAGAGAACAAGAATTAAAATAAATAAATGGGAGGCGTGGGAATCAAACCCACGACCTCCAGGTAGCGAGTGAAGGAAGACAAAATAAAGAAAAGAAAATGTGAGGCGTGGGAATCGAGCCCACGACCTCATGGTTGGAAAGGAGAATGACAAAATTAAATAAGAAAACAAAGTGAGGCTGTGGGGGCTCGATCCCACAACATCATTGCCAAAACGCCTAGCCTAGTGAATTTAATTTAAAAAATAAAATAGGAGGCTGTGGGGGTTCGAACCCACCACCTCACAGCCCCTAGCGAAGTTAAAATTTAAATAAGGAGGCTGTGGGGGTTCGAACCCACACCCTCCTAATGCCCAGCGAAAATTAAGAATAAATAAAAGAGGTTGTGGAGGTTTGATCCCACAACCTCTTGGTTTAGGCGAAATTGGGCAATGAGATATCAATGAAAAATAAAAAGGGGTTGTGGGGGTTCGAACCCACAACCCTTCGGCCAAATTAAGAGGAAAACTAAGTAGAGAACTAATGATTCAATGTTAATGTTGGGGTTCAATTTAGGGTCCCAATGTCATGGAAATTAAAAATAAAATCAATGAAAAATGTAAATGCTATCTAAGTGATTCGAACTTGGGTTTCGTTGCCCAAACTTCCGTATTGATACATAAGTCATACGTGAATTAAATATCCAAGAACAATGCCACCTACTTAGATCGAAATCAAGATCTTGGCATATATACAAGATACATAAGTCTTGTACTACATAATCTTAGGAATGAATGAGTCACTTAACGAACTATGAATGAAGCCTCATGGCTTGTGTGTATAGACTCATAAGTCTAGCATACGTTTTAAAGAAGTGAACCTAAGATGTATGTAATGAAAGGATGTAACCCTAGAAGGGTTAAGTATGAGTGTGGAGCACACTAAATGGCCTAGTGTATTGGCATATGATGAAATGAACAATCAAGTAAAATGGGGTGAGTAATTATGAAGAGTAGATGTGCTAATGTTAATGAATGTGGTGACAACATGATATGAGGCTAATGTAAAAGATGAGAACAATCTCAAATGAGCCTAAGTAAATCTTATCAAAACGTACTCACCTATGAGAGTGTAAAGTTAATGAAGAGACCAGTCTCTATGAACACTCTAATGAAAGTATTGAGATTAACACACTTAATACTAATGATGCGATGAGAAATCATCTATTGAGCTATGATGTCCTCATACTAGAAGCCAGCTTCCATGACGTATGAGTTGAATGTAATGAAACTTTATACTGAGCACCGATAGACTAGCTATGAACGGTGATGCCTTCTTTAGGAAGGGCGGAGGTTCACGTAACTCTCATGAGATGAGACTGTGCGGCTTCCCGGGTATGGTTCTCCTTATATCTCCTGGTCTTCGAACCTATACTGCCAATATAGGGATCTGGCGGGGTTAAATTCCTATGTACCTAGCATGTTTTGGGTCACCTTGGCCGGTGATTCCACCTCTTTTCGGTGTGGGGGATACACTGGATTTCACGATGCTCACATGATCTATGTCGATTAAAGTTAAAGTTCTCAATGAATGAATGAGGTCAGCCTCAAATGATGCACATAATGAAATGAATGATACCAAAGGTATTAGGATAGGATAATCAAAAGGTGAGTTACATTCAAGTAATGACATTAGGTCATTCTTGGTCATTGCACAACGAACCTAATGAAAGTCTTAAACTACATCCTAGGTATAGCTGGTGTTTACACTGGCCTATGAATGAAATGAAATGGAGTACGTATGAATGAACGAAGTAGACTCTGTGTTTGCTAATGAAGACTCCCTAGTTGAGATCCCATCTGTTGAACCCTCATTTCTGGGATGTCTTAATGTTAAGTCCATGATTCCAAGGTCTCATGGCATATGAATGAATGATATTAAAGAAGTTATGTGCTACATACAAAATTGGTCGTATGCTATATGATATGTGCTATGTGTAAATGTTATGTGCTGTGTGCAAATGTGAAAAGTATGATGATGTATGTTACTCTCATGGCATAACTTTCCTATTCCAAATATGGAAAGCTCACTGACTTTCCTAATCCAAATTTGGAAAGCTCATTGACTTTCCTAATCCAAATTTGGAAACTTTCCTAATCTCAATTTGGCAAGTCCACTGACTTGACTACCAAAAATCATGTTGTTAGGAAAGAGCTATTCTTTCTCATGCATGTCCTTGGTGTGTGCTTGCATATACCCATACTTAGTACAAGTGTGTACTAACCCTATACAAACTCTACTATTTTAGGTGCAGGCACAGGTGGACAATAGAGCTAGAGGTTCATCGTTGCAGTTATCCGGACGTCCAACATTCATCCGGAGTTGGTAGGTCCTCATGCTTTCGAGGATGCTACTGTTTTATATTCTACCTTAGTTTTAGAGTTGATCTAGTGGAGCATGTTCCACTAGTGTTTCTTTCATGTTTTTATTCAGACTATGTATTGTTGCCATTTTGGCAATTATACACTTAATAAGAATTGAACTATTTCTTTCAGTTGCTTATCTCTTAATGTTAGATGGTTGATGGTGAACAATTACGTATTAATGAGAATGTTTTTATAAGTATGTTAAGAAACAAAAAGTTTCAAAATTTTCCGCTAAAATTAAACTATGTAAAGTAAGAATGACGTAAGTAGGCTTGTCTGCGACCTCTGAGAGGTCAACGACGCCGGTCTCGTCTGGGGTCTAGATTTCGGTCGTGACATTGAGAAAGAATGAGAACTTAAAGAGGATGTACCATTTCGAGGGACGTATCGCGCGCCGCGATGGATACTATATTTCGAGGGACGTATCGCGCGCTGTGATGGTTACTATTATCGAGGTCCGTTTCGTGCACCGCGACAGATGCATGGACGAATATGTCCCCCATGGGTCCCGGACTAAGAGACAGCGGGTGTGTATTACTATGTCAGACATGCATCATTATACTTGACATTGCATTCCATTGCATTGCACATACTTATCATTAGTGAACTTGGTATTGTGTTTTACTGATCTTGTGAATACCTTTATGTGGAATTAGAGATTGGTGAATACTAAGCTTATTGTTGAGGATATGTAATTTGTTGAAGTATTGTTGTTGAGGATATGTAATTTGTTAAAGTGTTGTTGTTGAGGACATGTAATTTGTTAAAGTGTCGTTGTTGAGGACATGTAATTTGTTAAAGTGTTGTTGTTGGGGACATGTAATTTGTCAAAGTGTTGTTATTGAGGATATGTAATTTGCCTAAGTATTGTTGTTGAACTATGTGCGCTGTAAACTGTGAGTTGTTAGGTTGGAAATGATTTTTATGCATGTTGTAGTTGTGGAGGTTCGGTTGGGGTGATAGGAGTACCCGTATTTCATCTCCTTAGCTTGTGTTTAGGGATTAACTTGTTGAGTACTGTGTGGTTTGGTACTCACCCTTGCTTCTACAAATTTTTGTAGGTTATGATCCTGGGTTTTTATGGTACTTGTCATTCTCTTATTTTGCGAGGCTTCTTGGAGATTTGTGAGGTAGTTGTTTGTCGTCTCACTAGACTTTCTTTCTCCTTAATTATGATCTTGTTCTATTCTAGAAACAAGTTCATTTGAAACTTGAGTTTTTCTTTTGAATCAGTTGTAATACTTTAGAGGCTTGTACACGTGACAACCAGGTTTTTTGGGGTATTTTAAAGTTGATTGTAAGGTTTTTTCCGCATATTATCGTAGTTGATTTTTAGGCTGATTTGTCTTGATGGGATAAGACGAGTGCCATCACGTCCATTTTTGGGTCGTGACACCCTCCCTCAAAAATCCACTTGAAAACCCCCTGACAGATCAAGAAAAGGATAACCCGTGATGAGATCGTTTTAGGAAAGCTGGTGATTCCATTTTTTGAGACATTTGAGTACATTCTTCGATATTGGACATTGGATGAAAAAATGTTGGAAAGGGATTGATACACAAGCCAATATATATCTAATATCAATCATGTATGACCAATATACACTGATATACACCGATTATATACAATGTTTATTTACACTTGATACAAGGACGAAAATGGGCTAAAAAGCCCTAGTGCGGAACAATCCATAAGAATTGTAAAACTGATTTCAGGAGGAGGAAAAGTGGTCTTAAACAACTATTTGTTTCAGCAGGCCATTTGAACTAAGGATTGGTTTGGGCCTGCTAAAGTTCAACAATTTTGAATTTAAGCAAAGCTCAAATTTATTTTTTTCTTTATTGTTATAATAATTCGTATCTTGTATTAATTTTAACTTTGATGGTTTAGATTAACTTAATTAAATTTATTAAGATGAATCATTTTATGTTATTTACTCTTCTATTTTTATTGGTTTATTCATTTGTCTTTCCTTTACTTAGTCAGTTTTTACAAAGTTTATTTTCTTTCTAAATTAATTCAATAAGTTAATTAACTTTTAAATAAGTTTTCAACATCTTTATTTCCTTTAAAAAGTTGGTTTTCCCTTTTAAGTTTGAAATCAGTTTTATACATTTGAGTGTTAATACCATCTCAAAGTGGAAATCAGAATCTCTCACCTATTTCTCTGAATTTTTAAGACTTAATTCTGTTAGAGTTTTGAAAATTAAGTTTTTAAGAAAAATTGGCGGAAGATCAAACTTTATGTTTGAGGTATAATGTCTATTGGATTTTATCCTTCGATAATATATGTTTCAACATTTCAATTTACAAAAATGTAAATATGGGGAAGGAAATCTTTTTCTATGTAAAATATATCATTTTATTTCTCTTTGAAGGTCTTTATTGTATGCAATTGTCTTTTTGTAGCCTATTCATGAAAACATATATAACTGTGTGGACATGTACAAACAACCAACTATTTTGCATTCAACACTAGGTTCCGAAAGAATTAAGGAATAAGTTATCTTTTAGCATTTTTTAAAGAATCGTGAATAACTGTCATATTTTTTGTTAAAAATCTGATTTCACTTGTGATGTACCTCCATACTCATTTAATACTAGTAATTTTAATTATAATGAGGATTGCATACAACAAATTCTAGTTCAAATAATTGGGCATTTCATCAAAAGTTTCACAAAAATTACTAAAATTCATAATATTTTGAGAAAGTATGTACCTCGTTTTAAAGGCTACATGATAACTTTGTACTCTTAGCATTTTCACAAAAATTACTAAAATTCATAATATTTTGAGAAAGTATGTACCTCGTCTTAAAGGCTACATGATAACTTTGTACTCTTAGCAATATTATTAATTCCCTAATGATGAAATTTTTAGTTAGTTCATCTTATTAATGTAAATTATTACCACAATCATGATTATCAGTGAATAAGATTTATTTGGGTTATGTGTTTGAGTTGGATAATTGAATCAGATCATATTGTGATTTATTGTTCGAAAGATTCAAAAAGAGGTCATGCGGACTAAATAAGATTGCATGTCATATTTTATTAATCAATGATTAATAGATTGATTATTAATGTTATCACTGATTGGTGTGGCCAAACTAATTTCAGAAATCTATGAGAAACTACCTCTCAATAGAGATCAGTGGAGGTTGGTTCTGTTATCAGCAAAAATCTATCACTGCTCACCGAAAGTTGGATCAGTGATCGGCACAACCTGTCAATGCTCGCTTCATATGTCAGTTTTTTGCCTCTAATCGGTGTAAAATAAATGATGAATTAGACAAAAATATCCTTTGTTAGATTACATATTATGGAAAAAGGACGTTCTATTCGGCTATTTTATTTTTAAAAAAGTATACGATATTACTGAAGTCTATATTATAAGAATTTGGTTCCTTGCTAATGCCAAATTAACTGCTGGTGGTCAATTATACCCCTCATTTATCTCATTTTTCTTCAAGAATGAATGTCAAGGGGTCAAATAGAGTTACGTTGGTTTATAAAATTAAAATACTCAAAATACCACGTACAAGATGTATGTACAACACATTATAGACCTGTACCACACAAGATATGCACATACAGCGTACGCGATGCACGTGCAACACACAAGATGCACATACAACTACGTACAGCGCACGAGATACACTTGATGCACTTATTTTACCTTTATTCCAAAAAATTATTATTCTACATGTCTTACTTATCATAGAAAAAACGTTCTTCATCACTTGAGAGTGTTGTAAAACGTACATATCTTTTACTTGTAATTTTAGTTATAAAAAGAAATGAATACAACATGCTCCTGTCAAATAATTGAGCATCTCGTTATATTTTCACACAATTAATATAAACTATCTAAATTTTCACAAAAAGATACTAAAAACAATAATATTATGAGAAAGAATGTAACTCGTGTCAAATGTTACTGGTTAGCTCTATACTCGGCGCAGTCTAAACAATTCCCTGAATGATGGGATATTTAGATAATTCATCATATTAATTCATATCTTTAGTACTAACACTATTATCGTTGAAAATGATTGATTTTATTTATGAGTTAGATTTGGATAATTAGATCGGATCAGATCGTGATTTATTGTCATGTGAACTAAGAAAGATAAAGAAAAAGTTCATGTGGACTAAATAAGATCGCATGTCATATTTTATTAATCAAATATTAATAGAATGATCATCAATGCTACAAATGATTGGTGTGGACAAATTAATTTTGGAAAACAGTTAAAAATTATCTCTTAATGGTGGTCAGTGGAGGTTGACTTTGTGATCCGCACAACTTGTCATTGTTTCCAGCTAATTATAACCCTCATTTATCTCATTTTCTTCAAGAATGAATGTCAAGGGGTCAAATAGGGCTACGTTGGCTTATAAAATTAAAATTCTCTAAATACCACGCACAAGATGCATGAACAACACATTATAAACATATACCACACAAGATATGCACATACAACGCACGCGATGCACGTGCAACATACAAGATGTACGTACATCGCACGAGATACACGTGCTGCACTTATTCTACCTTTATTCTAAAAAATTATTATTCTACATGTCTTACTTATCATAGAAAAAACGTTCTTCATCACTTGAGAGTGGTGTAGAAACATACTTATCTTTTACTTGTAATTCTAGTTATAAAAAAGAAATGGATACAACAGGCTCCCGTTCAAATAATTGAACATCTCTTTATATATTCATACAATTAATATAAACTACCTAAATTTTCACAAAAAATACTAAAAATAATAATCGTGTCAAATGTTTCTGGTTAACTCTATACTCGGCGCAGTCTAAACAATTCCTTGAATGATGGAATATTTAGATAATTCATCATATTAATTCATATATTTACTACTAACAGTATTGTTGTTGAAAATGGTTAATTTGATTTATGGGTTAGATTTGGATAATTGGACCGGATCAAATCGTGATTTATTGTCATGTGAACTAAGAAAGATAAAGAAAAAGTTCATGTGGACTAAATAAGATCGCATGTCATATTTTATTAATCAAATATTAATAGAATGATTATCAATGCTACAAATAATTAGTGTGGACAAATTAATTTTGAAAATCGATTAAAAATTATCTCTTAATGGTGGTAAGTGGAGTTTGACTTTATGATCGGCACAACTTTTCACTATTTGCTGGAAGGTGGCCCAGTGATCGACAAAGTCTGTTAGTACTCACTCCATTCGTTAGTTTTGTGACTCTAACAACATCACGCTAAAATAGATGACAAGATTTAGACACGAAGAACCTTTGTGAGATTACATATTATGGAAGGAGGACGTGATATTCGGCTGATTTTATTTTTTAAAAGTATACAATATTACTGAAGAATATATTATAATAAATATGTCCTGTTAATTCTAAATTAACTTCTTTTGGTCAATTATATCCCTTATTTATCTTATTTTTTTCAAGAATGAATGTCAATATGTCATTTTTTTCATTTGTAATACTTCTACAATTTTACATACAGAGATAATCACATTGTGATTCATATCCTAATGTGGAAAATTAAACATCTTTTCAAAATGCATGATTGTAGCTTCAACTATCTTCTTCTCTCCTTATTGATTGCAAATATGTTGTTTCCTTCTTCTTTTCTGTATCATGCTGAGATACTACTAACTATTATAAACTCCCTTTTCAAATCACTTGATTTGAGACTTCAATTTTAGTAAGTACTATTGCATGATAGCAATTTCACATATTTATTTAGCAAATGCACCTAAAATAAGATTTTTAAGTAATCACGAATGGTGTTGACCAAGTATGAGTTTGTAGACACTTATTTTTAAAATTTGTAATATATGCATGCATACAATAACAAAGAACAATAAACTACTGTGTAATATAGATTAAAAATTAATTTTCTATAATAGAAGTGCATATAATGTATAATTTTTGTGAAATAGTTCATTGAATACTATTTGATGCTTTTATATATTAGAATTTGTTATTTTAGTTACAAAAAAAAACGATTAGGAAACTTAACATTATCACAAAAAAAATCATAATTTGTGGCGATCAACGTTGTTGCTAAATCTAATGTTGATGTGGCAATGAGGGTTGCAACTGGAAGAATAACACATTGGTGATGAATACAAATTTGGGTTAAAATTATTGAATTTTACTTAACCAGTACCATGTATGATATATCAATGCTTTCTAACTACAACAACAAAAGTCCCTTTTGCAGATAAAGAGGAATGTACACAACAAACTCTAATTCAAATAATTTGGCATTTCATCAAAATTTTCACAAAAAATTATTTAAGTCCACAATGTTTTAAGAAAGAATGTACCTCTTCTCGAATGCTATTAGACAACTCAGTGCTCGTTGCAATCTGATCAATTTCTTGAATGATGGGATCTTTAGTTAATTCATCATATTAATTCAAATCTTTACTACAAACATTATTATCATTTGAAAAGGGTTGATTTGGTTTATGGGTTAGAGTTGGATAATTGTATCAGATCAGGTCGTGATTTATTTTAATGTGAAAGGAAAAAGATAAAGAAAAAGTTCACGTGCACTAAATAATATTGCACGTCATATTTTATTAATCAATGATTAATAGAATGAATAAATATGATATGACTGATTGGTGTAGCCAAATTAATTTAGGAAATCTCTGAGAAATTACCTCTCAATTGTGATCGGTTGAGGTTGACTCTGTTATTGGCACTACCTGTCGCTTGTTGGAAGATAGAGCTGTGATCGACACAATCTGTTAGATTTCGCTTCATATGTTAGCTTTGCGTCTCTAGCGGAATTACTATAAAATAGATGACGAGAGTTAGACAAAAAAATCATTTATCAGATTACATATTATGGAAGAAGGAAGAAGTTTATTTTGCTTATTTTATTTTCAAAAAGTTGAAGAGTTTACGAAAGGATCTTTATGAAGAATTTGGTCCCCTGTTAATGCTAAATGAACCCCGATCAATTATAACCCAACATTTATATCTAATTGAGGAATGAATGTCAATATGTCATTATATTCTTTTGTAATACTTTCATTGTTCGATGTACAAATATATTCATGGTATAATTAATATATATCCTATTGTGGAAGATTAAACATCTATTCAAACTGCATGATTTTAGCTTTAACTGTTTTTTTCTCCATATACTCATATATTTTTATGGTTCTTGATTCTACAAATATGTTGTTTCCTTGCTTCTTTTTCTTATCATAATGTGAAATACTTGCTATTATAGACTCTCTTTTAAAAAAACTTTATTTGGAACTTCTATTTTAGTAAGAACTATTCCATGCATAACCATTTCACAAATTAATTTAGCAAATGCATCTGCATGTAATTTTTTAAGCAATCACTGATGGTGTTCACTAAGGATGAGTTTGAAGATACTTACTTTTTTAAATATGTAATGTTCGCGTATACAATGATAACAAACAATAAATTCTATTATGGGCCAAAAAAAAGGCCAGATAGCCCAAAAGTATGTGGGCAACGGGTTGTGCTCGGCCAACCTATTTTTTTAAAAGCATAATTTTTATAATTTTTTTAACCAAATTATAATTTTAAAATATAATCACAAATATAAACAATATTATATAGATTAATTAACCTGAAATTTTATCAAATAATTTAATAAATGGGATAAAAGGGAGGGGAAATGTCACGACCCGAATCTACACCCTAGACGTGGCCGGCACCCGAAGACCATTGTTGGTACCCAAGCAAACTCTCATCCAGTCTCACTACAAGCGGAAGACTAACTTAAGCATACAAAAGCTTAAAACTGAAATAAGATTCATAAACTCAATTTTACAAAGCTTTAACTCAAATGAACAACTTTGAATAAAATAATATATTTAACTAGTCATAAAATAGGCAACTTTAGTCTTTAAAATATTTAATAACATAAATGAATAATACAAACTACTTAACTAAACTGACTATCTATGAAGCCTCTAACTGATAAAGATGGAAGTCGGGACAAGACCCATGACCTCCTAACTAAGTTAAAAATAAATGAAAACCTCCGGAAGCAGGGAGGCTCGCCATAGCTAACTCCAATCTCGGATTTATCAATGAAGCTCCTGTTGAAGACCCTGAATACCTATGCAGGCCAATTGGCTTAGTACGTGGAATGTACGAGCATGTAAAGGAAATTCTAAAGCACATAAGCTTGATACTTGAATAAAATATGGAAACATACTTACCTCTTCTCAAACTTGAAACTCAAGGAATACTCAAGAATAAGATACTCAACTCAGAGATTAAATACTGAACTCAACAATATGATACTCGACTATGGATACTCAACTCCGTATAAAGAGATAATACACATGCTATATATAAAAAAGCTTTATAAAACAGAAAAAATCAACTTAGTTCATTAAAGAAAATGCAATAGCAAACTCAACTTTACTTATATAAGAAAGTAATATAGTTTCTGTGGGAGTTTCTCTAACCGACAACCATCACTTTGAGCCTAAGTGATGATACAATGTTTTACCTCACATTGCCCAAGGACCATCCTATACCTTGTCATCGGTATAGGACCTTACTTAACTTAGTGATCCATTAGCTCTCCTTACGTGATCATCTAAAAAGTATGACCCGTCAATTCCCGTGTTGGCTACATGGTTTACATGGAGACTTGAGTTAATATGAACTCTCATCCCCACATTGGTGTTCAATATACTCCCAAAATGTACTTTAGCTAATACTTTTAATAAAACTTCCTTCCTTTGGGTTGAGATAATTTACTGAACCCTTTAGCTTTAAAAAGCTCCTTTTTTGAATCAATGTTCCCCTTTTTTTCAAAACTCTTTTGAATTTCTTAGTTTCCTCTTAACTTTAAATGTGAAAACATTTGTAAAATTTTAGGGAATACTTAGTTCCCTTATAACTTTTGAGAAATGAACTCAACTTT
The DNA here is from genome assembly GCA_022817965.1 of Solanum lycopersicoides. Classification (NCBI taxonomy): domain Eukaryota; kingdom Viridiplantae; phylum Streptophyta; class Magnoliopsida; order Solanales; family Solanaceae; genus Solanum; species Solanum lycopersicoides. Next base: position 13,053,808 of record CM040622.1, on the reverse strand, counting down.
TACTCTTTGCTTAACTTGACACTTTAACTCTTATGGAATACTTAGTTCCCTTATATTACTTTGAAGAAAGATCTTCAGCTCTTTACTCTTTAATTGACTTGAACTTTAAGTCTTTAAAACAAAGTGAAAACGTTTGTGAAAAACTTTAGAAAACTTTATAGGCTTTACTTTGACTTGCTCTTAACTTATAGACTTGACTCTTAACCTTCCTTGAATTGAAGTATGGATTCAAGGTTCATGACATCATGTGGATGATTTCATGATTTTCAACTTAAAGGGTTCATGCGGAACTATGATCATGAACTACCCAACTCGAGAATTAAAAGGTACTTCTTAACTTAAGATAGAAAGAAATAAGGAACTCAGTACTCAAGACTTAGATCTTGGAGATACTAATCCTCTCAATAATACTCAATTTATGGGATTCATGCGAAAGTTATGGGCATGAACAACTCGAATCGAGGGTCTAAATAACTAGATGGAACCCAGGCATATGACTCTCTCATTCTCTTATTTACTTTCTCAAAACTTAGTTCAAATCAATGATTGATCTCAAAGAATTCACAATTTAACTTATAGACTTTCTTGAACTCTACTCTTAACTCTCTTTTGAATGTAAATTATGAATTCAAGAGTTTTGGTTCATGACATGGAGGATCTAGGTGATACTTTTGACTCATTAATACATACTCTTCACTCTTATTCTCACTTGTTTGAGTCTTGAAAACAAATTACTAGAAGTTGTAGAAGACTCCTCAAAAGAACTCGAAGGGACTCCTTCAAAAGGTTCGGAAGAATCTCAAAACTTAATCTTGAATTTACCTTGAATTTGAATTATTTTTTCAATGTTACTATTCGTGTTATGAATTATTTATAAGTATTTAAAAGTAGTTTAAAGTGTTTAGAATCAAAAGGAGTGAAGATACACTTTAAATGAGCTCAAACGAAGTGATCGGGGGCAAACTGGAAGGGGCAAGTGGCCTTGGGTTTATGGGTGGCGCGGGGCGCCAACCCCTAACGGACAGAGATGGTTTTGGGGCGCTCTGGGAGGAGCGCCGCGCCAGGCCCCAACCCAGAAAATTCTGCCGAGCACTTTTGCTCGTTTTTCTCACCCTAAATCGCCTAAATTCGAACGGTTTCTTCCCCAATCACTTGGATTTCATTACTTAACTTAATTACACTCTAATCTAATGGAAACAATACTAAAATTACTCAATTTTATCTCAAGAAATCATCAAAACTCCAACACAACAAGATTTAGAATGAATTTTAAGAACACCTTTCAAGAACTCATCAAGAACTCTAATCTTTAAACTTTAAGCATGAAATTTCGCTGAAAAAATACATGATTGACGTGTGGGTGAACTAAACCAACACTATGGAAGCTTACATACCTCTTAGGGATTAAACCCATGGCGAAAATCCGCAACTAAACTCTAGAACATCGACAAACGCCTTCATCCTTTCATCTTTTCTCCTTTTTTCTCTTCTTTTCTCTTCTTGCCTCTTCTTGAACTCTCAACTAAAACTCTAAGTGTATTTTAGGATTATTAAAGTGAACCTAAAAGGATTATAATCTTAAAATATGACTAAAACGAATTAAACCTGATTGGGTAAGGAAAGAACCAAAATATCCCTCACTATTTTTGGCTAACTTTCCTTAACTGGACAGTCTAACTTCAAAAGGTCATATCTCACTCATCCAAACTCAAAATTTAGCAAACTCGGTGGATTTGGAAAGATAATTCAAAGATATTTTCAATGGTATCTTGTATATCACCTAAATCATCATGTGCTAGGATTTATAGTCGTTTTAGGTTGTCCCAAACTTCATACTTTAGCTTAACTTGCAAAATTTCATATTTTGCTATTTCCAATTTGATTCTTTTGGAACTCAAGGTGCTAAATCTAGTGAAATGACCTTAATACTTAAGAAAACTTTAATTTCTGGTAAAATCTCACTCACTACGATGAACGGTTCGAGTCTTAGTTCGAAAAAAATTTATGGGGTGTTACAGGAAATCAAGGAAAAATTAAGTATATTGAATGAAAAAAATAAATTTAAGAAGATTAATTGAAACTGATACACTTTCAAGGGGGTCAAGTCAGGCTAGACTAGGTTATAAAAACAAAATATTTAAAATACCATACAGAAGATGCACGTGCAATGCATTTTATACAAGTTTCATACAGGAGATGCACATGCAACGCACAAGATGCACGTACAACGCACGAAATACACATATAGCGCACGAGATGCACGCATAACACTTATTCACCTTTATGCAAAATATTTTTATTGTACGTGTTTTACTTATATTAGGAAAGAAGTTCTTTATCACTTGAGAGTAGTGTACACACGTACTTATTTTTTACTTGTAATTGTAGTTATAATTAAAAATGAATACAACATGCTCCACTCCAAATAATTGGGCATTACATTAAATTTTTGCACAAAATTACTACAAACTATAAAGTTTGAAAAAGTGGGTAGAAAGTATGTACTTTGTCTAGAATGCTACTGGACAACTTTGTACTCGCCGCAACTTAATCAATCTCTTAAATAATGAGATCTTTTCTTAAATTCGTTTTATTAATTCAAATCTTAACATGAAATCATCATAGAGATGATTTAATAAAAGCAATATAATAGTTATATACTGTAAATTCACATTATACAAAATTTCAAATTAGCTATTGTATGGGTATTAAATTAAGAATATCACTTATAGGTTTATATAGAATTTAGAAAAATCACGTATTCTTATCCTGCAAGACCTATAAGCAAAATTCAAAATTATTAATTATGAATGTATAAAAAATCAAATAATATATGATCTATTAATGCTGATGTAGATTACTACAATCTATTGAATTTCAAATATGAAAATAAAATTACAAAAAATCGAATAATAGAGTTTAAAAGATGAAAAAAATGAAATACATAAAAGAGAGAAAACTCATTAAATAATTGGTGAATATGGAAAGCTCACAAAAAATCAAATAATATTGTCTAAATACAAAAGATTCAAAATATAAAATACTTTGTGATATGAAAACAAAAACACAAAATCTCACAAAATACTTGTTTACTTCGAATTTATTTTTACCAATGATTGAAAAATCTTTTGAATTAACTATGAGACTTTTTGAACAAAGTGTAAGAAATTAGAAGAGTTGTTTTTTTCTTTAACAAGGAAAGGAGATAACAATGATGAAAAAGAAAAGAGAGAAAGGAGCAATTTGGGGTACGTGGGTAATATTGGTATTTTATTTTGTTATTTTTTATTTTTTACGGGATGATGAAGTTAAAAAAAAAAGAGACTAATTGAGCCTGATTTGAGAAATAAAAGGAAAAAGATTAATTATATTAGGATACAGTTTATATTGTAAAATATTGACAGATTGATATTTTTAATAATTATTTTAAAGCGTAGATATTTTTAATAATTATGTTAGGAATTGTGATTAGCTTCCTAATTTTTTCCAAAAGATAAAGAGAGAATTTTGGGTCCAGGTCTTATCTTAAAGTGTAGACATTGATGGCATTCGGAGCCTTTTGTTTACTGGAGAGGAAATAGGATCTATTTAAATGTTGCAGATTGCTAACAAATGTGATTTTAGACTATTTTTTTTACTTTTCAATTATATAAATTTATGAAAACTTTGACCATATTCTAATTGAGTTTATATTCAACTTTTATGATATTAAATTTTCCTATCATTAAAAGTGAAACTCTAGAAATTTAATTTTTCCCCATGATTTATCATGTTCAATTTGCCTTTTGAATGATGGCAAGGAAATGCAACAATCAATCTTTTATTACATATGAAGTTGTGTCACGAAAAAAAGTAAAATGAATCGGATCGTGGTGAAATTAAAATTGAACAACATTCATAGCTTTTATATAAAAATTCAGAGCTTCATACAGGTAAGCATATTATACACTTGAGTATAAAAGTATAAAGTGACTATGTGTGCAAGTTCAGTCACAGGTTACCAAAGCTGCAACCAATATGTTCTTGGGTGATCAGTTGAGCAAATTTTGCATCATAACCCTGTTGAAATAAAGAGGAACGCACAATAGGTACAAGCATAGTTCTGCAGAAGGCAAGTGTTCACAAGACTCCGAGGTTCTAGAGATGCAAAGTCTAGAATCTAAACCTCGAAAACCCTCTAGAGGTAGATACCTTATTGAAGTCCAGAAGAAAAGAAGCGCTTTTTTTCTTCTCAGCAGACATACCCTCCACTATGTGCACGTAAAGAAAAAAAGAAAATAAATGTGTTAGAAAGAGCAGGTTAAAGTTTGAAGTTGTAAATACTGTGATGATATATGAATACCTTTCAAACCAATACATTTGACGATCATTTTTGTCATATCGATTGTAATATGTATGTGCTTTCCAATCTTCAATAGAAATATCAATTCCACTCCCATCAAGTATTTTGTCAAGATCTTCAAGATATAAACTCCGAAACAAGGAAGTTTTGATACTTGAGGTAGTTATATCGTAAAAACCTTGAGAAAGGTGAGCTAATTGCGAAGCAATTGACGTGACGAAACAATGTTGAATAAGGAGATTAACATACTGCTTCCTGTTCTTACTGTTCACAACAATATCTTTCCCATTGGGACAAAGTTCGATTGTTGTTCTGGACCCTATTTCTTCAACATCATAAGCGAAGGTCAAGCTAAGTATATCTTGATCCACCGTCTCAGGATTCATCTTGAGTATCTTCTTCAACTATTGTACAAGGTGGGATCTGCATCCCGAATATCCTCCAATGAAATATACTCTCCAGCCAATTGCAAGAAGAATGCACAGTCAAATACAACTCGTATTTTATGCATTAATGCCAATGCAGTCATTCTACCACAGAAGGTGAAATACTCGAGGTGCACAGGGTCCACTTTAGATGCTGCAAGACAAATATATAGTTTTAACTAAAGTTAATACTTTTTAAACACAAATTTGTGCTTAAGGGCAATAATTATTTACCCAAATTTGGGAAAAAACTTATCTGATCATTGGGACAAGCAACAAAGAGAGATTTCTGAGGATTGAACATCTCTCGACATACTAAGAAGAACCACTGTCACACCCAGAGCTTCCCCCGAGACGTGGACACGGGACCTAGAACCACAAGTGATCCCAAGCTAACCATACTGTCATTCATGTGCATACTAAAGATAATAAGCTGATGCAGAAGCTAAATAATAATAAAGATGAAAAGATTGAGAATACTGATATGCTAAAACAGACATATATGAAAACTGATGAGTTTAACACAAAGAAGTTATTCACTCAATACTAAGCTGAAACTAGCTATGTCTGGAAATAGCCTCTAACTGACTAGAAATGCAGGGACAGACCCATCTAAGTCTAGCAAAAACTGAAACTAAAGGACTAAAATACTAGAAATAACTCATGAATATTGTCCTCGGAGAATGAGGACTCACCACTTATTTTTGCTGCGTTGGAGATTGGAAATCGATCTAAGCGTGATCTGGATGATGAGAACCTGAACCTACATCACGAGAAGATGTAGCGCACGTATGTGTCAGTACTTGAAAGGTACTGAGAATGTAGGATAGAGTAAAGCTAAAATAATACATAACTGAACAAGCACAAAAACAAGTATAATATTCTGAACATAATATACTGAATTCTAAGCTAACTGGATGCAATTACCAAATTTATAACATGTTGAGACTGAATACTTACTGAACTGTAAATATGGTCAATACAATAGAGTCTGACTGAACTGTGGGAGCTACTAATAACCGATCATAAAATCACATGAGCTAAATATGGAGTCTGATGTATACGCCTCATCGAGAGGACCCAATATACCCTGACAGAGGTATAAAGGCATGCTGGCGTGATCACCAAACTGATGCCCACAGAGGGGACTTACAACCTACTTGGCTAGTAATTTTGGGACTATTTGGGTACGTTAAATCATAGTCCAACTCGGTATTATGCTACTCCCAATGAATAAAGTGATTAAGACATTATGAGTGAATTTATGTAAATACTGAATAGCTCAAAATTGAATTTGCAAACTGAGAATGCAACAATTAATCTGGTAGTTATGCATTAATAACTTAGGCAAGTATATCTGAAGTAACTGAAATATCTGACCTAACTTGTGTAATTCAAGAACTAAAGAAATACATAGCTAGGGTTCTGAAATTGATGTGATAATCTGAGTATTAACATGGTAATCTAATTTGGAACATATAACTAACTAATTCATGATATTCTGTTGAAGTTCTAGAAACCCTAGTTCTAAACATGATAAGGGAACCAAAAATCTGACTGAAAACTAGGGACCCAATGGGTGAAAGGAACCCACTAGTGAAATCTCACGTACCTGGTGATGAAATCCACTGAGAAATCTTTCTATTTCGGGGCTGGAAGTGATGGAACCTTGCTGCGTTCTTGAACTAGGGTTCTTGACCTTTTTCTCCTCTCTTGCTTTTAATTTTCTAAGTTTTGATTTATGATTTTGACTTCGGTAAGCTCTTGTTATGTTTCTAGGCCTAAACTGACTAAACTCTGATGATTTAGGGCTTAATGACGTATATTAAGGGTTAAAAGAACTAGGAAAAAACCAAAAGACCCCTGAACTAATTGTTGTCGGACCAATCGACGAACTGGACTGAATGACCGTCGTTCAATCGACGGTCCGTCATTTGGGTATGCTCAACATGCCTTCACTAAAACGGGCATAACGTTTTACTCGAAGGTCGGTTTTTAGCAAACTTGATAGCTTTGGAAAGATAATTCAATTATATATCATTTCATAGGTCATGGAGCACCTAATTCATTTTTTGCTAAAAGTTATCACCATTTGAAGTAGACCCTATCAATAATTCCCCCTAACTAACTGTTAAGCATCACCTACGGTCAGACCTACGAACCATAGATCGAACGACGATCCATGCTGGTTATTCGTAGTTAATGTTAGAGGCTGGGTAACTTGAGTCTCAATCCACGGACCATAGTATGACTTACAGACCGTAGATCTATCCGTGGATCGACACTTAGTCTATTTTCTGGGCTGAGTTTTTTTTGGGAGAGCTTCAGTGGCAAATGACGGATGCACAGTACAGGTTGTAGATCAGAGTACGATCCGTCGATGGTAACCGTTGATTGCACCTGCGGATTTCTGAAAATCTGATTTGTGGTCTCTTTTGGATAAGGGGTGTTACATTATCTTTCCCTTAAGAGCATTCGTCCTCTAATGAAGACTAAACTAACTGAAATAGAGGGAGAGAGCTTCAATCCTTATTACTAAACACTGAGGAATAAGTTTTTGGCTGAATTGAGTTCCAAGAACATGCAAATACGCTAAGAATGCAATACAAACTGAGGGAACATGATTCTAAGGCTGAATTCATGCATGAATGACTTAAAAACTGAAGAGGAACTAATATAATACATCAAGTTGGAGTGGAATCAGAAGGAAATAGGTGAGGATACTTGGCTTTCATGGTTGCTTCTGTTTCCCAAGAAGCTCCATCTACAAACTGACTCATCCACAGAACCTTGAATGAATCGACTTCTTTATTTCTCAACCTTCTAACCTGATGGTCAAGAATCTCAACTGGTACATCCTCATTAGAAAGACTATCATTCACCGTATATCGCTGAGCAAGAGTGCTGATGTCATTTCTAATGTTATCGGCACCACGTGTCGCATCATTCATCTCCTACTTTAGTTTTTCGATTTGCTCATAGTAATCTTCTAAGGATGAGCAAATTGCTTCTTACAAAATTATTGAAAAAGAATAATGTAGAAGCAGTTGAACATAGAAATGACCATTACAGAATGAAAAGATAACATAACTGTAAGAAAGAGGAGAGTTTGTGAGATAACTTAGCTTTATAATTCCCTCAAGCCATTGGGGTTTGAATAACTAAGAGTATAGTGTTATATAGTTATTTATATAATACTACTCTTAGTGTCCCACATTGGTTAATATGTGTTATTTGCAGGTTTTGATGATTAACAAACTCAGGGACCTTGTTAAGGTACCTGGTTCTCAAAATGTAGTGTTCGTTGACTGCCAGCTGGAGAAAGTACAAAAGGTTGGTGCACAGTTCCCAACTGGGTCAGAAACGTCAGAACTTTCCAACCAATGACATGGGTTTAAGGAAAGTGACTTGTCTATACAATGTCATCTTTCCTTATACTTCTCTCTAGTTTTTGCAACTTGAAAAAGCACATTCAAGAACTCTTGCAAGGGCTAAAGAAAATAAAAAGGAAGAATCATTCTACAACAACCGAAACTCAGGCGCACATTGTGTAGTTGTTTTAGAATATTTTCTTCAGATCTTACATTGTAAACTGATCCTAATCTATAAAGGAATCAGTGTGGTTGATCTAAAATTCTAAATCATTATTAGGTTAGTGATTTAGTGGGTAATCTGAGAGATTGCTTAGAAAAGTCTAAGTTGTCTAGGGTGATAACTTAGTGGGTAGAGTAATATCTACTTAGGCTCATCAAGCAATAGTGCTATTGCTTGATAGTGAGATTAAAAACTTTTTCTCACGTTGTTGTAATCGGGTTTCAATTTTGCTTGTGAAGATTAGTGAAACTGTTTTGGAAATCCTGTGAGACAGGTCGTGGTTTTACTCCCTTGAGCAAGGAGGTTTCCACGTAAAATTTATCTGTTCTTTTACTGCATTTATAGTGTGCTATATTTACAAATTGTGTGTCAAGGGACCTGGTCCATTGACTGATAGTGGACGCACATATTCTAACAAGTGGTATCAGAGCAGGCACTTTCTATCTGGTTAACACCAAGAAAGTGACATCTGTTCTAGGATGGCTGCTCCACTTAATCTAGAAGAAGGTCAGTCTTCAACTAGACCACCTCGTTTCAATGGACACTTCTATAGTTGGTGGAAAGTCAGAATGCATGATTTTCTTATGGCTGAAGATAGTGAGCTATGGGACATTGTCTTAGATGGACCATTTATTCCAATGATTGAAGAGAAAGATGGAGAAAAAACTAGGCTTGTTCCAAAGCCTAGACAAAAATATGATGAAGCTGATAGGAAGAAGATCGAAAAAGGTTACAAGGCAAAGACACTTCTTGTCTGTGGGATAGGGCCAGATGAGTTCAATCGTGTCTCAGCCTGTGAGTCTGCAAAAGAGATCTGGGATTGCTTAAAGACAGCTCATGAGGGAACTGAACAAGTAAAAGAGTCAAAGATTGATATGCTCACTTCTTTGTATGAAAATTTCAGAATGAAAGAAGGTGAAACCATTCATGAGATGTTCACTAAATTGTCATCCATCACAAATGAGTTGAGAAGCCTTGGAGAACCAATCAGTATGAGCAAGCAAGTTAGGAAAGTGCTTCGAATCCTTCCCAAGTCTTGGGAAAGTAAGGTTGATGCTATTACTGAAGCAAAAGATCTGAAAGTGTTAACAATGGATGCTCTCATTGGAAATCTGAAGACTCATGAGATGAATCGAAATCATGATCAGTCAAAGAAGGAAGTCAAAAAGGATAAGTCCTTGATGCTGAAATACAAATATGAAGAGGACTCTAGTAATGATGATATGGCTTATCTCATCAATAGATTTCAAAAAATTGTGAGAAAGAACAAAGGTTTTAAAAGGGGAGCAAATGGTCCTCGAACTGCCACTCAAAATGATACATGTTACAAGTGTGGAAAAGCTGGGCACTTTATAAGAGAGTGTCCATTACTCAAGGCTGAAAATAAAGAATATCAAAAATCAAGAGGTGATAAAGAGAAGAGAAGGGACCTGGTACTTAACAAGAATGATCGGAAAGCTGCTGATTATGTGGTCAAAAAGGCTCTTGCTGCATGGGGAGACTCTTCAAGTGACTCAGAAGATCCTGATGAACCAAATGATGTGTCAATGGTGGTAGTTCATGAAGAGGAAACCATATTCAATGAGATGTTTGCTTTCATGGCCCATTCATAAAATGAAGAAGAGGAGAACAAGGTAACTCTTCTTGATATGAAACATAATTTGAATACTTATTCTCTTAAAAATTGAGAACATTAGCAAATGTTATGATTGATTCAGTAATTGAGTTAACCTCTGAAAGAGACATTATGATTGATGAGCTTAACAGTTTAACTGAAAACAAAGATAAAATGGAAGAGAAAATGTTGAAAATGGAAGATAAAATGGCTTCTCTGGAATCTGACAAGACTGAACTTAAAAAACAGTTGTATAAGATAAATGAAGAAGCTGAAAAGCAAAATGGAAGGTCAAATGGTTTACAAGTTGAAATTGAAGAAAAACTGAAAACCTCTGAGGAAAATCTTGGGTTGGCTTTGGAGAAGAGCAACAACTTAGAAAAGGATATTGTCAAACTTAAGGAAGAACTTGAAAAATCTCTTAAGTGGACAAAATCTTCTAAATTGCTGTCTAGTGTAACAAATCAAAGCAATTTCAATAAGAAGGGTCTAGGAAGTTTGAATATTACTCATCCCTTTAATCCTCACAGCAAGTATGTTTTTGTGTCTGACAGTGTGCTTTGTCTTCACTCTGGTAAAAATGGGCATTTAAAAGAAGAATGTACTGGGTGGAGAAAGTCTCATGAAAGACTCTCTAAGTATACAGAGAAACAAAGAGTATCAAAAGAGAGACCTGGTCCCCCAAAACAATTTTCAACTAAAAGGTTTTCAAAGAAAGGATCTGATTCTGCTCCAAAATCTTTTGTCAGAAAGATTCAAAAACTACCCCATTGGACTAGAAACAATCTGATCACTCCCTTGTCTGCCTTCTGGGAACTCAAATTGAAATGGGTTCCCAAGCCTAACAAGTGATTCTTGTTGCAGGTGAGTGAGATGAGCAGCAGTCAATGTTGGTATATGGACAGCGGATGCTCTAAACATATGACTGGTGATATCAAAACTTTTCTCTCACTCAAGACACTTCAAGGAGGAGGTGTCTCTTTTGGTTATGGAAAGAAGGGGTATATTTTGGGAGTTGGTAAAGTGGTAAATCTCTTGGAGAATCAATTGATAATGTGTATCATGTTGGTGGATTGAAGTACAGTCTTTTGAGTGTATCTCAAATTTGTGACAAGGGAAATGAAGTGAAGTTTACTTCTGAGAAGTGCACTGTGGTTAATCTAACCACAAAGAAAGTGATTCTTACTGCCTTTAGAAGTAAAAACATGTATGTGGCTAACTTAGAAACGTCTCATGGAGATGATCTGACATGTCTTAGTGCTCAAAATGAAAATGCTGATCTGTGGCATCGAAGACTAGGGCATGTGAGCTCATCTTTATTGAATAAACTGATTTCTAAGGACCTGGTCCTAGGTTTGCCAAAGTTAAAGTTTTGTGAAAACAAAATATGTGAAGCGTGTGTCAAAGGAAAACAAATCAGATCATCCTCCAAGTCAAAGAAGCAAGTAACATCATCAAGAGTACTGGAGCTGTTACACATGGATTTATGTGGACCTTTGAAGGTTCAAAGTAGAAATGGTAAGAAGTACATTCTGGTGATAGTTGATGATTACTCTAGATACACATGGACAAGATTCCTAAGATCAAAAGCAGAAACACCTGAAGAATTGGTAGTGTTCTTCAAAATGATTCAAACAAAATTGAATCAAGTGATTGTTGGAATTAGATCTGATCATGGAACTGAGTTTGAAAACTCAAAACTTGATAAATTCTGCATGGAGAATGGTATTAGTCATAATTTTTCTGCTTCAAGAACTCCTCAACAAAATGGAGTAGTGGAAAGAAAAAACAGAACCTTAGTGAACATTGCTAGGACCATGATTATTGAGTCAAATCTTTCTCAAAATTTCTGAGCTGAAGCTGTCAACACAGCATGTCATGTTACTAACAGGTGTCTGATAAGGTCTTTATTGAATAAGACTCCCTATGAGTTGCTCAACAACAGAAAACCTATGTTGAGTAATCTTAGGGCTTTTGGTTGCAAATGTTTTGTGCTGAACAATGGAAAAGATGATCTGGGAAAATTTGATCCTAGAAGTGATGAAGGAGTGTTCGTTGGATACTCTTCATCAAGTAAAGCATACAGAATTTTCAACAAAAGAACTCAATGTATTGAAGAAAGTATTCATGTTGTGTTTGATGAAGATGGAAGTTTGAAAAGTGATGCATCAAATGATGAAGATGAGTTGATTAAGTTGTTTAATTCACAGAAAATTGAAGGAAGTGAAGCTGGTTCAAATGATCAGTTGAGGAATGACAATGATAATGATAATCATAATCTATCCAAAAAGACTGATGAAGTTGAAAAGTGTGATGAGGGACCTGGTACTACTCTAAACTCCAGTCAGAATACCTCAAACTCTCCAGAAAATGATGAGCTCCTTGAAGAAGAAGAACATGCTGATCAGCTGAACCAGTCGACTTTGAGACCAGGATGGAAACATAGTTCATCACATCCTCTTGATAATCTGATTTCTCCCTTGAATTCTGGAATTCACACTAGATCAAAAACAAGAAATCTAGTTGCATTCTCAGCATTCATATCATCTATTGAGCCTAAGAATGTGAAAGAAGCATTAGGTGATGCAGATTGGATTAATTCAATGCAAGAAGAACTTCATCAGTTTGAAAGAAGTAAGGTGTGGTACCTGGTTCCTCGACCTGTTGGCAGAACAGTGATAGGAACCAGATGGGTTTTCAGAAACAAGCTTGATGAAAATGGTGTAATTACTAGAAACAAATCCAGATTAGTTGTTCAAGGATACAATCAGGAAAAAGGAATAGATTATGATGAAACTTTTGCACCTGTTGCAAGGATGAAAGCCATCAGAATTCTAATAGATTTTGCAGCATTCATGGGTTTCAAGCTGTATCAAATGGATGTCAAAAGTGCGTTTCTAAATGGAGACCTGAAAGAGGAGGTGTTTGTTAAACAACCTCCTGGGTTTGAAGATGCTGAGCTACCAGATCATGTGTTCAGATTGAATAAGGCTCTATATGGTTTGAAACAAGCCCCTAGAGCTTGGTATGAAAGGCTGTCAAAGTTTCTGTTGAAAAATGGGTTCAAAAGAGGAAAAATAGACAATACCTTGTTCTTATTAAAAAGAGAACAGGAACTGCTTATTATTCAGGTGTATGTAGATGACATAATTTTTGGAGCTACATCAGAACATCTGTGTGAACAATTTTCATCATTAATGGGAAAGGAATTTGAGATGAGCATGATGGGTGAATTGACGTTTTTTCTGGGACTACAAATCAAGCAATCATCAAATGGAATCTCAATCAGTCAGGAGAAGTACATTAAGGAGTTGTTGAAGAAATTCAATACGTTTGATTCAAAACCTATTGATACTCCTATGGGAACAAACTCCAAGCTTATAGCAGATGAATCTGATTCTCTTGTGAATCAAACCATGTATAGGGGAATCATTGGGTCATTGTTGTATCTGACTGCTAGCAGACCTGACATTGTATACAGTGTTGGAATGTGTGCTAGATTCCAAGCATGTCCTCGTGATTCACATTTGAAGGATGCTAAACGAATCCTAAGATACTTGAAGAAAACAGGGGACCTGGTACTCTTCTACCCAGCAGGTGACACTTTTGATCTTGTTGGTTTTGCAGATGCTGATTTTGCTGGTTATCAAGTTGACAGGAAGAGTACTTCAGGGATGGCTCATTTCCTTGGATCTTCACTTATCTCATGGGGGACAAAGAAACAGAATTTAGTAGCTCTTTCAACAGCTGAAGCTGAATATACGTTAGCTGCTGCATGTTGTTCACGGTTGTTATGGATCAAACAACACTTGGAGGATTTCGGAGTAAGCATCAAGACAATACCTCTTATGTGTGATAATACTAATGCTGTCAGTATGGGGAAGAATCCTGTTCACCATAAGAGAACCAAGCACATTGATGTTAGACATCATTTTCTGAGAGATAATGTTGAAAAAGGAAACATTGTGCTTACGTATTGCCCTACAGAGGAACAAATTGCAGATATCTTCACCAAAGCTCTCAGCAAAGACCAATTTGAGAGAAACAGGTTGAAGTTGGGAATGATGAATTCAAATTGACTTCTAGTCATTCAATCATGAAATTCCCCTGATGGCTAAACTTGTAGTACAGGTATCCTCTTTGTCAAATAATATTTTGTCTAAGTAAGATCAATGTTGTACCTATTGCAGGTATACATTCATAAAGGATCAGCAAAACAAAGACATGGCCAGAACAGTTGAGGAATGGTGATAAATTTGCATTATGGGACCTGGTCCTATTCGAGGTTAGCATTCTTTACATTAAGTTTAAACTGAGATAAAGTGACCATTGATCAAGCCACGTGTCAGTAATCGGTTATTCTAACCGTTAGTCCCATCGCTTCCTTTCAAGCGGCGTGTCAAATCAATAGGGACCTGGCACCGTTTTATTTTCTTTTAAAAAACCCTCTTTTTCTATTAATCCTTCACCCTTCCTGGAAAATCTCTCTTCTCTGTCAAAAACCCTAAATTGTCTCTCTTACTCACTACTTTCTTCATCTTTCACTCTTGTTCTTCTTCTTCTTTTCACTGATAAAATGTCGGATCCTTCTTCTGCCTCCAAGCAAATGCTTACAGTGCTTAGTGAGATTGACCCAATTTCCTTCTACTCTCCTTCATCTACAGGGTCAAAACCAAATCCTCCATCAACTTCAAAAATAAGTTCTTCCCAAGACAACTCTGGAAATCCCTTTCACTCTCTAGATCTGAACTGCCCAAGTGTTACTACCGGACCGGGTCCTCATCATGAAATGCTTTCAGACACTCTCTTTGAAGGAGACTTACCTGAGAACAGACCTTCTGAATCAAATATTCTTTCTGCCAGTGAAGAGTTGGTTATCGAGAGTCTTGCAATGATGCGAGAAGAAAATAGGGTTGAGGAAAGTGATCCTCTTCAAAATGAAGAGACTAGAGAGACCCAACCTATCTTTGATAGAACACCATATTTTGGAAGATATCCATCCTCTGATTCTTCTGACTCAGCAAGTGGTGACCGACCTATACAGTGGAAGGTGGAAAAGAGAGATGTGAATGTGTCAAAGAAGGGAAAAGAGAAAGTGGTGGAAGAAGTGTCTAAGAGGAGACCTATTACTAGATCTGACTCTAGAAAGATGATGGTTGATGTTATGAAAGCTAGTGCCAAGTCCACAGTAGAAAATAGGAGGGCTAGAACTTTTAAAGTGTCAAATTTTAAACTGCCTGAGTCTGGTGTGGTGGACGTGTCTGCTGAAGAGACAGAAAAGGGATACATCACAAAGAAGTCTGGAAAGACAAAGTCAAGAGAAACAAATAAAGTTGAGAAAACAAAGTCTACAAAGAAGGTTTCAAAAGGAAAATGAAAAAGGTCACAGGGACCTGGTACACGGGTACAAGAAGAGCAGGCCAACAAACAAGAAATTGTTGACAATCTGAAGAAGCAGTCTGTACTGGCTGGAAGAGTGTTTGATATGGGGATAATAAATCTTACTGGGATGGACTCACTTCATGACATGGTTGAGATTCAGTCGTGGATGCATCTTTTCAATCAAACATCTCCCATTCTTTATGAAGAGGAAGTACGAGAATTTTACTACAACATCCAATTTCAGGAAGATGGAAGTATCAATACCATAGTAAACGACATTGCTATTCATCTTGATGAACTCTGCTGGGAAGGATTCTTAGGGTACCTCTTGAAGGTACCAGGTCTGTGGTAGGAAAGACATGTTCTGCTGAATTTGTGACATTGTGTTCAAAGCTTCCTACTACAAAATGTGCAGGGTTGTTCAACAAAGTGATGAAAAGTGAATATCAGTTAGTTTTTGAATTTGTCAACAAAGTTCTCCTCCCTCGAACAGAAAAGAGGACCTCAGCAACTTCTGCTGATTTGTATGTGATGGAGTTGTTGTGCAAGTTCGAACCTCTGAATCTTCCAGGACTCTTGCTTGAGCATATGTACAAGACTGTCATTGAGCGGAAAGGGATACATGGTATGGGGTATGGATACTTTCTCACTAAAGTATTTAACTACTTTAACATTCCGCTTGGTCTTGGGAAAGTCGGCACTGTGAAGCAAGCCTTTTCAGAAATTACATTGGTGGAATGTGAGTGCATTGAAGGGAGAGGAAATCCCAAGAGCAAAATGGCTCTACTCATTGAGGACCTAGACAAACTCAAGCATGAAGTTGAAGAGCTGACTATGAGGCTGAGTAGCAAGGATGCAGAAATTGTTATTCTTAAGGCAGAGCTACTCACTGCACAGACTGAAGGACCTGGTACAGATGCAGTTCAAGCCCTGGAAAAGGAAAATGCAGAACTGAGGGCCAAAGTTATTGCTTTACAAGAGAAAGCAATAAAGGATAATGATGATGCAAATGCGAGACTTACTCTCATCATTCAGTCCCTTTCCCATCAGCCTCCTTCTTCATAGTCCTCCCCTTAGTCTTCCTATGTCCTCCTTGGGTGGCTTATCTTTTGTCCTATGGATTTCAGTTTGCTGTTAATGTATTGAATGTTAATTTTGAAATGCTATTAGTATTATTCCCCTGTTGTTCTGGCTAATATCTCCTGTCGACTGCTTTCTTTTATGTTTGATTGCCAAAAGGCTATGGTCTTCTCTGATATTATTATTGATACTGTTGGTTTACTGTATCTCTTTTTTATGATTCCAAAAGGGGGAATTAATTGGTTTGTGTGACTGGGCATGTTTGTGAGGGGGAATACAGTGTTGTATGTTGTGTTTTTTTTTCTTCTAATTTTTTGATAGGCGGGTGGCCAATCAATTTAGGGGGAACCTGTCTTGGAACTAGATTGAGGCCTGGAGTATTGTTTGTCATCATCAAAAAGGGGGAAAATATTATTTGCAGGTTTTGATGACTAACAAACTCAGGGACCTTGTTAAGGTACGTGGTTCTCAAAATGTAGTGTTCGTTGACTGCCAGCTGAAGAAAGTACAAAAGGTTGGTGCACAGTTCCCAACTGGGTCAGAAACGTCAGAACTTTCCAACCAATGGCATGGGTTTAAGGAAAGTGACTTGTCTATACAATGTCATCTTTCCTTATACTTCTCTCTAGTTTTTGCAACTTGAAAAAGAACATTCAAGAACTCTTGCAAGGGCTAAAGAAAATAAAAAGGAAGAATCATTCTACAACAACCGAAACTCAGGCGCACATTGTGTAGTTGTTTTAGAATATTTTCTTCAGATCTTACATTGTAAACTGATCCTAATCTATAAAGGAATCAGTGTGGTTGATCTAAAATTCTAAATCATTATTAGGTTAGTGATTTAGAGGGTAATCTGAGAGATTGCTTAGAAAAGTCTAAGTTGTCTAGGGTGATAACTTAGTGGGTAGAGTAATATCTACTTAGGCTCATCAAGCAATAGTGCTATTGCTTGATAGTGAGATTAAAAACTTTTTCTCACATTGTTGTAATCGGGTTTCACTTTTGCTTGTGAAGATTAGTGAAACTGTTTTGGAAATCCTGTGAGACAGGTCGTGGTTTTACTCCCTTGAGCAAGGAGGTTTCCACGTAAAACTCATCTGTTCTTTTACTGCATTTATAGTGTGCTATATTTACAAATTGTGTGTCAATGGACCTGGTCCATTGATTGATAGTGGACGCACAGATTCTAACAATATGTATGTTCATTTTGTAAATTAATTAGCATGATTCTAGGATAACTTATTTTCCCTTTTTCTAGCGTAATTGTAGACATCGAATATTTCTTTTTATTGGAATACATTATGATTCGTTAATCAATTAGGATTCACTTGTATAAATACCCTTTCTCATAAGATGTAAAGGCATACCGAAATACAAAGCAGCATTTCTTATTTCTCAAATTCTACATAGTATGAAAGTCGTGGAAGTTCGCATCTAGTGTCTTATGTGATAAGAATGTGTCATCAAAACTTAAAGCTAAGTTCTATTGAGTTATGGTTAGACCGACTTTGTTGTATGACTTTGAATGTTGGCCAATCAAGAACTCTCACATTCCGAAGATGAAGGTAGCAGAAATGAGGAAGCTTAGGTGGATGTGTGGACATGCTAGGAGAGACAAGCTTAGGAACGAAGATATACGGGGAAAGGTAGGATTGGATTTAGTGGTGCACAAGATGTGGGAAACAAGACTGAGATAGTTCAATCACGTGCAAATGAGAAGCACAGAAGCCCCAATGAGGAGGTGCGAGAGATTGACAGTGATAGGTCTAACGAGAGGTAGAGGTAGACTGAGGAAGAATTAGGGAAGGGTAATTACATCGGATATGCCACATCTTCGACTCACCGAGGACTTGAACCTAGATAGGGGACCATGGAGGTTGAAGATTATGGTAGACAATTAGTGGGCAGTTGAGCAACTTATCTTTACCCATGGTAGATCACAGTTCTAGGTTAGAGCATCTACTTGCTCTCCTACCGGTATTATTATTGTTATGATGGAATTATCTATTCTTCAATTTATTATTAATGTTAATTATTACTTTGGTTATTTTGACCGATTGTGTTGTCAGTATTTCTACATACTCTTGCATTTGTTTTGGGGAAAATAGTCTGGTGGACCCTTGTATTTGTATCTGTTTGTATTTTAGACCCTTCTACTCACCATTTTGTCATATGGACCCCTTAACCCATCCAAAAAACATCATTTTAAACACAATTTTTGATGTGATATCCTATGTGGAAAGACTACACATGGAGCATATAATACACACAACTAGAGCGTGAGGCGCCTTAAAAAGTTAGAATTTCACCTTTAAAGACCATCTCTTCTTCTTTATTTTCACTCAACACAATTGTTGGACAAAATTGAGCTTTTCTCTTGTCTTTTTTTTTTTTGATTTTTTCTCTTCAAATTCTTCTCTTTTATTTTTTCCTTCGATTTACTCATCTCTTTTTTGTGTTGATTGTATTGTATCTTTGTTGGTTTGATTTTGTTGGTCTTTACGATGACGGCTCAATGTAGTCAATCTAATCTCAACAAAAGTATTTAGCTAACAATTTCGGCTTGTAAATCTCAATTTCAACAATTTCCTTCACTAAATCCTTAAGCCCACAACTCTAAAGATTCTCATTCTCAAGTTCCTCCATCACCCACTCCCTCAAATCAACCGTATTCGACACTCCAATTCCCCAATCATTCAACAATTTTCTCACATCATTCTCAACCCCAACGCTAACAAATCTGTAATCATCGTTTTAAATTTATTTCATTAATTCACAAAAGTCATTTATTATTCTTGAAGCTTCATCAAGCTTATCAATGAAGTTTTTCATTTTTCATTACCTTATACCCACAATCACCAAAAAATACTAAAAAATCAAGATTTTGAAAAAATAAATATGGCAAAACGAAAAGAACTATGAGGAAAATTGATTTGCAGCAAAAGAATGAATTTTGAGAAAATATTTAGGGGTGGTACAATATGTGGGGTGTTAAGAAGAAGAACAAGGAAAATGGTGGGTGAATAGAAAGAAGGAAAGAAGTGGAATGGGTATAAGAAATTTGGTTGGGGTGGGGGCAGCGATTGGGGGGGAGATTGGGGGGGGGGGGAGTGATGGGTTTGAAGAAGATGACTCCTTTATTTTTAGTTCTTTTCATTTATTTATCTTTTAAATTTTAATGTTCTTTTCATATTAATATTCATATGTGGATTGCTTTTTTATTTTTTTTTGCTAACGTGTACGTGTTTGTGCAACACGCATCATACCACATTAAAAATTGTGTTTAAAATAATGTGTTTGAATGGGTTCAGGGGTCCAGATGACAAAAGGGTAAGTAGAAGGTCCAGAATAAAAATAGATACAAGTACAAGGGTCCAGATAACAAAAGGGTAAGTAGAAAGGTCCAGAATACAAATCGTTACAAGTACAAGGGTCCATCAGACCATTTAGCCTTTGTTTTTATTCTTCAAAACTATTTTGAAAAACAATCCCTTTTCCCCTAAGCCGTGAGTCTATCGAAAACAATTTCTCTATCCTACAAAGGTAGGGGTAAGGTTTGCGTACTCCATACACCTACCCTCCCAAACTTCACATGTGGGATCTCACTGGCTATGTTGTTGTTGGTGTATCAGAGACATTGTTATCGTTTGATGCAAGCTTTAATCCCTCACAGAATTAGGGTTGCTTTTTTCAAGTTGTCAGCCCCTAAAGCTGTGTTTCTGTTAGTTTTTTTTTGTAAAAAAGTCCAATACCACTACAAGTTGCAGTTGACGATTGCGACCTGGTTTTCTAGTGAGACATATCTGTCCGATGATTTTTCCAGTTGTTTCTGCTTTCCCGAGTGACTGATTTGAAGATAATTTCCACATAGAGTTACATGAATTCTATTTTCTAATTTGGAATCCTATTAAACCTATGAGTGATTTAAAGAGGATATGGTGATAAAGTCCATTTGATTCATGCCGGGTACCAATGATCCGTGATGTACAGTGTTCCTGTATAAAAACAGTCATCTAACAATGAAACAGAGCAGTAAGTGTTTTGGCTAAGTGACTAATGGATATGAGATTAACAGGACTACCTGGAACATCATGGACTAGATTGACCTATTCCAGTTGCCATGGTTTGAGACTCATTGGTAATTTGTGACTTTTGGAAGAGATTGAGAGTTATAAATTGTAATGAAAATAGATGTATTATCAGAAATGTAGTCAGATGCTCCTGAAGCAATAACCCAACTACTGGGAGAAGAAGGTTGAGAGAAACAAGTAACACTATTACCTATCTAAACGACAAAATCTATCTCAGAGGATGTCTATTTACGTGTTCTGTACAGGACTCATATAATCCGATAAAGAAACCATCTGTATATTCAAAGTATAGATCCAATGGATTTGGAGCATCTTATCCCAGTGACATTATAATCGAGTAAAGAGAGATTAGGCATTAGCCAAACAAAACGGAATATTGAAAACTGGTAGGTCGACCTTCAAGGTGCTGAAAAATCTGCGAGTATGCTGGAAAATGACTGGAGAGTTACTACTTGACAAAGGTTGGCTGGAAAATCGCAAATAAATCAAACATGGCTGGGAAACAAGTTTGAGGTGGCTGGGTTAGGGTTCCATTGATCGGAATATGCAGAAGAATAGCAAGGGTGACACAGAAAGGATGGACAACTCCACGGAAAGAGATCTGCTCCAAAAGACGGCTGAAAATGGTAACACACGCCTGGCTCGTGTTTCTGACGAGCCGGAGCTGTAGGATCAGCCGGCGCGTGATGGCAAGTCTGCAAAGTGGTTTTCTAGAGTTATATTGTTGGAGCTTCCTCAACCTCATGGTGGTATCAGTTTTGGCAGAAAACCCACCACCTCAGAAAAAAGTGATGCAGTCAGCCTGAGATAAATCAGCGGAAAAAAGGCACGGCGACTGTCTTGGATTCACTGCTTACTGCACAGCAAGGAATCTTCTTAAGACCGTTTTCATGTGAGAAAGAAGAGTTTGAGAGATAACACAGCTTCATTATTCTATCAAACCATTTGGGGTTTAAATAGCTAATCAAAGAAAGGAAAAAGAATCAAAACACATACCTACGGGAGTATATCGAGCTATACTATATTTACAAGATCCTCGAATATTCTAGAATATCTCCGAGATTCTGATAAGGACAAAAAGATTAGTTTAGATAAGCACTAAAAGTAGCGTTATATCAAGATTTAAGGTGACCCAATGTACACTGTTTGTTGACAAACTAATGCTAAAATCATTCAATTGATCTTAGTACCAAAACAAAAAATCATCGACGGTAACTTACTGTGACAGGCAACGAGACCAAAAAAGTCTGAAGCTTACACAACTCTTCACTAGGAGTTGGAAATCAGACACCTTGCTGTTCTTCGTTATTATCATGACATTGAAATTGTTTGTCCAAATAGAAGGATTTGTTTGATGAAACGAATTATACTCTGAAGAAAATGGAAGAAAAACATATTTTCCAGAATCCTTCTGAACCAATCATAAATTAAGTAACAAAGTTGTGATCCAAGTTTATAAAAGAGAGATCAAAGAACGGTAGGCAAGGTAGTATCAAAATCTCAAACTCATTCTGCTTCTTATACAATATGTGTTGTCAACCGGCACATGCAAGACCATTGAACTATTTGAGACCTAGTAGTTGCTCTAAAATTCCACCATCTCTTTTCTTTGATTTTACCCTTATAAACTTCAACTCATTGATCAGAAACAGCTTTCTGTGTTCTTTTTCCTCTAACAACAGAAAGATATATTCAAGGCAAGGCTTTTTTAGTTAAGCTACATTACAGCTTTCTAACAGATAAATTAAATGATTAAAACCAAAAAATATTTGAAGTAGTTAAGTAGTATGCCAAATGGAACTTACCTTGAAGTCATCAATTAAAGCAAAGTCTGGGAAGAAGGGTAAGATGTCCTCAATCTTTAATAGACCATCAGTTTCCTTGAGAAAAGCAATTGCCTTCCGTATATTCTCCCTTTTGGTTCCTTTTTCCTGCTCAATGACATGCTTAGCAATCATCAGCCAAAGCTTTTTCCTCAAGTCCTCATCATCTTCTACCTTGTCTGCTTCAGCCATCGCAAGCTCTGGATCAACCTATTGAAACAAGGGAACTAGTGAACCGTGTATTCTCTTTGAGAAACTTATGGAAGCTATTTGAATGTGGAAAGTGCAAAAACCTGACACGATCTATAGGTGAAGCACACAATTACAAGAACATGCCAAAAATCATTAAAATATCCTAAAAAGTTCATTACAAAAATGATTCCACAGGCTTAACAAAGTAATCACAAATAGTCTTGTCCATCAAAAATGAATAGGAAGCAAATAACTTCAGTTGCAAATTAACTCCACCTTATAACGTTAGTTCAAAATTAATCTTTAGCAACAGAGCATAAAGTTAAGTTGAGCATATAATATCAATTACAAGAATCAAATTTAGCACATACTCCAGTCACAAAATAAATTACAACATGTTAATCATAGTACCAATATCAAAAAAGATAAATTAAAGTGTTAAAGAGTAACAAAAGTCCCACATCGGTGGTTAATGAGATGGGTGGACTCCTTCTAAGGCTTGGGCAATCCTCCTCCCTTTGAGCTAGTTTTTTTTTTTTTTGGGGGGGGGGTTAGCCTTAAGATCTAATTTCACATGGTATCTAGCTCTAGGTTTGAAATTGTTCATTCTGATATATGGAGTCCAAGTCGTGTCAGTTCTTCCTTAGACTTTCATTATTTTGTTACTTTTATTGACTATTCTTGATGCACATGGTATCAGAGCAGGGCCCGTCTCACCTGATGTTGGGACCCCCAGATCAAAATTGCCCACGCACTAGATGTTAAACACTGGGCGTGAGGTGGGGTGTTAAAGAATGACAAAGTCCACATCGGTGGTTAATGAGATGAGTGGACTCCTTATAATATTTGGACAATCCTTCTCCCTTTGAGCTAGCTTTTGGGGTATGAGTTAGGCCTAACACCTAATTTCACAAAAAGAAAGAAAAGCAAGAGTTTGCAACACGAAAAGCTAACAGATTATCGCCAATTTTACTAGTGTTCCATCAATTCAGGAACGCAAGGAGCAATACATCCTGCATAAGCAAGCCACATAAGAAGTTGAAATATGTACAGACATGTCACGAGAGAGAGAAGATATGGTGGTAGACAAAATGACCCATCTACATTTGAGAAGAGAGGTAAACACAACTTAATTTGGTTATAGGCGAACGTAAACATTGAACCTAGGTGCTATGCAGCTGGACCGTTATCCTCACTTAGGTGAGGCGTCATTGTATGTATCAAAAGCACACACCTTAGCTCAATTGACTCCATCAAAAATAAATTCCAAATCAATATAAAAAAGAGGAGGGCAATAAACAATAAAATCATAGGCTAAAGAATGAAAATTGCTAAAACAATGTTATGATGGATATGTACGTGTTTAAAAGTACAATATAGGAATAAGAGGTCATCACCAAATTTGGATTTGACAATTATATTACATTTTTTTGGTACAATTAAAATTACATTTTTTAATTATTACATGTTTATATAGGGTTTGAACTTGATTGTCAGATTCTTAGTTCATTTATCTTTTCTTATTTTTGATAATGTATAACTCACAAAATTCCAATTTATGTGACACTCTACTCTTTTAGTTAGTCCAAAAAAATGACAAATTTTTATATATAGTAGCAATTTAACTTTAAAATATTCATTTGACACTTAATGACATGATATATATATATATATATATATATATATATATATATATATATATATATATATATATATATATATATATATAATCAGGCAAATATCTAAAGCTTATTTTAAACCACAAGATCAAAAAGTCTTTATTTTTTTCTTAAATTCCATGTCAGTCAAACATATCACATAAATTGGGACGAAACTAATAATTCTTATTAGCGACAAGGGAAAAAAGGTGCGATATACAAAATTATCCCTCTTGCTAGCAACCAAGTAAGAAACATTTCCTGGTACTTTAGGTACCCAAATCGAGCTATATTAAAAGGAAACCTTCCAAGACTTAACATAAAGCACGCCATCTATGTTGCGCGGACTCTTCATTTTTCCAGCCGAACATGTCTCCACGTGACTCCGGTGCGGGCGCGGGCAGTCCGAATACTTTGACCAGAGCCGAGAAAAAAAATGGAGAAAAAGACATAGATTTCATGGCCGGCGAAAGTTGACGACTTTTCGATTCTCCCATGAAGTTGTATGGAAAAGAATAGTGAAGAGGCAAAGCTTACAAATAGAGAAAGAGAGCAGGCAAAATTTTTTTTGTACCTGAACAGAGAGAAGGCGAAGGCTCCATGGATAAAACAAAGAATTTTAAAGTCTTTTTCATGAAAAAGAAGAGAGCTTTTTTTCTTGAAAAGGAATAGACCATGCTAAAGATTTCTTGGGAGAAGAAAGGACAACATACAGTACTTTAATAAATTGTAGTATCCAATTAAAGTTAGGCTATATATATATATATATATATATGATCAGTTTTTTTTATAATAAATAAATGGAATTATATTTTTTTAAAAGATTAATTAATAACAAGTTATAATTAATTTATGCTTTTAAATTTGTATATCTATAATTGATATGCTTTTAAGTATAGGTTTTATAAGATATTTAATATTATTATTATTATTATAACTATATTTTATGATATTGAAAGATTTTAGCCGAATCCCCGCACCCGTATCCATACTAGGATTCGCACCCCCCCCGAATCTTAAAATTTAAATTTTGTCGAATCCGACTCTCGGATTCGCATCCGTCTAGGATACCCGCATCTGAGTCCGAGCAACTTAGCACGCCATTTCAATTTATGTGACACTCTTTTCGTTTTAGTCAGTACTAAAAAGAATGACACATTTCTATATTTAGTAACAATTTAACTTTAAAATACTCATTTTAGAGTTAATGACATGATCTATAACTTAAACCACAAGATCCAAGAGTCTTCTTTTATTTCTAAAAACTTAAATTTTATGTCCAAGTCAAACATCATCACATAAATTGAGATGAAACTAATAAATCTTACTAATGTTGCCTACCTATAGGATTATCCCTCTTGCTAGCAACCAAGTGAAAAATCACACCTTTTTAGGTAGTTTAGGTACCCAATATGAAAAGGAGGATGAAAAATCCTGCACAAGATGAAGGTTAGTGATCTGAATAATTTTGTTCCTTGTTTTATTTGCTTAAGTAGTGTTTTAGATGCTTAACCATATTACTGAATTATGCAGGGTATACTGTATACGTGTCAAAGTGTGTGTATGTATGACTGGAAAAAGCCCATTTTGTGTTAATCTCAAGGTTTTGTTTGGTCAGTCATTGAGTTTAGGTCGGGACAATGGGCTAGGGTTAGGGTTATCACTCGGGTAAGAATTAATGACCCGTAGTTTGGGGAATCCTAGTTGGCAACACTTAAATGGAGGGATTAGTCTCATGTGGCTTGTCACATTCTCAAATTTGAGATGTTAACTCTTGAGGGTATTTTTGATCTCTTGGAATAACAGTGGGGACATTTTTTATCCAAAATTTAATGGAAGGTATAAGTAATCCAAGCAATTCAAAGTGTGGACATTTCATGACTATGATTAGTTGGGCTTAGATAGCTGAAGTCAACTGCTATTTTTAATTCCTTAGTCTCTTTTATTTTTTATAATCATGGTGTCTGAGTTAGCATGTATGCATCTTCACCAACCTGACACCTCCCACCAACATCATATACCAAGTAACTCTATCCACCAAGGCTAGAAGCCTAAAACTTATGGAAAGAAATCACCTAATGTTTTGTATCTGCTGAGATTTGAACATGAGACCTTAGTGTGCTTGATACACTTCATTAACCAGTAGGCCACTCTGTTGGGTTCTTAATTCTTTAAGACTTTAAGTCGATTCTGTTTCTCTGTCTCAGCTAAGTCCCAAAACGTCTATACCGCTATTAGGGAGAAAAGGATCAAAATTGTCCTTTATGTTTGAATTAAGAATCAAAGTAATCCTTGTGTTTTAACATGGAGCACTAATAGTCCTCCATGTTTCAACAATTGGTATACTTTTGATACCCTTGCAAACGGACGTCAAAAATCTAACGTTGCTTTCTCTTTTACACGTGAGAAAGGTTTCCCGCCAAAACTCACTTTTCCTTTGTCTCTTCGTTTTCCTTGTTAAACCAGACTTCTCTTCCCTTTTTTCTTCAAATCAAACCATATAATCTCGTTTTGTTCTGAATTTCATTAAAAGGTTGATCCATTATTTGAAGCAACTATGTTGTTAAGGCACAACAATGATAGAGAATCAACTCCTACTTATGGTGAGAATTTTTTTCATCTCTAGATTATTGTTATTGCTTTTGAGAATTATCTGTTCTTCTGCATCACTTTCTAGTCACATTTTTTTCATGAGATGTTGTAAAAACAAAAGGAAAAAATTGATCCTACCATTAAAAACTATGGTGAATGGTTAAATTTCTTTCGATCCTTAACTAGATATCTCGATAATTTTTTTTTTGTAGAATACACTTTAACCCTCTTATTGATCTGAATCTAGAGATTAGGTTAGTGAATGGTTAGATTCAAAAAAGAAATTACAAAGTATTAAGTGATAAGAAACTCAGATAGTCTTACTATTCACAAATAGTATTAGGATCAATGGTGAAACAAAAAAAAACACTACAGAAATCAGCCAGAGTGGCAATGGCAATAAAATTTGAGTTGTAAGAAGTAATAAGATCCTCCTGCATCTGCAAACGAACTGTCGAATCTGAATGCCGGTGGAGGCTTGGAGCTAGCTACGTTAGTTATAGCACCACAAGATGGTGCACCTGGAATGGAATCTGTAGTATCATAGTTCACGTAGCTAGCGCACACCGATATCACTGTGATCAGTGATGCATTCTTCAGTAGATGTACTATTTTTTGTTTATATAATTACGAGCATTAAATTTCTTTATTTTGGATGCAGCGGCATTATATTTGATTATTAAGTTGAAGCATTTTACATTAGTTAGTTTGTTTTATGCTTTTGTAAACTACAACACCCTATGTAATATGTGCTTGTTTTTTTTTTATTTCAGATCCAGTACTCGAAGATTCATTTGTTAGTGTAAAAGTATATCATGGGGGTGTCATGAGACATATTCCAGACAAACATTACATGAATGGCAGCATAGACTATATTGATTACGTTAATGTGAACACGTTGAATCTTCAGGAGTTTAAAGTGATGGCGGAGATTTGCGGATATGCATCTGATTCAATAACCTTTTGGTACAAGTGTGGAAAGTATGGTAGTAGATGGAGATTGATTTCTACCGATTTTGAGGCCTATGCAGTTAGCAAAAGTCTTCGAAAAGAGGATGTGAATGAGATTTACTTCGAACACTTGGACTATTATTTTAAAATGGACAATGGGGATATACCAAATCAAGAAATCATTGAATATAATGACAAGGAACAATTTACACATGAAAATTCATCTGGTGATGATTTTTGTAATTTAGAGGCTGATTTATCCGACGACGAGTTAGTCAATGACCATGAAAATATAAAACAGAGTATTCTGGGTGAAATAGAGCCTATTAGTGTTGAAGTAAAGAAAAAGATGGCAGCAATAGAGGGAGATTCTGATTGTTGTGATTCTAGTGACACAAGAAGTTTGCATAGTGATTCTGAAACTGAGAGCTACAATTATCCTCAATTCAATCCAAAGATTGATGGAGATGATCCCATTTTAGCTCTAGAGTTGACTTTTGGAAGCAAAAGAGAGTTCAAGGATGTTGTAGCAACACATGAGATAAAAAAAGGAAAGTATATCAAGTGGAACAAGAATGACAAAGAAAGAATCAGGGCAAAATGTATACATGAAGAGTGCAAATGGAAAATTATGGCATCCAAAATGCAACGGGACAAATCTTTCCAGATAAAAACATACGATCCTACACATACTTGCAAAGAGTGGCACCATGAAAATAGAACAATCACATCATTCTTCATTGCGAGAAAGTACCTGAATGAAATTGGATCAAATAGAAATGGTAGCTTGGCTGATTTTAGAGATAGAGTGAGTGTTGATCTAAGAGCTAAAGTGACTTTATCACAAGTTAAAAGAGCAAAGAGTAAGGCCATTTCGATTCTAGATGGTGATATCAAGGATCAATTCAAAATGATGTGGGACTATTGCATGAAATGGATAGGACAAATCCAGGAAGTACTATTCGAATGAAGTTTACTGATAATGAGGTGCCGGGACAACCATACAGATTTCAGAGAATATACATTTGTTTTGCTGCTTGCAAGTTCGGCTTCAAGGCTGGTTGTAGAAAAATAATTGGAGTGGATGGTTGTTGGTTGAAGGGTCCTATGTACGGAACTCAATTGTTATCTGCAGTTGGAATTGATGGTAACAATAATATATTTCCCATTTCCCACGCCATTGTTGAGAAAGAAAATAAAGAGACATGGACTTGGTTCTTGACTTATTTGGCTAGCGATTTGGATATACATGAGGATGAGGCTAGTTGGACCTTTATGTCCGACAAACAAAAAGGTCTCATTGAAGCTTTTAATGATATTTTACCATATGTTAGTCATAGATTTTGTGTGAAACACCTTCATAACAACTTTAAAAGAGTAGATTTCGGTAGCTTCTCATTAAAAAAGGCACTCTGGGCTGCTGCAAAGGCTACTACTGTGCAATAATTTATTGTATGCATGAATCATATGTTTGAGTTAGATCCAAATGCTGCTGCTTGGTGTAATGAAAAAGAACCTAGTCAATGGACAATGGCTTATTTCTTCTCAAATGCTAAATCTGACATGTTATTGAATAACGTGTGTGAAGTATACAATAGCATGATACTTGATGCTAGAGACAAGCCAATTTTGACACTTTTGGAGAAGTTGAGATATCTACTCATGGCTAGAATGCTAGCTAACCGGGAGAAAGCAGAACAATGGAATCTAGGTGATGTTTGTCCCAAGATTAAGGATATATTGCTTAAAAATCAAAAGGCAGTCGGAGAATATATTCCTAGAAAGTCAAATCAATGGAACTATGAAATTATAGGAGCTAGTATCATGGATAATTGGGCAGTGGATTT
This sequence comes from Solanum lycopersicoides, assembly GCA_022817965.1. NCBI lineage: Eukaryota > Viridiplantae > Streptophyta > Magnoliopsida > Solanales > Solanaceae > Solanum > Solanum lycopersicoides. The sequence continues at coordinate 13,024,216 of CM040622.1, read as the reverse complement.
GGAGAAGAGAACATGTAGTTGTAGAAAATGGAGTCTCATTGCAGCTATTTGGGCTAATCGAGAAGACATTTTGATTATGTCCATGATTCCTACAAGGTGGAAACATACAGAAAAATATATGAGAATGCAATTTTTCCGATGAATGGCCCGCAAATGTGGCCAAAATCTAACAAACTTCCCCCGTTGTCTCCAAGGAGCTTGACAAGTACAAAGAGAGGAAGAAAGCAGAAAAAGAGAAGAAAAGAAACTGATGAAGTAGGAGCAAGTCGAACAACGATGAAAAGGAAACAAAAATCTCTAGATTGTAGTACTTGCCACAAGTCTGGCCACAACAAAAGGACTTGCAAAACTAAAGATGTGCAGCCTGAAACTACTACTTCTGTTCGTGATAAACTACATGTACTATCTTGTAACATCATTTTTGAATTATTTCATCATTTAATCAACTTTAGCTAATATAAAGTATATATAAATATTTATATGTATTGTGCTTTCAGGTTAGACGGAGATGTTCGGAAGTTCAACAACAAAATATGAAACAGAGAGAAGTAGGACAAGGAGAAGAAATGAATTCGTCTTGGGAAAATTCACAACAAACCCAACAAAGTGGAGTTACATTATAAATAATACAACTTTTTTGGGTAAAAAAATGGATCATTGTGTGCTTTTCTCAAGTTTAAACTATATTTTACTATTTTTTCAGTTTCCTTTCTTTTTTGGTGTAGTTTCTGCGCGAATCTGGTGATGTTTGGTGCAATTTTGGAGCTTTTCTCGTGCAGTTTTGGAGTCTGTTTTTGGAGCTTTTCTCGTGCAGTTGTGGAGTCTGTTTTCGGAGCTTATCTCGTGCAGTTTTGGAGTCTGTTTTCGGAGCTTATCTCATGCAGTTTTCGTTGCTGTTATTGGTGCAGTTCTAGTGCTTTCTGGTGGTGGTGTTGATGCAAGTTTAATGTCGATTTAGATGCTATTGTTATATTGTTGTTTTGGTTTAATTCAAATGTTGTTTTGATACATTTCTGGTGTAATTTTGAATCTATTATGCTGCTATGTTCGTGCAACCATACTGTTTAGGTGCAATTCTAATGTTATTTTGGTGAACTTTTGGAGCTATTTTGACGCATTATTGGTGCTCTATGCGGTTTTGGTAAAGGTTTACTAAAATTTTAGTGTTGTTCATTCTAGTACAAATCTGATGTAGTTTTGCACCATCAACACATATAATATCAAAAATTTCAAGCTAACTTCTCAACAAATTGAAACCAAACATACATTACGTATCAAATCCATTACATCGCAAAAATAAAAAGTTACATTTTTTTATACTGCGAGAAAAACATATGCTTCTTCGAGCTTACTGATTACATTGCAAACAAGAAAAGATAGAATCTTGAATTTTTCCTAAACGTTATCTCTTCAACTTCCAGGCTTCTCTGAATTCTCGCGTGCTTCTTCGAGCTTACGAACATTTAGAGTGTTTTCGTCATAATTGGAACAATTAGAATGAACCAATGCTAATTATCACTGGACAATTGATCAAGCACCTTGTGTGCAAGAAACTAACTTGCAGATAAACAAGACACCAATATGCATAGCACCTTCCTTGAGTTTAAATAATCTGTCACATAGGACATAGAAGAAGACTATGATCATAAAAACTGCTTTGCATTCATAAAAATAAAGAATTTTACTCTTGTTGCAGACTTCCATTGAAGGGAGATACATTCTTCAAAAATAATAGATGCAACTGAATAAGTTTTACTTCTCCAAACATCAATCTTCAATGAATCAAAGTTATGAAATTATGGATATCCTAGGAAAAAGAAAGAGAAGATTTAGTTGGCAATGGTAGAAATCTTTCTCACGTGTAAAAGAGAAAGCAACGTTAGATTTTTGACGTCCGTTTGCAAGGGTATCAAAACTATACCAATTGTTGAAACATGGGGGACTATTAGTGCTCCATGTTAAAACACAAGGATCACTTTGATTCTTAATTCAAATATAAAGGACAATTTTGATCCTTTTCTCGCTATTAGGTGACACGAGTTTCTTTTATTATGGAGTTTGTTAGGGAATTGCCTTTGTAGGACAGCTGTCCAGATAAGTATAAATAGAATGCAGATCAGAAATATTCCCTTTCATCTTTTTAATTCCTTATTTATCAAATAGTAGCAGCTGGTACCTGCTACACACCACCAAAGGCCTTGATTTTTAGAGAAAAAATTAAATATAAATAAGGAAGACATAATTCATATAAGTTTTTTTAGGATTTTACACTTTCTTTTTTTCTTTTTATTTAGTGGAAGTAACAATAACAGCTTGTGCTTGACAACTGTTTTCCTACATGTGACAAGCAACAATCAATAGACCAACCTCATGCCTTGCACTTTTGATTTCAGCTTATTCCAAAGTACAATAAATGATGCATTCGAATTGTTAACATGACAAATCAGCTAATTTAATAGTTAATGTGGTCATAAATTGCAGAATATAAGCAGTAAGATTAAGAGAACCATCAGGCTTTCAGGAAACACACAGAGGGCAATCAGTATTGAAACAGAACCTGTAGTGCTAGAGCAACTGCTTCTTCATGCATAGACATCAAACACAAGCTCGCATTCTCTTTTCCTTGAGGCAAAGGCGTAGCGCATATTTGGGATCATAAAAGAATTCAGGACCACCTGGTTGGCCTTTACCAAACTTGCATTCTAGGAAACGCAGAAGAGCACTCTCATCTTCCTACTTTGAGGAAAAAGGAGAGAGAGAGATAAATTAGGCGCAACTAAGCATATTCATTGACAAGCATGCAAATAACATCTAGCAAGTTATTGAGCGCACAAAGATATTCCAAGATCTCCCTGCAGCTATGATTAATGACTTTATCGATACATTTACATGACAACAACAACATCCCCAATGAAATCTCAGTCAAGGGAGGATAGAGTCTAAGCAGATCTTATCACTACCTCGTGGAGGTAGTGAGGTTGTTCCTGAAAGACCCTTGGTGTGCATTAAACCCAAGTAAGGAAGAAGAAAACAATGAAGAAAGCATCGTTGTTGATGAGGAAAAGCAATGTAAAGTCTACAAGAAACAATAATTTATAAAATAATGACAGAGTATTTTTTTTAAGATGGTGGGGTCTCGGGACAACTTGCATGCACCTCAACTGCTACACCGGGTACCTTGCTACCTCCAACAAGAACAACTACTCAGGTACCACGTAACTCTACCCGCCAAGGCTTGGGCAGATGAGAAGAAATCACCAAGTACTTTTGTCTCAGCTAGGATTTGAACTTGAAACCTCATGGTTCTCATCCCACTTCATGGATCACTAGGTGACAGTCTTGGGTGTATTGAAAAAAAAAGGGTACATCAAGAAGTACTGATTCCTCCCAATTCTTGCAAGTATAATTTGTAAGACAGTATCACAGTATAGTAGAGCATGTAAACAAAGCAGTCCTGATTTCTTCCAGTTCGTGCAAGTAACATTTGTATATCTGGTTATATAAGCTACCTTCTATGAATTTAAAATGAAATCACAATTTATCAAGATGAATAGCTTTCAGTAGGGAAATTATCATAATGCTTAAATATTGCCGTGGCTTCTGCACATTTGCAACAGAAAATGTGCAAGATTAATTTCTGCAAATGAGTAAAATGAGATGCAGACTGAGTACTCGAAGATATAATGGATGGGTAACTATTCACAGATTCAAAAAAATCTCAACGAAAATAGAAAGATGGATAAATCCCGCATAGCACATATGAGGCCAGATGAGCATTCCAAAAGCTAAATAACTTGAACCTTTTTGGCATATAAGGAAAGTAACAGATTGTGAACGCCAGGATCCTCATTCTGTAAACGATGAACACAATACTCCAGGTATTTGATTACTTCATGAGTTTCATTCCTGCAGGTGGCATATGGTAGAAATGATATTAACCAAAAATTTACAAAGACTATCCAGATAAAGGGTATCCTGAATGTAGAAAACAATAAAACAGGAGAAACTTCAACGTGGAAGAAACTCACACGGCATACTAATGGTCCATGTATATTGCTACAGAACACAGAAGTCTTCAATTTCTGTAGAGTCCTAGATGATTAGATGAGATTTGTGCATCGTATTTTTGTCTAGTACAAAGTATTAAGTGTTGTTCATCTTGTATTCCAAACATACTTAGAGTAAAACTTTGAACATCTTTGTGAGACAACAAAGTTTAAGAACATTTTCAGAACTAGAAAATTAAAACTAGTAGCAAAACTAGAATCAGAAACAGATTAGAAAAAATATACGAAATATTTTTCTTAAAAAGAATTATTGTTAATATGTGTCAAAAGAATCTTACTGATTCCAACAAACTTTGCAAAAACACGAAGTTACCAAGTTTGATGAACTAGTGAAAAACAAAAGAATAGAAGAACTGAAATTAATTTACAAATCTAAAATTTGTAAAACACGTACCAGAATCCGAAAAAAATTTAATAGGAAAAAGATCAAGTCCACTGAACTCACAATGTCCCCTTAAGGAAATTATTCTCCTCTTGTATTCGAGGTTGTATTCGAGGTTTGATTTGGAATATGACCTCCCACGGTAAAATGATTTCAATCACCAGAGTATAGATACCAAAAACTCTGGTGTCAGCGAGCCACTCAACGACAGTAAAGTACACTTAGAATACTAGATTTAGTAGTAGAAGAAGAAATCCATAAATTCTATGTTTAAAATAAAAGGAAATCCCTCAATTTATAGAAAACAAAAGGTAGTGCGAAAAGGTTCTTATTGTGCCTTACCGGAAAGGTCACACACCTTTGAAAAGTCACAATCTTTCGGAAAGGTCGTCACCTTTCATAAAAGTCATAACTTTCCATAAAAGTCACAACTTTTCATAAAAGTCACAACTTTTCATAAAAATCATAATTTTTCATAAAAGTCGCAACTTTTCTTAAAAGTCACAACTCTTTATAAAAGTCGCAACTCTTCATTTTCCATTCACACCTTTTAAAACCCAACAATCCCCCGCATGAATGGGGAATGACTCTAAGACAAAGAAACAGATAATTATGTGTACTTTACAAGCAAGAATTAATTGCATCTGGATAAGTAGGTTTCCCCTTGGACTTTCCGTAGTGAACATATGTCGGATATACTCGGTCAATCGAAAGATGTGATATCTTTGAACCGTCAAACTTTGGTGTATACCTAGACAATCATATGTCACACAATTAACCCTTTACCGTTTATGGTTCTTACGGTTGTGTTCGTTTTAGCTATGAACACCTCTGGTTTCATGAGTGTATAGAGAGATGGGCTTTTGACAATCATCTTCTTTGAAGCGGCTTACACTTCACACTCACATAGGTGATTCCTAACCGTGTTATCGCGTAGATACACTATTTGGTCAACCCTGCCAAACTTAGCAAATCATTAAAACCATTAAGCTTTATTAACTCATTAACAAGCCTTAATGTTGTATCCTTGTCCCTGAGCATTGTCTTCATCATGAGAATGGATTGAGTTTGTTGACAATGCCGAACCGTCATTCACAACTTTGTTTTTCTCCTTGAATTTAGCTCTTGGGATCTCCAGTCTGCTAGATAGAGTTACCGCAATGATGACTTGTCCTAAGCCGTAAATCCATTCTCTTAGATGATCTTTCAACTTTCTCTCTAGTTAGGCCTTTTTGTAAGTGGATCCTACACATTATCCTTTGACTTTACATAGTCAGTTCTGATAATTCCACTAGAGAGTAGTTTTCTAACTATATCATGTCTATGTCATATATGACGAGACTTTCCATTATACGTCATGCTCCATGCCTACCTATTGCATCTTGACTATCAAAGTGTATGCATACTAATGCCAATGGTTTAGGCCAAAAAAGAATATCTATCAAGAAATTTCGGAGTCTTTCAACTTATTCACCGACCTTATCTAGAGCACCTAGCTCAGAGATCATTGTAGAACTAGCGATACATGTCTCTTTTGAAATATTTCCAAGAGACTGCTCCTCTACCAAGAGTATATACATATCCACTCGTGGATTTTACTTTATTTGTCCGATGATCCAATTTGCATCACTATATCCATTCAATACTGCTGGATATTGTTATAATACAAGTCATAGTTTAAGTATTATTTTAAATACTCCAAAACTCTATTTATTTCCATGTAATGAGTTTATTTGGGATAACTTGTGAACCAACTCAGTTTATAATATCAAATGTTATATCTGATCGCGCACACTTCATGATATACATCATACTTTCCAATACTCTAGCACAATCCAATTGTGAGTCACTTTTGCTTTCACTCTTTTGAAATGCAAAGCTCACATTTATTGGAGACTTGACAATATTGACATCCAAATATTTGAACTAGTCAAGTACCTTTTCAATGCAATGAGACCGTGAAAATGCTAAACATTATGGAGTTCTAAGGATTCTTATATCTAAGATCGCATCAGCAACTCCAATATTTTTCATTCCAAACTTGCTTTCTAGCATACGTTTAGTAGCATTTTTGTCATTAGTGTCTCTATTGATGATCAACATATCACCAATATACAAACAAACAATGACCTTATGATTTTAATGTGAACACATTTATCACTTCCATCATTCTTAAATCCATTTGCCAACATGGTTTGGTCAAATTTCTTATGTCATTGTTTGGGTGCTTGCTTTAGTCCATAATGTGACTTAACAAGTTTGCACACTTTCTTTTATTTACCAGGAACCACAAAACCCTCGGGTTGTTTCATGTAAATTTCCTCCTCCAATTCTACATTTAAGAAAGTTCTTTTCATATTCATTTGATGAATTTGGAGTTCATATACCACAACTAATAATTTTAGCATCCGAATGGATGTAATTCTAGTTACTAACGAGTATATATATATATTTATTTATTTTGTCTAAAGCCTTTGACACAAATTCTTGCTCAATATTTGTCAACAGTTCTATCCACTTTCATTTTCCTTTTGAGGATTCACTTTGAACCCAAAATTTTATTTCCTAGAGGTAGATTAACCAACTTCCAATAGAATTGCTCAAGATTGAACCAATCTCACTATTGACACCATTTGTCCAAAAGGATGAGTCTACACAAGACACAAGAAATGTTATAAAATTTATATTTGAAGGAAGTATATGTCCCTTGACATTTACTACGCCTCTTGATTTCTTTATTAAGTACATTCTCCTTTTGTTCTTTCCAAGGTCGTGTAGACCTTTTCACTAGACTACTCAAGTCTAATTTTACAGTCCACATTCTTAGGTCCTATTTCAATCCTTTTAGGAATAGGAACTTAGACTTTGGCTAGACACCCCCACACTTTGAAATATTTCAAGTTGGATTTCCTTCCTTTCCACTTCTCATATGGAATAGATTGTGTCCTGAACAAACAAAATTGCTTTCTTTATCAAAAGACAAAACTTTTTTTTTGTTCCCTTTTGCAGTAAGGATAGTTCCTCCACAAAAGTTTTGTGGTAAACCCAAACTTATAAATAATACATCCATCATTTCTTTCAACGTTCGGTTTTTCATTAGATTGAGGTGAACAGGGCAGTAGTTTGATGGATAATTCCATTTTCCAAATATATTTCTGCACAATGAGATTTATACTCTCCATTCTTATCACTTCTTATCTTTTTCCAAACTGATATTCAACTTCGATATTACATTGTCTAGACATTTCTATTTCTTCATCCTTACCATTCAGCAAATAGACATGATATCAAAAATGTCAGTGTAAATCAATTCTAAAGGATTATAATTCCTTTCAACGGATTTATAAGAATGCTCAACAAACTTAGTTCCACAAAAACTTGACATTTTTTTTTGTTTGTTTATTGCACTCAAAATTAGACAAAACTTCTAAGTTGACCAGTTTTCCTTACAAGGTTTTGTAATTGACATGTCCCAAGTGTTTATGTCACAAACATTGACTCAAGCAAGTAAGAACAAATAAAAATATTGAGTTTGAAAAGCTCTTCGCAAGGTAAATTTTTCCTCACTAATATTTTGTTCCTATTTCTTTACAATTTTGTGTGATACAAACATTGTTTAGAGTCATCACCTTGTCAAATGTCCTTTTCATAAGGACCTTTCTATAACTTTCAATTTGATTGTTATAGAACTACCCATGAACAAAGTTTCATCGGATTCAATAAAGGCAATATAGTCCAAATGTTACTTTTACAAAAACATAACAAATGACTATTTACCAATATTCATGTCTATGCAAATACTTTTATTATAATAGACATATCTTTTCATGAAAAATCACAACATTTTAAGTGATATTTTTTTTTCCCCATAAAAGAACACAATTATTTTGAACAAGTATATATATAATTTGGTTATTTCATACTAGTCACACTATATACTAGTAATAGAGAAACTCAACAACCACAATACCAAATATACTCCAAGAATTTTGTGGGTATAACATAATACAAAAGTATAATTGAATTTCATATATTTTGCTCCAAAGTTAAATTAGACACCAAGTCTAATCATAAGCAAAGAACCCCCACATTTCAAATGTGATCTCAAAAATATGTTTCAAGTATTTGAAAATAATTTTTTCACATATTTTAATGTTGAAAACATTATTCTACGAAAGAACTATAGTGTTGCAATTCTCTTTGACAATGTTTACACAATGTCAAAGTTCATTCCATAGAGAAACAAAATCACAAATTCTTAGTCACGGGTATTTTTTCTCTATCATAAATAGACATACCACTTAGTATTTTAAATACTAACAATAAGGACAAAAAAAATTGTACAATTTATTTCTATATTACATTGAAGTTTATAGAAAATCAAAAGTACAACACTGACTTATTATGTGAAGTTTTCATATTCTTCAAACCAAATGCATAGTCCAATTTATCCAGAGTATAAAACCATAAAGTTTTTAGTCTACAAAAATCAGACACACTAACATTTCTCATGGAGTACAAAACTACAAAAGTCTTTTTTTTTCTCCAAACAGAATAACACATATTCTTTATCACATAGAAATATTTTTCGTATCAAATAGTCTTCCAACTATAACATTTTGACATACTATTTTATCAAACAAAATTATGCATCTCTCATTTTTGCAAACTAAAGAATTTTAAAAGCAACAATATTTGCCAAGTAAAATTCATTCCATAACATATGGTTTGCAGATCTTTTTCCAAAGATACACATGATAAAAAAAAAATCAAAGATGATTACTCTTAGAAACTATTTTCCTCCTTAGACAATTTAATAAGAAGGTTATCTGGTAATCTTTAAACGGAATACCACAAAAATTATCTGTTACATTCTCACTTCGACCTTGCTAAACAAAGCAACAAATTATGGAGAAGTAATGCATTTATCTTCTACTTCCATGATCAGATTCTCTCAATCAGTAGAATACAAAAAATATTAACAGTATACTAATTTCCTTAAGATTGTTGTTCATCTTGTATTCCAAACATACTTAGAGTAAAACTTTGAACATCTTTGTGAGACAACAAAGTTTAAGAACATTTTCAGAACTAGAAAATTAAAACTAGTAGCAAAACTAGAATCAGAAACAGATTAGAAAAAATATACGAAATATTTTTCTTAAAAAGAATTATTGTTAATATGTGTCAAAAGAATCTTACTGATTCCAACAAACTTTGCAAAAACACGAAGTTACCAAGTTTGATGAACTAGTGAAAAACAAAAGAATAGAAGAACTGAAATTAATTTACAAATCTAAAATTTGTAAAACACGTACCAGAATCCGGAAAAAATTTAATAGGAAAAAGATCAAGTCCACTGAACTCACAATGTCCCCTTAAGGAAATTATTCCCCTCTAGTATCCGAGGTTTGATTTGGAATATGACCTCCCACGGTAAAATGATTTCAATCACCAGAGTATAGATACCAAAAACTCTGGTGTCAGCGAGCCACTCAACGACAGTAAAGTACACTTAGAATACTAGATTTAGTAGTAGAAGAAGAAATCCATAAATTCTATGTTTAAAATAAAAGGAAATCCCTCAATTTATAGAAAACAAAGGGTAGTGCGAAAAGGTTCTTATTGTGCCTTACCGGAAAGGTCACACACCTTTGAAAAGTCACAATCTTTCGGAAAGGTCGTCACCTTTCATAAAAGTCATAACTTTCCATAAAAGTCACAACTTTTCATAAAAGTCGCAACTTTTCATAAAAATCACAACTTTTCATAAAAGTCGCAACCTTTCTTAAAAGTCACAACTCTTTATAAAAGTCACAACTCTTCATTTTCCATTCACACATTTTAAAACCCAACATTAAGTACTTATCAAAAACATTAAAAGATACATGGGAACCAACATGAATTTATGATTTTGCAACTAGTCAAGGAGAAGTTGCAGAAGGAAAAGAGAACAACAATGGATCTAAGCTTTTCAATTTACAGAAGAGCAGTTAAATGGAAACCAAACTTACAGTTATTCCCCAAAATAAGTAAAGAATCACTATATCCAGATCACCTTAAAGTTCTGGAAGTTGAACCGAACGCTCAAGCCACTTGATCTACAGAAACACTATAAGACAGTCCACTTAGAAAGACTTAGCTATATGTAATCCTAACAGGAAACCAAGAAAAAGACATTTGCTTCACAAAATAAACCTAGGATGCAAGGCTTATTGGTGTTTCTAGCCTATAAAGCTTCATTTTCAAGGGGATTCCAGCTTTCCTACTGTTAGAATAGGAATAGGAACAAGAATAGTATGTACAATCCCACTTAGAATAGGAATTGGAAAAGTATATAGAATTCTACTTGCAACAGATTGTAATGTAGTGCCCTAGTTGGAAAAAGAGTCTAATGTAGTGTCTATAAATAAGATCTCAATGTAATAATGTAAATATACAATTCAATAAAATTCTTCTCCAATATTTCTCACGTGGTATCAAAGCTTCTACGATCCTGGTAAAGAATCAAAGAGCTTCTGCTGATGGCGGGGCGCTATGACCTATGTTGCCCGTCCGACCAATGGTTATGTTAACAAAAGTAGGGCCAATGATATATGCATGAACCTCATATTCAAAGGAAGATATCACAATGAGACAGGTCATCGTTCGTCAATTTCAGATGACTTTCTAGGACTGATTTCTGTCGACTTTGTATCCGACAGTGTTTGCGTAGCACCATGCATCTTCTCGCGACTACTTTCTCATGTCTAATCAGCATAGCACCATGCCATCGTTCTGGTGACTACTTTCTCATATTCAATTTGTGTAGCATCATGTCATCTTTCCGATGACTACTTTCTCATATCCGATTTACGTTGCACCATCTTTTCGGTGACTACTTTCTCATATCCAATTTGTGTCGCATTGTGCTATTTTTTTGTGACTACTTTCTCATATACGATTTGTCTAGCACAAGGAATCTTTCCGGTGACTGTTTTGTCATATCTGATTTTTGTAGCACCATGCATCAGTCTAGTGATTACTTTTTCATATATGATTTGTGTAGCACCGTGCATCATTACTTTCTAATATCTGATTTGTGTAGCACCATGCATCTTTCTGATGACTACTCACAACTATCTCTGTTTCTGTTGATGTTGTGCAAAATCTAACACCACCTCAAGGACCAGCAACCGCACAAGTACCACACACCGGTGCGTGAGCCTATTCCAACCAATTTTTCAGCGCCTTTTTTTGTTCAATATCAACTAGTATCTTGATCTCAAGAATATCCATATACTTTATACCATATTTGGAGCACTTTCTAGTGATTGTTGTATTGTTTCTAACAAATCTGACTTTCCCCGACGTTTTTTTCTTTGTTTTAGATGTACTTTTGCCAAAAGAGGGTATACTTAGATATTTTGGCTAGATTACAATGATAATTCCTATCCCATGGCTAAAATAGCATATGTCCACCTTTCTCTATCTATGATTGTTGTTTGGCATTGGCCTTTTAATCAGTTGAACACAATGTTATCAAAGGTGAAAAGCGCAATAAAGCTCTGAGGTTCACGGGGGCTTTAAGCGCGAAGCGTAAATAAAGCGTGGGCTTCAATGAAAAAAGGTGCAAAGGGAGAAAAGAATACAAATATGTATGTTTAGTCTAAGACAAATAATTATGCACATGAATGACAAATATATGACTAAAGAATTTGAAAACAAATTCTGATAAAGTGAAATATCAATATTTAGTTCCACTTCTTAATAAGAGGCTCATTGGCACGGAAACATTTGTCTTAGAACCTTCATGACGACACTGAAGTGCACTTAAAGCGAGGCGAAGCGCTCAACCCGTTTTGAGCCTCGCTTCAGGTCTCAAGCGTGCACTAGTTGGACTTTATAATATTTTTCTCCACGATGATCTCGAGGAAAAAGTTTGTATGAAGCAACCACCTATTTTGTTGCTCACGGCATGGGGAGTCTACTAGCCTTATATGTTGATTGCATAGGTCACTCTATGATCTGAATAGTCTGAAATAGTCATCAACATAGTAATTCAGGAGTTTGCTATGGATCGTAGTACAAGTGATCATTCTTTGTTTTATCGGCATTCTACACCAAATCCAATTGTTCATGAGAGGAATAAGCACATTGAGATTGACTATCACTTTGTCAAAGAAAAGATACTCTCAAGAGATGTTGTTACAAAATAAGTAAATACGAGTGATTATCTTGCAGATATCTTCACCAAGTCTCTCACGATCCTTGTATTAATTATATTTGTAACAACCAAGGTTCATATAACTTGTATGCATAAGCTTGAGGGTGAGTATTTAGAATATAAATAGGAACAAGAATAGTATATATACAATCTCACTTAAAATAGGAATAATATATAGCATCCTACTTGGAAAAGGATTTAATGTAGCGTCATAGTCGGAAAAAGAGTCTAATGTAGTGTCTATAAACGATGTCTCAATGTAATAATGTAGATACACAATTCCATAATATTATTCCCCAATATTTCTCACACCTACGGAAAATATCATAGTGACCACTATAAGAACTTTGGAAACGCAAGTGCTAAACATTGCCTTACCTTCTCAAGTCCACCTTTAAATTCAGAGAAGTAGGTGACAAAAGCAAACCACAACATTCTTATGGCTTTGTGCTACTCAGGTTTTGAGAGAAATTTGTATAAATTGCAAATGAGATTGTAATATTACAACCGAAAAATACTCCCAGTTATTAAAGAGGGTACCATCAGCCATTCTACAATCACTATTGGAATGTTCAATATTAGCATTTGTATCAACTACCCCCTACTATCCACAAAACTAAGATACAACTAAATGGAATAGAATTGGCACTTAAAAGTGCAAGGCCGTGAAGAACGTGTCAGTAAGATCACATAACTCACTGCAAGGTAGAGATGCACATTACTTTGCATGTGGTCCACTTTAACGCATCATGGCAGGAATGAGCTTTCTCGGGTTCAAACTCTTAGTGGTCATCCATGACTCAACAGTTTCATATGCATCAAGCATGATGATATCTGGCGCAAACTTGTACTGCAATAGAACAAAAAAACCAAGTAGGGCATGGTGCGATTACAGTAAATTCAAAACACAATTCCTACTTAGAGGGCGTTTGGACTGGCTTTTTTTTAAGTGGCTCATAAGTTAAAAGCTATCAGCCTTGGGAACATCCAACTTTTGGCTTTTGGCTTCTTTTGTACTTTTAAAGCCTAAGATATAGTGCTTAAGAACACTTTTTGTGTTTCCCGAGCACTTCCAAAAATTTTTAAAAAAAAATTCAAAGTCAAAAGCTACTTGAAATAAGTCAATTCAGACACGCACTTTTTAGTTTCTACCCATACCTGAAGTTCTGTTGGAACACTAGGCTTCTGAAGAATTTGTAATGCCTTCTTTGCTTCTCCTTGTTGTGTATTTGCATGGAAAAGGAAAGACAAATTACTGTTCATACCAACAATCAGCTAATGCACCAAGTAACTATGAGCACAAAATGCAGAACATATGCTAAAAGATCTCAAAATAATATTTCTTCCCTTGGTCTTATTCATAAGTGTTGAGAAGTAGGAGAACATATAAAGTAGTTTTGATGATTGATAAAGTGAAGGCATGGTATCGTATGTGTACAATTATGAGTATTGCGGCAAAGAAGAAAAAGTGCAGAAATAAAGAAGGAAACAAATATGGAAAGAAATAAAGAAGGAAAGAAATTAAGAAAAAATAGCAATTCAAGTCAAAGAAGGAAAGAAATAAAGAAGTTAGAATTCAAGTCAAATAAGGAAAGAAATAAAGAAGTTACAATTCAAGTCAAATAAGGAAAGAAGTAAATATAGACAAATTCAAGAAGGAAAAGGATTTGTAATTCCTTTTCTTGTAGAAGTTGAAGGCAAATCAAACTCTATAAAAGGATCAAGAAGTTGAAGGAAAAAAATATCTTTGCATAAACAAAAATCGAGAGAATTTTCTAGCAAAGCCAGATCTATTGCATATTCACGAAATATATCATCTTGAGAGCAGTAATTTTTTGGAGAAAAAATGCAGAGCTTCGTCACAGCAACGTAAGAACCATGTTTACGAAACCTGTTCTACACTGAACTAAAACGCAGAGCTTCGTCATAGCAACATAAGAATCTGGTTCACGAAACCTGTTTCACTATGAACTATTGAATGTTGAAGTTTGATCAATTAAAGTCTAGGTTATTAGTCTTTGTTGATTTATTCTAGGTTTATTATTGAGTTGTAATAATTCCTAGATTGTGTAACAAGAAGTGGGTTTGACTTCTTGGGTGGTTAGAGTTAAGAAGAGTTGAGAGCTTTTGTAAACAAGAAGCGAGTTTGACTTCTTGTGAGTGGAGAGTTTTTCAATTATAGTTAATCGAAAAGGGTAGAAGCTTAGAGTTAGATTCATTGATTAACTGAGTTGTAAATCTTGAATTAATATAAACTTCGGTGTGGTTTTTCCCTTCCTTGAGTTAGGAAGGTTTCCACGATAAATCTTTGTTTTATTATGTTGCAACAGAATTACAAGAACCTGGTTCTTGTATCAGGGTAAGATTTCTTCAATAAGTATCCAAGAAACAGAAGTATGCAAGTTGACAGAAGTTCATGCTATATGCCAAGTGCAATCTCAAAGAAAGAAATGTAAGAGTCTATATAGAGGTGCAGTGGGGTTGGACAGAGATCTCCAAAGATGATGCAAGGAAAAGGTAGTGGAATCAGTACACAAAATACATGTTACTTATATGCATCAAGCCACTCTCCAGAGGAATTCATTAAAGATGAGTCTAGACTGGGATGTCCAAGCAAAATGCAAACATCATTCTATTTCAACTACATATTTAAGAGCATAAAGGGAAACCCAAGAGAACACCATGGCAAATTGCACCACTAACAGCTCAACAAGGTTCACTCTCCAGAAGTAAAGATGCTACTAGAAGAACAATACCTCTGAAGCTCCAGCTCAAAAATGAGTTACTACAACTCACATATCTCAATGTTCTACCAATCAGTATGCCATCATATCGTTTAAAAAACGTGCATAATTGTTAAATCTGCACCAACAAGTATGCCTTTTAACCACCAACTCCACGACCTGATTTAGCACCCACTCAAGCATTCTATACAACAACAAACCACAAGCAGGGTCTGAGAAAGGTGGGATGTATGCAAACCTTACAAGAAAAATCTTTTACAAAGCAGGTTTGAAGAAGATGAGTTGAAAATATCAAAGAAAAGAAAAATATTGACAACAAAAATAGTAAGGATACATAACTGCCCAATAAAAGTAAATCACTTACCCTTGCCTACCCATCAAACTAATTACCCTTTGCAGCTTTAGTAGGTAATTACCTCTTTTTCTCTGTTTATTCTTTTTTTCTTTACTTCTTTTTGTTCCTCTTATTTCTGTTTCCTTTCCCTTTTTCTCACTTATTCTTTATTTTTAAACTTTTTTTCTCCTTTTCAAGTCATTTTTTTTTCAAATCATATTTTTTATATTTTCTTTTTCATCATAATCTAGTTTCATACTCATTTTGACCTTTCATTATTTTCATCTTTTTTCCTTTTTCTTTTCTTATTTCATTTGACTCTTTTTTTCTCCATAATATAATTTCATTCACTTTTTTTTCTCCCTATCTTTAATTTCTATAAAGATAACAAATAGTAAATGTTAGAATAGAAATAGGTTTATGCAATTATATTGGAATAGAAATAGATTTCTACAATCCTATTAGAATAGGAATAGGAATACTAAATAATATCCTACTTGGTAAAGAATTGTATAATAGGGTCTATAAATAGGATCTCAATGTAATAATGTAGACACCACAACAATTGAGTAATATTTTTTCCCTATATTTCTCAATGGTATCAGAGCCTCTATGATCTTGGTAGAAAATCAAAGAACTTCCGCTGCCGGCAGGTGCTATTACTCATATATGTCGTCTGTCCGACCTATGATTATGTTAGCAAAAGTTGGGTCACCGTGTATCTTTCTGGTGACTATTTTTTCACATCTAATTTGTGTAGCACCGTGCCATCATTCTGGTGACTACTTTCTTATATCTAATTTGTGTAGCACCGTGCCATCATTCTAGTGACTATTTTTTCATATTTAATTTGTGTAGCACCGTGTTATCATTCCCGTGACTACGTTTTCATATTTAATTTGTGTAGCACCATGTCATCCTTCTGGTGGCTACCTTTTTTTTTGTATATCTTATTTGCGTAGCACTGTGCATCTCTCTAGACTACTTTAACTATTTAGTTTGCGTATAACCGTGGATTTTTTTCCGAACTACTTTCTCATATCTGAGTTGCATAGTATCGTGTGTCTTTTTAGTGACTCATCATATTTGATTTGCGTAGTTCCATTCGCCTTTCCGGTGACTCCTCAGATCTGATTTGCATAGGGTTGTGCCATCATTCCAATTCTACCTATAAATTTCTCTTTTTCATTAGGGTTGTGCCATCATTCCGACCCTACCCATATTATTTCTCTTTCTCTATAGGGTCGTTCCATCAATTGGAACTATCCTATATAATTTATGTTCTCTAGTTGGGTCTTGGCATCATTTCGACCTACCCTATATAATTTTATTTCTTTCCACTTTTAACAATCAAATCTAATACTCCGATATATGAGTATGTTCGTGCCAGTTTTTCGGTGACTTGTTTAATATCGACTATCTATTGATTCCAACATGATCCATATACTTTATACCATGTTTGGAGCACTTTGTTGCTTATGGGGAGTTTAGTGGCCTTGTATGACGATTATGTGAGTCACTCTATAGTTTGAAGCAGTCTTTGCAGGTTTGGTTTGAAAAGTTCAACACTTGAATTTTATCTCTATGTTTACTGACATTATGCATCAAATCCAGTATTTAATGAAAAGACAAGCACATTGAGATTGATTGTCAATTTTGTAAAGTCGACTGATCAACTTGCAGATATATCACCAAGCCCCTCATCGGTCCTCGTGTTAATTACATTTATAATAAGCTAGATACATGAATTGTATGCACTAGCTTGAGGGGAGTGTTAGAATAGGAATAAGAATAGATTTATACAATCCTATTGAGATAGGAATAGGTTCATATAATCCTATTAGAATAGGAATAGGAATACTAAATAGTATCCTACTTGGTAAACGATTCTATTATAAGATCTATAAATAGGGTTTCAATGTAATAATGTAGACACAACAACAATTCAGTAATATTCTTTCTCTATATTTCTCACAGTAAATATTTATTCATTTCTTTTTTTTCATATAACTTTGCCTTTTTCTCAAAATCAGTAACCATAATAACTTATATATTATACTTGTTTTCATTTTTTGTAATTTCTTTTATATATTTATTTCAAATAATCTTTCCGTATTTCCTGTATTTTTCAGAATCTAATTCTACACACCTTTTGGCTCCTTTTTTTTGTTCTCTCATCTTTTTTTCTCTAAATCAATAAAAAAGAATGCCCATTTGATGAGTGGAACTCTATGATACCCACGAGGTATAGGTATTTCCCTTTTTAGATTTGTATTAGAAAGGGAAGCCTCAAATAGTGATGGGAGTACCCCACAAGTTTAGGATATGGTGGGAGATATTAAACGAGACGATAGTAGGGAGATTCGTAAATTGTTGGGTTTTCTGATTGATATTTGGTCAGAGCATTGCTAAATTTTTGGGATCCAGAAAGAGTGGACTTCAAAATTAAAGATTGAGTTAACACTCACCATAAACGAAATTGGTGGATTCACTGATTTGAATTGCCATTGGAGCAGCATGATTGTACCTCACAGGCAATCCAAGAAGTTCTGCTTGGACTCTAAATGGATCTTTCTCGACGTTCTGTGTGAACACTTACAACATGTTAGAGGGAGAGTTTTCTTGCCCGGCCGAAAAGTGGGAGAAGAAGCGTTTGAATAGTTTTGTCGTGGGTACTTTGGTATTTTATAAATGTAATGGAAAAATTGATGCATGCTTTTGATCGAAAGGTGGTTAGCATTGAGGTAACTATGGTGCCAATGATAGTAAGAGAAATATTGAGGGCTCTATCCAAATGTGCTACTAAAGGTGGAAGAATTTTTTAGGGATACAAATTTTTACTTCAACTATGGGTCATAGAAAACTTGTACGAGCGATCCAACATGATACACATTCATACTAGGTTGGCAACAAAATTGAC
Source organism: Solanum lycopersicoides (assembly GCA_022817965.1). Taxonomy (NCBI): domain Eukaryota; kingdom Viridiplantae; phylum Streptophyta; class Magnoliopsida; order Solanales; family Solanaceae; genus Solanum; species Solanum lycopersicoides. The sequence goes on along the minus strand of CM040622.1, from coordinate 13,005,563 downwards.
TCTCATTCACAGAGAATGACCATGTTTATTGCCACTGTTGGAGCTGAAGATTGGTTTGCATTCTTGAAAGAGCTTTCGGTTTATCAAATTTCATGGAAACACTCTTATGTTATCCGCCCCTAGTGCTATTATAAGAGGAGATAAGTTTTACTACATTGTAGTTCATTCGTCCAAGGGATGTTCAACCATATGGTCTTTTATGAGTGCTTTGTCAGTTTGGGCAAACTCAAGTCATACCATTTTAGTCAAATATGGGCAAGTCTGAGTACGAGTTTGGGCCAGATTTTCCAAAAGTCCACAATATACTTCAAAGGTGGAAAGAGTTGTTGACTATGAGTGTCTATGAGGAGTTACACGCTAGAATATTATGTATGACTCCTAGAGGATGCTGAGAGTGGACTTTAGCAAAGAAGGGCATCATGGATGTGAAGGAAAAAACCTGGGCACGCAACTTGCTGAATCGTCCATATGACATCACTTTAGAGATGAAGGAACAAATTGCTCCAAGATCAGAGAATAAACGTCATTGACATCTTGAGGTTTAGGATTTTCCCTTTTATTATCCCATTTTCATAGTTCAAATTTATGTTTGTCTTACTTCGTTTCAAGAGATGTACTAGTTTCAATTATTTAATAAATCAAATGGTTTGTTTCTATTTTATTTCTGACTCTAAACTCCCATTAATGTCAAAATAAGGGTTGGATTAACCCTTATTTGACGTCTTAGGCATACCTTAGCTCAATGAGGCTCCCTGTATTTAGAATGTTTATTTCTAGTAAAACGTGTTTATTTTTAACTTAAAATAGCACATGTAAACATTTAATTCGTCGTTTGCCACGTTATCAACGAGTGTATTACACTCTCCTTCAACTTTTTTCTTATTGTAAGAAAAGTGTCAAAAGAATATAACATGATCCTACATGAGGTGTCTAAAATGAACATCACACAGGTATTGTGTGTCTATATGAAATTTGGTGCCAACTTTAGGGGCCACCAATGAATTTGGCCTAACAAAAGTATTACTTAGCCTAACATGACATTTATCATATGGCTAGCAATTATTTGATACTGCATTAAGAAGCTAACAAGTATTTGACTAGATTGTAATGAACAAAAATAATTTTTAAAATCCAAAAATTCTAACAGAAAATGAATTATATTTAAACACAATACAAATATAAAGTTGTAATTGCACAAAATATAATTTTTAATCAAGAAAAAGAATTTTAATTGAGATCACCACACCACAATTGATGCTCTAAAGCTGCCATTTCACATACAAAAATAACTATTTATCATTTTTTTTCCCCAAAAAATCTAATATGAAATTTTCACTTGACCTCATCAATCTATAAATTAAGATTATGAAACTTTGGAAACAGAAATGAAAAAAAGAGAATGATCTGTTTTGTTTGGAGAAGAGAAATCTACTACGTTGATAAAGAAATAGGCAAAGAAAATGAATGATCTTTGAGGAGTGTAGTTTGCTGAGAAGACTTAACTTTATTAAAATCAAACGGGAATAAAGAGACAATGTATTAATATTCCACTATATCTTACTAATATACTATTTATTAAAATTGTTACTTAAATTTTATTATACTATATACTCATTATGATTTTATGATATCGTAGTAAGATTTCTTATTTTTTGCACTAGAGTAGGAGATGAAGAAGAAAGGAAATATAAAATGAAATTAAAATAAAGGGCAAAAAGGTCTTTTGATATTTCTGTTCAACAATTAAAATGTTGGCTAAATTTATTATTATTATTATTTATATTTATATTTATATTTATATTATATAGAAGAGTCATGATGAGGACGACCAATGACAATTTTGTAATTTTAAACATTATTATGGGTAAAGTTATAATTTTATAATTGTATAATTAATTGTCAAAATAATTTTCTAGAAGAACTCAATTTTCCTTTTCAAGAGTCACAAAAAGTTTTGTTTCATGTGTGGCCCACAAATTTATTTTATTTTATTTTTAAAAATCAATTTGTATTTGTTTGATTATAATAATAATGTGAAAAATATTTTTGCTTTTATACTCTTTAGAATTCAAATCGTTCATCTATGTTTATTATTATTACAACATATTCAATATAATCCTACAATCTTCCATGCATGTAATTTCATTTTTAATTATATATAATGTTTTTTAACAGAAGTATTCATAAAATTTTATTTAACCTATTTTATCTCCAAAATAATATTTATTTTATCTTAATTCAATGTATGTAATTTCCTTTTTAATTATATATAATGTTTTTATAAGTATTCATATAATTTTATTTAACCTATTTTTTCTCCAACATAATATCTATTTTATCTTTAAAAAATGTGACTTAAATAAGAAAACAAAAATAGCACAATTCTAAAGAGATTAAAAAAGAAGAATATAGAGTTGATGATGTATGAATTGATAAATAATGACCGCTAATTGTAGTTTAAGAATATACATAACCAATTAGCAGGATAAATTTTAAAATAGTATAAATATATGTGATCAAAAATTAATTTGTCATAGAATCATAAATTATATACTTAGGAAACTTTCACAATAGATAAACTACGGATTGACCTTCATATAATAGTGAGTTGCACTTTTTAGTCTTGATTTCTACTTCTTACAATCTTGAATTATGATAAATTGGTGTTATTCGTCGAGAGTAAGAAGCATATTAAATATTAGATTATGAATGCTTTACAATTTATAAATAAATATTTTTTCAATTAGTATCAATACAAATGAATCCGAGAGGAGAGAGCTATATTTGAGAGGGAATATGGATATACCCGAGAGGAGAGATATATATCCAAGAGACTATAGAGATGTATCCAAAAGAGGATGAAGATGTATTCGAGAGTGGATATGTATGTATTCGAAAGAAGATAATGATGTATCTGACAGAAGAGAGAGATGTATCTGATAGGAGATTTTTGTAATTTTTTTAAATGCTAGAAAATTTAGAAATTATAATAAAATAATATGTGAATTTAGGTTTAAAAATAAATAAATTATAAGAATAATTAATTATATTGGGCCCGTGAACGGGCCTTCAATTGTCTAGTATTTTATTATTATTATTATTATTATTTCTACTAATATATAGAAGAGTGAAGAGGAGGACGACCGATGGCAGATTTGTAATTATACTTAACATATAAGGGTAAATGATTAATATCTATGATAAAATATCTTACTCCAAACCAAGGGAAAATTCGTCATTTAACTTTTTTATATATCTATTATTTTGTTCAACGTGTCACTCAACGTCCCAAAATCACTTTATTACCAAAAAAAAAAAGCACTTAAAACTTTATTCGAGAAGCATGAGAAAATTGAGCGAAAGGTGTCAAATAAGTCTTGTTATTATTTTTGGTGACAGATTGACCAAGGGCCGGTCAAATCCTATTTAAAATGTAATTAACTAATTATGGGATCAAATTAATATTTTCAAAACTTTCTAATCTTTTATAAAATACAAAAAAAAAACACTTTTATAATTCAAACCAAATCATTTAAAAAGAAAAATCTTTTCATCTTCCCTCCTCTCTTCTCTCTCTTCTTTTCTTCCTCCCTTGGGTGATTGTTCATCTTCTTCCTTTGAAACATAATTAAGCAATAAATTGAACGATTTATGAATGGAAAAATGTCAAATTTGTCCGAATTTTAGTACTTTGAAACATAATTAAGCAATAAAAATATGTTATAACAATTGAAATAACGATTTATAAGGGTGTTATATAACTATCATATGTAGTTACTTGATCATTGTATGATGAACTAGTGGTAAATGATAGTCTTTGTAAAAATAATTGATAGAATTGATTAAGGTTGTTGTATTAGACCATAATTTTGTACTTAGACATGTTATAGGACTATATATTAGTGTAACATGTTGAATTAGGTGACAATTTAATGGAATTAACCCCCAAAAGATCATTTTATGATATACATATGTTGCCACATATGACATTTCTGTTGCAATTTTCCCAACAAAACGTGCATATGTTGCCACATATGACATTTTTGTTATAATTTTTCCAACAGAACGTGCATATGTTACCACATATGTCACTTCAAGGATGACTTAATCGATAAATTGAGCAATTTAGGGATGAAAAAATGTCAAATTGGATAAAATTTTAGTACTTTAAACCATAATTAAGCAATAAAAATATGATATAACACTTGAAACAATGATTTACAATGGTATTATATAACTATCATGTCGATTGAGACATGTAAGTCATATGTTGCTACATGTCTAGCTTATATGTTGCAGCTTGTGTAAGTTATATGTTGCAACATCTGTCAATTCTGTTGCTATTGAAATAACCTTTATGTTGCTACATATGGCTATAATTTGTTTCAATAGTCAATTGTTGCAACATTAACAATCTGTTGGAAACGCGAATGCAAATTATTAAAAAAATTGCAGGTGCCCAAATGATGATGAATGATTTCAAAGAACTATTAACTTTACATATCAAAACAATGGTGTGTAACCCTAATCATTTATGAAGTAATTTCAATTGAGAGCAACCAAAATCTAATCCATTGATTAAATTAGTTAAATCTGATTCAAGAAGAAGAAAAGAAGAAAGCTCAAGAACTAGCAACCAAGACCAATAATGTACGAAAAGAAGAAGAAAAAGATAAAGAGAACGAGAAGAAAGACAAGCAAGCAACAAGAACGACGAAGAAGAAGAAGAGGAAGAAAAAAAATATGACGAGAGGTGGGGGAAAATATTTTTTATTTCCCCTTTTGATACAGCTTGCTGGTGGCTTCCCCCAATTTTAATTTCCACCAAAATTGGTTAAATTAGGTTTTAGTCAATTTACTCTTTTACCCTTCATTTAATTTAATGGACCAAACTGTCAACTTATAAACTTGAGGGCAACTCCACAATCCTTAATTATTAATCACATAATTATCACCTACACCCAATACTTAAGACTTATGTCACCACCCATTTATTTTGAAACCTTATTGTCACTTTTTTTTAAAAGTCCCCAGAAGCATCCACACTGCTTTATTTTTACTCTCAAATGAAGTACTATTTCTCTCCACCGATGATTGTAGCAATTTGAGGTTAGTATATATCTCATTTTTTGCTCAAGCTATATCTTGATTCTCTTCAAATTTTTAATTTAATAGCTGAAATCATAGGTGCTTTTTCATATTTAACCTCTTTTGTTGCCATGATGTTTGTTTTTTTCCAAACTTTTGAAGACTTACTTTCCTTTCTTTCATCTTCTCAATTGGGTGATCCAACTCATGCATGTTTTTATCTCAATTTTCTGTCAATTCTCTACTTGCTTTCAAAGTTTATGATATGAAATTTCTAGATTATATTGTTACTTATTATATCGTCTAATCCTTTCTCTGAATGTAATTATATGCTTGAAATGTTATCTAATTAGAAGCTAATGCACTGTCATCTGTTGTGTAAACCTTTTGTTCCTTCTTCCCAAAGTAAAATATCTTATTTTTATCCCTCAACGTTAATTCTATTTACTTGGGAGAGATTTCCTTTTACATTTCTAGCCAAATACAATTTGGCAAGTGTCTGACACCTTATTTATGTTTTAAACTATGTTTTTTGTGGTGATGATTATCTATTTTGTTAAAATGGTAATCTCGATTCATTAGTCGATTCTTACTGTTTCTTGTTCCATTTTGGAATATATATAGTTGCAATCATAAAAGTCACATAAGAGTGTTGTATCTTTATTTTTCTTTAATTACTACTACACTATGTTTAAATTTTATTTGTTTGAAAGTTGCTCTATTATTATCTCTTTAATTCTGGCTTTCATTCACTACCATTGAGTGACAAGATGCTAAACAAATTTTTCATTCTTATATCGTAGCAGGTAGTCATGGGAATGACTTTCCTATTTATACTCACTTGTTACACAACATATGATGCATGGTCCTTGTGGTAATTTGAATTCAACAAATTCTTGTTTGAAAAAAAAGGATATTGTAAAAATAAGTATCCTAAAGAGTTTGTAGAACAAACAACTAAAGGAAGATGAAATACAGGAAGAAGTGTGAAAATTAGAGGACACTTTCGTGATAATGCGTGGGTTGTTCCTTACAATCCATCTTTACTTTGTAAATTCAACAAAAATTCTACTAAACATTTCAAAAGACTAAGCTGATTTCATTTTGCTATTATGTACTCCAGCTATGCTTTGGCTATCTGGTATGGACGTATGGTGCAAGGTTTATCTCACGAAAAGGATATACTGGTGGTCAAGTTTTCAATGTTTTCGATGCCAAGCTTCTCCATTCAGTAGTAAGCGATGGGGATAATATACTTAGAAGGGGAAGAGCTTTACCAGGGTAATACTTATATGTTTTTGTATTTCTCCTTTTGGTTCGATCATTCCTTACCTCTAAGGACATGAAAATAGGCGGAGCTGCAAAGTTAGTGAGAATTAAGAAGCATAAAATGAATTATTTTGGTTAATTCCACTCCTTTTTTTTTAATTCATCTTTTCAATGTTGTAGCTTTTAAAATCCTCCATTTAGTAGTTTATTTCTTGAAATGTATTTACTTGAAACCATTGCTCAAAATTTTATGATTAGTAAATTTTTGTAGGGAAAGTTTCCCGCAACTATTTCAAGTGCATGTGTTCTTTAAACTAAAACTTGCTTCCATTCAATTGTTATTAAAGTAGTCCACAGAATATTTGTCTCTTCAGTTCTATAAAGAAGTTGTCAGTTTTTTCTGCTTTTTCTCTTTGGAAATTATTTCCCTTTTCTTTTTCAATTTTTTCCCAGACTACTTCGTTGAATGAATAGGAAAATTTTTGACCTATCTATCAGGTCGAAACATAATGAACTTTCTGTTTAGACGGCTTTTGCTGCAGGGCAGTTAGACTTGTTTTCAATTTGAAGCTGAAGTGCCAGCTCTCAATACTGCAAGAAAGAATCTATGCCTATTCCTACTTCTGATGTAAGTGCTTAAAAGTTGAGACTAAAGAAAGTTAGAAAGTTGTGAAACCAATGGCTGGTAATATAGAAGATTTTCGTTGGAGTATGTAGTAGTACTATTCGGTTCAGATTGTTGAATTATGTATTTGAACATTTGGAGAAGAGAGATTGAATGTGAGATGCAAGAAGGAAGAAATATAATTATATTGGAAATAAATTTGTGTTGTCTCATTCGGTTTGATAGCGGAATTTCATTTACTTTGTACCATAGTACTATGTTGTTTTTTAAGATGAGAACACACAAAGGAGGTATAATAACACTTTTCCTAAATCAACACCACTTTTTTAAGGGACACCAATTAGTTTGTTCTATGCTATTTTTTGTTTATCTATAAACATATATTGACTTCAAGGAAGTTTTATGTTGTGCTTGTTTGGTGGGACATCACAATTGATAACTTCTTCTCAGTTGGGAAAAAGTTGGTCCATATAGTTGTGTTTCTTATGCAATCAATGTTATAAGTGAAACTTACAAGATGACTGATTTATTACTTCAAAATGTTGTTTTAGTTTACTTTTTTAAAATCTTTATTCTTTTAAAGTGCATCTTCATTCTCTAGGTTGTGTGCTATGGGTACTTCGTTTAATCATGGGGAGGACGACAATCTGCATCTAGCCAGAGAAGCTAGCCACTGCCATTGCCAAATTGTCCATGCTGCTGATATGATAGGCAGAGAGATTGAAAAGGTCCTTAATATAGGCAATTATTAAGGATCCTAGAACACATGTGTTTCAACGCCATTTTGCTATAGATTTGTTGACCACTCAAGTAAGTTTATTCCTTTATAGAAACTGTTTGTGTTGGTTATAATGGAGAAACTTTACTGTTCTAGCATCAATTTGGTCCGAAATAAAGGGTAGTTGCTTTAATCTAATTAAACCTGACATTATTCGTTTGCTAATGTGTCATAGTTGATCCAAATGACATGTATTCAAACAACTGAGATGTTGGTAATGTTTGGTTCTTTCGTCATTAACTTTATCATTCTTTTGGTTTAAAGATATTTATGTATTATGATGTATGCATTTGTGTAGGTGCACTGATCATGATTCTGAAGATGTACTAATGACATTTAACAAAGTTATTCAATGAGTTGTTAAATTTCTCCTTGTCTTGCATTTTTATATATTCCTATTGGCTTATCTTTTTCTTTTTAAAGATTCATTGGCATGTTCTGGTCAAAAATGTTATCATTAATTTTAAACCTGAAAACTTGATTCCAACAGATATACTACTTAGCACATGGTAAGTAATAAAGAAACTTCATGATTCTAAGAAAATTAGATCTATTGGAGCTATCAAATTTTTAATTGAAAAACTGAAGATCTTCTCGAAATAGCTCTTATTCCTCTTGAGTGCCAATGGTATGATCAGAGAGAAGGTAACAGTATGTGATGAGAGCTGATACATGAAAAATGCATTTTTGAAGTTGCAAAGTCAGTGAGCCAAAGTTGTGCCATTGGTGTAGTTATAACTTATTAATCATTCCAGCTGCCTATAAATAGGGCTTATAGTATTATTAATGTAGTAACTTTGTGAAGAAGGTTGGTGCATCATTCAATTGATAATTAAAAAAGTATAATTACTAGCTCTTTGTTTTGATGAAATTAACAGAATTTTTGGTGTAGTTGTCCTTGTTAATTTTCAGCTTTTGTAAAAAATGAATCCTTTATTTAACTCTTTATTTTGTTTTTCTATTTTTTGATTAGCTATTTCGATTTTAATTGTTAAGTGAAAAATGCTATAATTTTTTATGCTATGCTTAGTTTGTGGGCATTAGTTCAAAGAAGCTTAGTAGTTATCCTTTAGTTATTCTTTAGTTCTATAACTTGAAAGATATATTCTATATTTTTAGATTGTTGAACTTATATATTGTCAGCTTAGGCCTTAGCTAAATATGAGGAAGTTACTACATGTTCATCATGTGGGAAACGAAAAAGCAAGAAATACTCAAAGAATGAAATTAAGCGCAGATAGTGGTTTTTGTTGGCTGCTGCAATAGGAATGAGATTAACATATTAAAACAGAAAAACAAAGATCCCTTTGTAGAATGCAATTTCATTATTTTTTTCTTGCATAAATAATATAGCCCAACTTCATTATTTGTTCCTTGCATCAGTGGTATTATCCATGCTCTTGAAATAATTAAAAGCATAATAGTTGCTTCTCTTTTTGGCACAAAATATTAAGTTCATATTATTGTAAAATAGTTCTTTAATGTAGGACAAGATAATTAGTTGGTGAAAACAATTAATTTATGACCTATATTTCAAGATGTCCATAAAGTTTCTTCCCTTTATCATATTCAAGGAAAAATATATCGTTTAGACATTTATTTATTAGAGTAATTGATGGTTAGTAAACATTTTTTGTTGAACTTAAAACGCTAATGCTTCTCTATTTAATTAAGGTAGAACAAAAAATGAGAGGGTATATGCAGGTTTGGACATTGCGATGAGATGTGTTGTAAGAGTCTTGTTCTGAAGGATCAACAATGTAGTGTTATATTGTTCGTGCCCCTCGATCCACTTGCTATTGTGAGATTTACCATCTCTTCATTTTATCACTTTGAATTTATTATATGTATCGTTCCTCACTCTTTGAATGTGTTAAATTTTTGTATTGATGGTGTGGTGTCGTGAGACTATGTTAATTGATGCTCTTATTATGGCCTTTTAGTTTCTATATTTTTTAGGAGTTCAAGATTTTTATTTCAAGGTTTGCAAATTGAGGATTCAGGAGAGAAATTGTATTCTTTCATTTCACAGATGAGTCAAGCAATCATGTGTTATGATTAAATATTTCTATTTCAGGTACCCATGCTTACTTTTTTAATTATTATTGAAGTTCAGTAATTTGATTTCAGCTGTAGTTACAGCGTGAGTGTGTTATCTAACATTTATCTTCTATGTTATTAAAAAGATTCTATGTTTTGAGTTAATTTTTTTGTGTAGTTATGTTGAATATCCATTTTATTAACACGGTATTAGAATTATACCAACACGTTCCTGATGTGTGATTTTCAATATTTGTCTTCCTGTTGTGTCAGTGTGTTAGGGTGTCCCCATAGATTTTCAGAGTGAAATGTCGTGTACAAGTGATGGATAACAATATGATGTGGCGGAATGATGTAGTATATCAATTTCTTACTCCGCATAATTGAAAGAAAAATTAGTCAAGTTGTTTCCTCATTTAAACTTAAGTTGTTTATTAATAATTTACAATGCTAATGCTAATACTAAGTGAATACTTGCTTCACATGATGAGGCCTCAATGACATTAGTCTATAAAGAGCTTGTTTCAGTGGTTTCTGGCTATTCAGTATCATCTTTTTCAGTAATCAACATAACAATTCTACTTTCTGCTAATGCACTATTTAGGGTGGTATCCACTATAACACCAGTTGGTAAAAAACACCTCCTTCCACAGAAGAGAGCTACAATTGTGTGCTTCAGTTCAGAAGATTTTGACAAAAAAAATTACTCGATTTATTTCCTTTGTAACAACAGACTCCCTGCATGTAACATTTATATTTATATAGAAGAGTAATGATTAGGACGACCAATGACAATATTGTAATTTTAAACATTATTTATGGGCAAAGTTATAACTTTATTATTGCATAATTAGTGGTCAAAATAATTTTCTAGAAGAATCCAACAATCTTTTTCAAGAGTCACAAAAAGTTTTGTTTCACGTGTGACTCCACATAATCATTTTATTTAATTTTAAAAAATTAATTTGTATTTGTTTGATTATAATAATGTAAAAAATATTTATACAATTTAGAGAAAAGACATAAAGTCACTCCTAAAGTTGTTCCAAATTTTCATAAAGACACCTTAACTTAGAAGACGTCCTATTACCCCACAAAAGTATTGAATATATTTATAAAAAAACCATTTTGACACATTTTCTCTACAGCAAACAGACGCGTGATGCTCACTCTTTTTATTAATTTAATTTAAATTAATTTCTTCAAACCCGACCCGACCCAAATCGTTTCAAAAAAAGAAAACTTTTGTTCTCCATTGTTCATTTCTTAGTTTCTCTCATCATTTTCTTCAATCATAGGTATTATTGAAGATCATCTCCTACAATTTTGATGTTTGTTGATCAAATTTCATGAAGAACTAGTGGAGTAAACAATGAATTGAAGATTAATAGGTTAGAATAGTAACAATAGCAAATCGTTTTAGCTGCAAACTAAGATCCTCATCGGCATGTATATCAGAAAAGTTGTTTGTGATTTCAATGGCGAAGAATAATTTGTTCAAATCGATAGTAGTGGTATTCGGAGCCATATCTTTTGAGTGGCTGGCAATTGGGCTTGTTTTCAAAAAATGGCTTGATAAAACACGAGCTTCTGTGGGCAAGTCTCGAAAATATCTTGCGATCCCGGATGAAGCTGTCGATCAAACTTCAGAAGTATGCAAGTCCCAGATCTATGTTGATCCTCCCGAAAAAATAACTAATGAGAGTTTAGCTGGATTTTTGGGTTCTCAAAACTAAATGAAATTAAGAAGAAATGAAACCTCGGAGAACTTTAAACTAACTTTTTCGATTGAAAATTAAAACTAATTCTACTTTATTGAATTGATTTCATCAGTTCTATTATAGAGTACTTGTGACTCTTTTGTTGGGGAAGATGATGTATTGGAATGGAATAAATAATTAATAAAGAAAATAACTTAGATGTGTCAGTTTTTAATTGGGTTTTGATATTAAAAACAGATATTCACGCGCATCATGTGCGTGTTCTCAAACATAATGAGAAAATGGGTCAAAATGGTCCTTTTACAAAAATATTCAATACTTTTGTGTGGTAATAGGACGTTTTCAAAGTTAAGGTGTCTTTTTAAAAATTCGAAACAACTTCAATGGTGATTTTATGTCTTTCCTCTACAATTTAAATAGTTCATATATGTTAATTGTTACCACAACATATTCAGTATAACCTACCATCTTCCATGATGTAATTTCCTTTTAAATTATATACAATATTTTTTAAACATAATTATTCATATAGTTTTAATAGAAAAGGGTAACAAATATCCTTAAACTATCCGAAATAATTTATATTTATCCTTACATTATATTTCGGCTCAAAACTCTCCTTTCCATCAAATTATCAAAAGTGCAATTCTTATTAATAGAAGTTGTTAAATGTCATGTGAATGCCATATTGCACGTCAATAGGGTTCCACTACCACATAGACTAAAAGGAAAAGGGTAAAAAAATACCCTTAAACTATCTGAAATAGCTCATGTAACTATATATCGGCTCAAAACTATCTTTTCCGTCAAACTATTGGGTCAAAAGTGTCCTTCTTATTAACGGAAGTTGTTAAATGCCATGTGAATTCCACATTGAACGTCAATAAGGTTCCACTGCCACATAGACTAAATCCCTAAATCTTTATTACTCTTTTTCCCTCTCTTTCATTATTTTCCAGAAATGATTTTACTCCTTCTCCCTCATTTCGCGGCTAAGAGTATCAAAGTTTTCTTCATCGCTGGGTTTCAAAGTAGATCTTCGTGGTTGTAGGTTAGTAAATCTTTTTTTTTTATCTCCAAAATAATATTTATTTAATCTCCAAAATAATATTTATTTTATCTTTAAAAATTGTGACTTAAATAAGAAAACAAAAAAATCACAATTCTAAAGATATAAAAAATAGAGTTGATAATGTAAAAATAAAAAAAATGATAAAATAATGAGTGCATAGTTGTAATTTAATAAAACACATAACTAATTAACGAGATAAATTTTGAAATTGTATAAATATATGGAAACAAAAAATAATTTGGCATATAATTATATATCATATATATATGAAACTTTCACAATTTAGTCTTGATCTCTACTTCTTGCAATCTTGAATTATTATAAATTGGTGTCATTCATGAGAATAAGGAGCACATTAATATTAGATTATGAATGCTTTACAACTTAAAAATAAATGTGTTTTCAATTGATATCAAACACTTGAATTTCAAAATTAAAATACTTTATTACCTATTTAAATTAAATTTTTTTATTATTATCGATAGAATATTGATAAAAAAAATACTATAAAAATAATTGTGAATTATTTTCATTTTAAATTTTGTTAAAAGGCAGAATAGTTACAAAATCTTAAATTTTATAAATATAAAATTGATCTAAAGTTTATACTCACTCCCCTTCGGTTTATATAATTTTAATTTAACTTAACATGAATTTTTTTTAAAAGAAAAAAACACTTTTAAAACTCGTGGTCTAAAACAAACCATACATGTTCATATGACTACAAGTAATCTTACTAAGAATGAAATAAATATTTTAAAGTCAAAATATTATTTAAATATATTATACATCATTCTTTTAAAACTGACTTCAAAGAAAAATATGTCACATAAATTAAAGTAAAATCTTCATAAATTTTCATAGTGTAAAGAGTTAATTACATTATATCTCTACTTTTTTTAAATTACAAAATTTTCTTAGAATTAAATAATTTCAGATAAATCAGCATGCTGATACATCGATCGTAATACATTGCTATTGAGGAAACTTGCAGACACATAGTTCATGAATGAATCCGAGAGGGGAGGGGTGTATTCGAGAGAGAATATGAATGTATCTGAGAGGGGAGAAACGTATCCAAGAGAGAATATGAATGTATTCAAGATGGGATAAAGATGTATTCAAGAGAGGATATTAATGTATCCGAGAGGAGATACTGATGTGTCTGACAGATGATAGGAATGTATCTGAGAGGAAATTTTTGTAATTTTTTTAAATAGTAGAAAATTTTAGAAACTATAATTAAATAATAAATTAATATGAATAATTAATTTTAACTTAAAATTAAAAAAAAAATTTAATTATATTGGGCCCGTGAACGGGCCTTCAATTATCTAGTATTAATAAATATTTATCAAAAAATGGTCATATCCGATATCATAATGGGGTTAGACCTGTAGCTCAAATTAATACTTATGGACATAAATATCTTATGACATTCCAAGTGAAAATACTTCAAAGATTCAAAACAACTTATGCTTACAATTAAGTCAATATTTTTAGCCTTTTTGATAAAATTATAATGTGGCAATTATGAAATAAGATTGCGGTTTGGGCATGAGAGACTTAGCACTGCACAACAAATACCTACTTATGAAGTGGTTTTGGAGATACACTCAAGAGGAGCATAGCCTTTTGTGACGTCCCGCTATAATTTCAGTCTGATTCCGCGTCCGGATAGGGGCAGAACGTTCTAGAGTTGTACGGAGAACTCTAGAACCTTTTGGAAGTCTCAAGAAGGCTAGTAAAGGTCCCATAGTATTGTAGAATTCTCTAGAAAGGGGAACAAAGTGTAAATATTCTACTGAATTCTAAAGTAAATATTAATTGCACTTTAGTTCCTAGGAAGTAATATAAATAGAGGTGCCCCTCGTTTACAAAGGCACCAAGCAAGTTGTAAAGCATTCTCCAAGCAATATATAAAGCCTTCTTCAAAGCTTTCTTTCTTGTTCTTTCTAAGTCTTTTCAAGCATTTTCTTAGCGTTCCAGGTCTTAAAGGCTTCCTTGAACTTACAAGATCTTGAAAGATTAGTGAGTAAGTCGTCGAGGACCGCACGGAGTCTTAGCAAATACTCTAAGTCTGTGACACTTTGGAAGGATGAGGTTATTGCTAAACATGGAGCACTAAACCACTGGTGTTCTAATGTTTTGACAGCGCTATATGGAGTTGGTGTCTGGAGAAGTATAAGCAAATTATGGGAGGAATTCTCTATAATGGAAAAGACATGCAATTAATCAGTATTTTATATAATGGAAAAGACATGCAACTAATCTGATTTTGGTAAGCTGATGAAAACATCAGAAAAGGTTGATATACGAGTAAAAGAATACTTGAGTTAGCTAGATATCATAAGTGAGTTAGGATCAATGCACCAGTTCATCATGGGTGGTCACTGACATTGGACATTGCAGAGAGTACAAATGTGGCACTAGTTTCAGTAAAAGAATTGTAAATCTACAATTTTTTAGAGGAAGTCGGGTTGATGTTTGGCATAGGAAATTGTGATAATAAGAAAGAGGCATCATGCACATTTAATCCCTACTCCTTTGACTGAAAATTTTCAGGAGATACTCAAAGCCAATGAAGTACTAAATACATGAATGAGCGTATAGTTTCTATATATTTGTATATACTTATATAAAACCATCTGCTTCTAATTATTTTTGTATATTGCATGTTGTGTGTCAATAGACTATGTTCACAATGTCAACAATAATGATAGTAATTATGTAGTTTGTCCTCAGAAGAAAACATTTAATCGTGAAAACTTTCAGTGCAAAGAAATACCATGCGAACATGCTAGGGTTGTTATGAAGTTCAAGAGTTTAGCAACAAATGAATTTTGCTCGGATTTATACAACCGAAGACTAAGACTTGTGAGTTTCCAATATACATGTATCAAATAAAATAAAGTGAGTGATTACTGGATATATAATGACTGGTTGTTACGCGAGTTTTTGTGTTTTGGAAGTTTGAAACTTAAACGGTTGACTTTTGTCAAAACTTCAAGTAGACAACCTCAATTTTGATGGTGGAGTTGTATCGTTAGCTCAGAAAGATTGACTTTGTTCTTGTAGGATATTTGGTCCAGATCCCAAGGCTTTTAGGATCATTCTAAACTACCTCGTGGATTTGGGCTTGAAACAAAGTTAGGGTGTAAGACCCATTTTCATTGCTACGACCTTGGATGGAAGTTTTGACACATCTGTTAGATTCGGAATGTCAGATTTAATGGGGTAGCATAGCTTGTTTGTGTACATGGGGTTCATAACCAATCTCGAGCACCCAAAAGGAGTTCGTTAGAACTTAGCTAAATATTTTGATGCCTCATGTTTGTGCAACCGCTTTATTGGCCCTGACATAACTTAAGTGCTTACTACTTTAGTGGACCAGTGTAACACCTAGGAATTTGGAAAAGAAAGAAAAGAAATCTTTGGACTGAAGTCTCATTTTACAGGTCTCATATATGGACATAGAAGCATCCACGGGCCATAGATGGAACTGTAGAAAGATAAAAAAAAATAAAAATTCAAAAGAAGTCCCAATACCCATTGTACAGTTTATTAGGACGGACCGTCATCCTTTGTATGAGTTGTAGATAGGTCTCGTAGGTGAGTTTCAGACTTAGTGAAAATTTGAGGGTCACGGACCGTAGAAAGACCTAAAACCATAGAAATGTTCCATAAAAAAATAGATGAAATCATGGTCCCAATACCTGGTTTATGGTTGACCTGTCCAGACCATAGAAATAGTATGTCGAGTCGACAGTTATTTTAAAGGGCTTTTGAATCTTTTTCCTAATTATTTTAAATCAAAACTATGTTGTTTTTCCTTCTACCCTAAACCCTATATAAAGGTTTTCAGCCTCAAATTACCCATTTTCAACTATATCTCCTAAATTCCCTTAAACTTGACCAAGTTCACTCTTCAAATTCTCTCAAGGAAGTCAAGGCTAAGGAAGAAGAAGAATAAGGGTTTTCATCCAAGTCTCCAACCCTTCATTCTTTTTGGCCTTCTAGCATCAAGGTATGTGTGCTTTCACCCATGAGGTCCCCGAGGATTTAAATTTCCAAATTCAATTTTCAATTCATCAAATTAGGATTTCAAATTAATAAATGTGGGTTTCTTCCAATTACAATTAATTGTGGTTAATTAAGTTTTCTAATGCATTAATTGATATTTAGTTGAAATTGCATTGCCCCATGCCGAAATTATGTTTCTCAACTATGATCCTATGATGAACCCATGAACCCATGAATTATGAAATTATGAAGATATGCATGTTTTTATGAAATAATTATAAATGATTTGGGGATGCTTTGAAAGAAAAGTATCAATGCTATTGTGAAACGATTTAACTTACTATTGATGATCATGATTGTGAAAGGTATTTCTCACAAATGAATTCACACTTGCGAAAGGTTTTCTCCATCTATGTTAAACTATGTTTAAGGAGCTAATATATGTTTTGATCTCGAAATATGTGGATTAGTATTGATCATTACCTTTCCTAGTGTTAAATTGATATTGAACTTTTATCTATTCCGTTGGAATTTAGACTTAGCACCAAGAGGACTTTGAGGTGGGGCCTCAAATAGGGTAGTCTCTAGTAGCAATCTCTAGTCCCAATTTATGTTTCCCGTAGGAAATGTCTTAAATGACCTAGCTAGTGGATCCACTTTAGCAAATGATGATATGTACGAAATCTACCTTGGAAAGTAGTTTCCTCTTCTTTTTGAATGAGAAATATACCAGATTCCATGATATAGTTCTCATGGTCACATTATCGATTAAAGCTAATATTCCACAAAATGATTATGTTTTCTTCAAAGATTTTCTTATGACCTTCATGTTAATGTATTTGACGATGTTTTATGATCTTCATGTCATTTCTATAGCAAAAGCTTTAAAATGTTTCATTGTGATCATGCCTATTCGTTTTAAGTCATTTATACTATCATGTTCATGCTTATGCATATTGCCTCATACTTGATACATTCCATGTACTAATGCATACTTGTGCTTACATTATTTCACTAATGCAGGGACCACACTTTTACCTCCCATTCTCGTGGTTAGTTGATTCTTTAGGCTTTGAAAATTGGTGAGTCCTTATGTTTTGAGGATCGAGGCTCTTTAATTGCTTTATGTCATTTTCATTTCAGACTTTGTATGTGATGTATAGGTTATATCCCAATCACTTTCCATGTGATGTATTAGATGTCTTTGAGACGTATGCTAGCCTTTTGCTTGTCAAACTCCTCTGATGCATAAATGTTATCTTCTAAAGTATTTACTTCTATTATCTTGTATGATGTATACTAAGTGGCTTGTGGAGGGACTCTCGGGTATCTATACACCATGTTACGCCTAGGGGATACTTTGGATCATGACATCCAGACAACAAGGGTGAATTGCTCAAACAGCACAACCTTTGTTTAAGCGGTAGCTACTTTAATGTCCATGGGTCCGCTTTAGCAGCAGCTTGCATGCATGGCTAGGCCACTTTATTAGTTAGGTCATCAGTTTGGCGATTAAGGGGCTAAAGTGACCGCTTTAGGTGTCTATAGGTAGTTATACCCGTTTTTTATATTCATTTCTCACAAACTGTGATTTGATTCTTTCTCTTCATAACTCAATAATCTGTGGAAATTGTTGGTTGTTGCTGGGTTGTTGGAAATTTTGTGGGTTGATTATGGGATCGATAATTGTGTGTTTTGATTGTGATTTAGGTTTTTGTTATTGCATGAGTTGTTCTGTTGGTTCTCGAGATCGAATTGTGCCCATTTTAATGGGCATCGGTGTCTTGAGCCTTTAGGGATCAATTGATGGAGTCAATTTCGGAATTCTCGGTGCAGGTTCTTCAATTCTATTTTTTGACTCATTTTGTGCTCATCTTCAATTTTTTTAAATTTGATGTCCAAATGTCGGTATTGACGTTGTCGTTATGCCGTAATTTTACTATCTTTAGAAAAAAAAATACTTTTTGAAATGTTATGAATATAAACAATTTGAGAAAATTACTTAAAAAAGAGTCGCCACTTAATTTTTTGAAGATATTAAGAAAATTTAATTCAAAAAGATTTTAACAGATTATATCTTTATAAACTTAAAGAAAATGGATAAGTAGTTCTTATTTACGCTTTAGAAAGGTTTTTAAGGCATTTAAAGCGTCCGCTAACACGCGGTTATTCCACAACTTGATTAAATATTTTTTTGACTATTTTTAGGAAAATGATTGTAAAAATAATAACTTGGTAAAAAACTTTAAAAGAAACAAAATCCTGCTACATGAACCCACTAAATGATGCTTACTAATTTTAAATACTAAGATTCACCACGACTAACCTTCAATTAGACCAGGAACTAAACAAGCTATCTTTTGATCAAAACTAAATTGTTAAACTTGAAAACTCAAAGGATCAGATTGCAATCAGAAACAATAGACAGAAAGACATGATGACTAAGTTAGGAGACACATAAACTTGAAAACTCAAAGGATCAGATTGCAATCAGAAACAATAGACAGAAAGACATGATGACTAAGTTAGGAGACACATGGAGAGATATGCTGAGAACACATTTGTTTAACTTAAGCTAACATGAAATCATATTCCTTTGATACTATAGCAGACCACAAATTGTGGAGAGAGTACATTAGTATTTATCAGATGAACAACTACAATATCAAATAAAATTTCCAAACACCAAAACAAATCAAACCACACTCAAAAAGCAAAGGAACAATCAGATTCTCAAGCGAAACATTTCCACTATGTAAAAGGCAAAAACAAATTAGGAAAAGACTAATTACGAGCATACGAAGACATGAAAACTCGATATCATATATCAACAACCAAACACAAACAAAGAATTTCCAATCTCGCGAATATTGTGTTGAAACGGGAGATATGAAGAAATTACCTTTGTTCGGGCAGTGTTCTGGGACCATGAGCTTGACTGCGAAGAACTTCCACTGGTGAGACGATTTCGATGAGCTCCGGAAAATTAAAAAAACTTTGAATTCGAATATAAGAGACTCAAATACTCTTTTTTTTTAACTCTTTCCAGCTGTGTTTTTCTCTCTGTTTTTTTTTATCTCCTTTTTCTTCTTCACAGAGTGACTGAAAGAGAGAATATATAGAAGATTTAGCACTGGAAATTGGGGGAATAGGGGAGAGAAATCCGTTGAGCAAAATTCGAAATCTTTTAAATTTCTTTTCTCCTGAAAAAGGGAAAAAGGGAACAGTGACTGCTGCAAAACTAAAACTTAAATAAGATGAATTAATATTAATTAATTAATGACTTTTTTAATTTTAACGAAATAAAATAATTAACTCAAAAATATGAACTATTAAATAATTAAACTAATTAACCAAATATTTAATCAAGCAAAATCTTTTTAAGATGATTTTTGAATATTCATAAATATATACAAAATTATATAGAATCAATATATTAGTTTAAAAAAACATAAAAATTACGGAGTTACTCAAACTGACTTGAAAAATATTTTGAATTTTATAAAGTCAATTATTTCAAATCGTTGAAAATTTAAGAAGCACGATGATTAATTTATATTGTGGAAGGCTAAAATTGGGTGTTAATAGTTGTGATCGTTTATTTGATAAGGTATTAACGTTCGGAGGTTGTTTGAAAGGAGAAAACTCCAGAATAAGTGTTTTAGATCTCGCACAGTCAGCTTTGAGGTAGGCTACGTTTTACCAGACTTACGATTGGGCTTGTGATTGTAAATTCATATTGATTACCTAACTTTGGGTTGACTTTCTAGATTATATCTTGCTTAGCTGATTGAACACATTGCTTAGTCTTATTTTTTGGTAGTTTCGGGAGATTTGAGCATACCTACTTGATTTCATGATTGCATCATATCTTATAGTATCTCTTTGGTTGATTGTGCAGTTATTGGTAGCTTGTTCTTGGCCTTAGCCTAGGTGTGGGCAAGTGACTGCCTTAGACTTGTGATTTGGAACCTTTATGCCATAGAATATCTCTGAATTTGCTTCAGACGACTTCACTCCATGTAGATTGATATAGCCGTATTGATTTGATACTTCAAATCCTTATCTAGGCGACAACTCAACTCTTGTAATTTTTCATTCATAATCTCCCTTGTGTTTCGACCCGGATGTGTTCTTTGCCAATTTCTAGCCTTGTAGGCTATTTTGGATTGGGTCTTGGATTTGGAGCTAGAGTGGGTCCCCAATGAGTCTACAAATGGTTTTGCTCTATGAGATGTTCCCGGTGAAGGAAAAGTGTGTGATTTGGATACGGTCGGAGTCTACTAGCCACGGTTCGAAATCGTTGATCATGATTATTTGTCTCGATTTAAGGTCCGTGCACATTCCTAGTATCCAGGGTTTAAGGCCATATGTATCCATACTATCCACAATTTAGTCTGGGCATAACTTTTTTAGTCGAGTTTGAGCCCTGATTTGACGTATCAGGACACTACTTCCAGTTCAAGTACCAACGATCGTGAGTAGTAATATAACCCAATCAAGGGTTGGGATCATTCCCACAGGGAGTGGTTTCAAGAATTAATAGAAAAGTAAAATTATGTTCTAATCAATCATAGTTATATACATTAACGAATACAAACATTGTAAATTAAAGGTTGACGCAAGCGTCAATTATCAATGAGGTTTTGTATTCAACTATTAAAAAAAAAAGCAAAAATATAAAGATACAAAATAAGGAGACGGAATTATTGGGATGTGATAGGAATATGGGATAGAATAAACAAACGGGTAAATGCTATTGATAATAAATAGCTGAACATTTGTAACTAAGCTAGACTTTAGTGGGGGTAAATTTTCTCTCGAACAATTTACCCCGAATCAAATGGTTTCTCTCGAACACCTGTTCGATTTGCAGTAATTAAGCACAGCCTTCGCCTTCGCCTTAGACCATTCACTCTCTCGAGTTGAATGTGTGGGAGAAGTTCTAGGATTCACTCTCTCGAGCTAAACCCACGACGACCCAATAACCACATGCTATCGATTTAGTAGTTTTCGTTTTAAAACCACTCTCGAGCAAGCGAAAAATACGAAGATGAAATCGTATTTACAACTACAATCCCATTAATTCAAACACAACTACTAAACGTAATTACATTTAAACAACAAATAGACTATCAATGAGCAATACCCAAAAGTAAATTTTACTCATATTCACATAATCGCAGCCCAAGAATTGGAGTTTTAGCTAGACATGAAAAAGAGATAGAAATCGATACCGAAAAGTGTTTTCATCAAATGGGTACGATAAATAATGTCTTTAAACACGTCAAGAATGAAGATTCTTCAAGACCCACTGCCAATTTCTTGGAATTGAAAATCTTCAAAGCTCAAGAACAATGTCTCCAAAAACTCTAAAACTGAAAATTGTCTAAAAATTCAATATTTTGTTCCAAAATTAGATAATAATTCGACTGATACTAAGCTACAAAAAGAGTTGGTTATTGCTGGGTTGTTGGAAATTTTGTAGGTTGATTATGGGATCGATAATTGTGTGTTTTGATCGTGAATTAGGTGTTTGTTATTGCATGAGTTGTTCTGTTGGTTCTCGAGATCGAATTGCCCATTTTTTGGGCATCAATGTCTTGAGCCTTTAGGGACCAATTAATGGAGTCAATTTCGGGATTCTCGGTGCAGGTTCTACAATTCTATTTTTTGACTCATTTTGCGCTCAGCTTCAATTGTTTTAAATTTGATGTCCAAATGTCGGAATTGACGTTGTTATGTCGTAATTTTAATATCTTTAGAAAAGTCACTTTTTGAAATGTTCTAAATATAAACAATTTGAGAAAACTACTTAGAAAAGAGTCGTCACTTAATTTTTTGAAGATATTAAGAAAATTTAATTTAAAAAGATTTTAACAGATCAAATCTTTATAAATTTAGAGAAAATGGATAAGTAGTTCTTATTCATGCTTCAGATAGGTTTTTAAGGAATTTGAAGTGTCCGCTAACACGCGGTTATCCTACAACTTGGTTAAATATTTTTTTTGACTATTTTTAGAAAAATGATTGTAAAAATAATAACTTGGTAAAAAACTTTAAAAGAAACAAAATCCTGCTACATGAACCCACTAAATGATGCTACTGATTTTAAATATTAAGATTCACCACGGCTAACCTTCAATCCGACCAGGAACTAAACAAGCTATCTTTTGACCAAAACTAAACATTTAAACTTGAAAACTCAAAGGATCAGACCGCAATTAGAAACAATAGACAGAAATACATAATGACTAAGTTAGGAGACACATGGGGAGATATGCTGAGAACACATTTGTTTAACTTAAGCCAAACATGAAATCATATTCCCTTTGATACTATAGGAGGCCACAAATTGTGGAGAGAGTACATTAGTATTTATCAGATGAACAACTACAATATCAAATAAAATTTCCAGACACCAAAACAAATCAAACCACACTCAGAAAGCAAAGGAACAATCAGATTCTCAAGCGAAACATTTCCAATATGTAAAAGGCAAAAAACATATTAGGAAAAGACTAATTACGAGCATACGAAGACATGAAAACTCGATCACATATATCAACAACCAAACACAAACAAAGAATTTCCAATCTCGTGAATATTGTGTTGAATGGGAGATATGAAGAAATTACCTTTGTTGGGGCAGTGTTATGGGACCACGAGCTTGACCGCGAAGAACTTTCACCAGAAGGACGATTTCGATGAGCTCCGAAAAATAAAAAAAACTTTGAATTCGAATATAAGAGACTCAAATACTCTGTTTTGCTTTTTTTACTCTTTCCAGCAGTGTTTTTCTCTCTGTTTTCTTTTTATCTCCTTTTTCTTCTTCACAGTGACTGAAAGAGAGAATATATAGAAGATTTAGCACTGGAAATTGGGGGGAAAAGGGAGAGAAATCCGTTGAGCAAATTCAAAATCTTTTAAATGTCTTTCCTCTTGAAAATGGGCAAAGGGAACGATGATTGGGCGCGACTGCTGCAAAAAGGAGGACGGGGCGCGGCTGCTGGCTGTATCAGTGTACTGCGATTTGCTCGTTGGATATTGCTTTTGTTCTTCGCATGGAGAAGAACGTGCAGGGGTAGGGTAGGGTCGGTTTTGTTTTGCTGTATTGTAAATGGGTGTAGCATTGAATGAGCGTGGTTTTATTGGAGAAATATGGGCTGCCATCGGACTGAGTTTGCTGAAAATTGAAGGGTGGAAATGGGCCAAAATTTAGGTTTAAGAGATAGCCAATTTACTTCAATAAATGGTCCATTGAATTGGAATTGTGGTCAATTGAAGTTGAGAAGTTAGCAAAGTTGACTAAAACTTAAATAACATGAATTAATATTAATTAATTAATTAATTAATGAGTTTTTTAATCTTAACAAAATAAAATAATTAACTCAAAAATATAAACCATTGAATAATTAAACTAATTAACTAAATATTTAATCAAGCAAAATCTTTTTGAGATGATTTTTGAATATTCATAAATACATAAAAAAATTATATAGAATCCATATATTAGTTTAAAAAATCATAAAAATTATGGAATTACTCAAAATGACTTGAAAAATATTTTGAATTTTATAAAGTCAATTATTTCAAATCGTTGGAAATTTTAGAAGCTCGATGATTAATTTATATTGTGGAAGGCTAAAATTGGTGTTAATAGTTGTGATCATTTATTTTATAGGGTATTAACGTTCGAAGGTGGTTTGAAAGGAGAAATCTCCAGAATAAGTGTTTTAGATCTCGCAGAGTCAACTTTGAGGTAGGCTACGACTTACCAGACTTACGATTGGGCTTGTGATTGTAAATTCATATTGATTAGCTAACTTTGGGTTGGCTTTCTAGATTATATCTTGCTTAGCTGATTGAACACATTGCTTAAGTCTTATTTTTTGGTAGTTTAGGGAGATTTGAGCATACCTACTTGATTTCATGATTGCATCACATCTTGTAGTATCTCTTTGGTTGATTGTGCAGTTATTGGTAGCTTGTTCTTGGCCTTTGCCTAGGTGTGGGCGAGTGACTGCCTTAGACTTGTGATTTGGAACCTTTATGCCATAGAATATCTCTATTTGCTTCAGACGACTTCACTCCATATAGATTGATATAGCAGTATTGGATTTGATACTTTAAATCCTTATCTAGGCGACAACTCAACTCTTGTAATTGTTCATCCATAATCTCCCTTGTGTTTCGACCCGGATGTGTTCTTTGCCAATTTCTAGCCTTGTAGGCTATTTTGGATTGGGTCTTGGATTTGGAGCTGGAGTGGGTCCCCAATGACTCTACAAATGGTTTTGCTCTATGGGATGTTCCCGGTGAAGGAAAAGTGTGTGATTTGGAGACAAACAGAGTCTACTAGCCACGGTTCAAAATCGTTGATCATGATTATTTGCCGCGATTCAAGGTCCGTGTGCATTCCTATTATCCAGGGTTTAAGGCCATGTGTATCCATACTAGCCACAATTTAAGCCGGGCATCACTTTTTTAGTCGGGTTTGAGCCTTGATTTAACGTATCAGGACACTACTTCCAGTTCAAGTGCCAACAATCGTGAGTAGTAATATAACCCAACCAAGGGTTAGGATCGTCCCACAAGGAGTGGTTTCAAGATTAATAGAAAAGTAAAATTAAAGGTTGACGCAAGCGTCAATTATCAATGGGGGTTTTGTATTCAAGTATTAAAAAAATAGCAACAATATAAAGATACGAAATAGGGAGATGGAATTCTTGGGATGCGATAGGAATATGGGATAAAATAAACAATTGGGTAAATGCTATTGATAGTAAATAGTTGAACATTGTAACTAAGCTAGACTTTAGTGGAGGTAAATTTTCTCCCAAACAATTTACCTTGAATCAAATGGTTTCTCTTGAACATCAATTTGCAGCAATTAAGCACAACCTTCGCCTTAGCTCATTCACTCTCTCGAGCTGAATGTGTGGGAGAAGGTCTAGGATTCACTCTCTAGAGATGAACCAACGACGACCCAATAACCACATGCTACCGATTTAGTAGTTTTAGTTTTAAAACCTCTCTCAAGCAAGCCAAAAACACGAAGATGAAATCGTATTTGCAACTACAATCCCATTAACTTCAAACACAACTACTAAACAAAATCACATTTAAACAACAAATAGACTATCAAAGAGCAATACTCAAAAGTAAACTTAACTCATATTCGCATAATCACACCCCAAAAATTGGAGTTTTAGCTAGACATGAAAAAGAGATAGAAATCGATACCGAAAAGTGTTTCCATCAAATGGGTACGATAAATAATGTCTTTAAACATGTCAAGAATGAAGATTCTTCAAGACCCACTGCCAATTTCTTGGAATGGAAAACATTCAAATCTTCAAAGCGCAAGAACAATGTCTCCAAAAACTCTAAAACTGAAAATTGTCTAAAATTTCAATATTTTGTTCCAAAATTAGATAAGAATTCGATTGATACTAAGCTACAAATTTAAATGGGTATAGTTTTCAAATATTTGTGTTGTGAAGGACCACTCGGTGCAGTTAGTCGGGATCGCTGATACACTCGGCGATTCGCCCTTTGGTCTGGTTCATCGCCTTTCATCTTTTGCCTTCAACATCTTCGCATTTTGAATCATTGGGTGATATCGTGCTGCTTCGCGAAACTGTTCGGCGACATGCCGACTGCTCCCTTTCATCGCCAACTTGATCTTTTCCTTCAGGGCTCAACACGCTGGAACTTTAGGCGAGATTAAGACCATTCGGCGACTCGCCTAACGCATTAGGCAATCTTCAGACCTTCATTTCTTCATTCTTTCAGCCGTCTTGTTCCTTTTTTTTTTTTTTTGCTTGATAGTGTCCATGCTTTTTCTCTCAATTCAAATACATGAAATTAAGGATTTGCATCAATTATTGAGACAAAATATGCATTTGAGGAAACTAAATCTATTAAAATAAAGCCCTAAGTGAGTCCAAATTGTGGACTCATCAAGCCCTGACATTGTGATTCTATTGGGTTCTTCGGGTTGCCTTTACAGAGGTACAAATCTGTGGATGATTGTTTCAGTTCTTGAATACTTTTAGACTTATGTAGTGTTATCCTTAGCTCTTCTTTGTACTCATCGGGCTTATAGGAGTCTGTTTGTGTTATTTACTTTCAAGTTGCACACCATTGTACCTTCTAGCTTATGGGGGCTCAGTTAAGTTATAACTAGCTACTTTACTTTTCCATATCGTCCTTTCTCTAGAATTGTGTGCTTTGTAGTTAGTCTTCCATTACAAATTCTCTTACTTGACCTCTAGTTGTTGTTACTCTCTTACTTTTCATATTGCCTTTACTTTCCAAGCTTAGTCGGCCTATGATGTCTACCGGGTACTTGTTGTTTTTGGTACTCATACCGCACTCTCCATCTACTTTCTTGATGCAGATCTTAGCGCCAACATACATTGTTGATTCGGGCCAGCTGCAAAGATCTTCGGAGATTGAGAATGAGCTGACGTCGTCCTAGATCACCTTATCTCCTTTTGTATATAGTTTTTGACTAGTCTCTTATATTCGAGACAAGTCTGTATTTTTTGATCCACTTTCGAGACACTCGTATAGTAGCTTTGTACTATAAAGTCCCCCAGGTCGTGGGATTGAATCTTTTATTCTGATTGGTATATGTGTGTGTTTATATATATATATATATATATGTATATATATATATATATATATATATATATATATATATATATATATATATATATATATATATATATATTGTTATTCTTCTTCTTCTCTTTTCGCTGTTTTTTTTTTTGCTTTATAATTTCTGGTTGTTTGTTGTTTCTACCCAATATGTATTTACTTGTCGTTCATGGATATGTAGTTAAAATATTTTAATACAAATGTATTTTAAGTATTATATGTGATTTTCAAACATTAAAATACTATTTAAATTAGTTTATGTTGTTAGAAGTATATTATATTTGTTGTGGAATGGTAACTACAAAATTCATAACAATATATAATATTGAATTCAAATTGTATTATAACTAATTTTTTTTATTTTATAAAATCTAGTTTTAATATGTCTTCTCTCTCTCAATTGAAATATGGCGTGAATAGAACCCATGACTTCTTCACCCTCTCCCCAGTCTATGGTTGTGGGAGAGACAAATGTCAACCCTAATACAGGCCGTACATATGCTTCGTCAATCAATGGAACCAACAATCTACTGAGAAGTCTCTCAAACCAGACAATCTTTTACATGGAGAACCCACAGTGGAGTTTGACTCCGAAGACCTTGAAATATTTTTCATGGAGGAGAATCTAAAATACGCTCTCACAACCAAATTCTCACATGGAAGGCCTGGAAATTTCCAGATTTACGGAAAATATTGCCTCAACACTTAGTATTTAAGGGTGCCTGTAACATTGGGTTATTAGAAAGTCGACATGTGCTGTTGCGGTTCACTTTGAAGGAAGATTATATTGCAATCTTTTCAAAAACTAGTAGGTCGATTAAGTTTGCTGGTACTGTTATACCGTTCAGAATCCAAAATTGGGCTCCTTCATTTAGTCCCAAGGAAGAAACCTCCATTGCAATGGCATGAATTTCTCGCCCAAGTTTACCCTATCGATATTTTGCTCCTAATGCTCTGTTTTCAATGGTTTCAGCAGTTGGATAACCTCTTGATGTGGATCGAGCGACCAATGGTATTGCAAGGGTAAAAGTCGAGGTGGATCTTTTAAGAACGCTTCCAAAAAAAAATTAGAGTTCAATTAAAAAATTTAATCACTAGATTACAAATCAGGGGCATAGAGAAGCTGATTGTCAAAGCAGTGTTAAACGACTAATCTTCCGAGAATCAATTGATGAGTTGTCGCCGAAAAAAAAACTTCTCCCGATCAACAAAGCTGTGATTCAGCTGATCGTGTTGAAGTTGAAGAGCAACTCGTTGTGGATACAAATCAACAAATTAACAAATCCAAGGACGCACAATTTGCGCAAAAAATTAATGAGATAAAAAAGAATGAAGTTGCTGCTGAAAATTCAAGTATGAGGCAAGGTGATAAGCATACTCTTGTGAACCTTCACCGATGCTATACAGACGCCAAATCTGATGTACAACTTGAGAATTTGGGAATTGATGGACAGGAAAAATTTGCAAGACAAAAACATGGTGATTTGCAACCTTTGGAACCTATAGATTGGCAAGTTGAAAATTTATGGTCGTGATGAGAATGCAACTGTGAATCGGAACACAATTTCATAAAAAAATCAATTTTTATGTGTATTGGTTCCTCAGTAAGTCAAAGTAAATCTCCACGTCTTGAAAATATGCAGGAGCTCTACTACTAATCTAGTAGTGCAATCTAATGAATCAAAGGACATTGTTTGTACAAATCAGTTTGAAAAAGAATTAGAGTTAGTTGATTCTAATCCCATGAAGGAGAAAACTTTGGTTCGAGCCGATTCAGATAATAATCTACAATCAGTAGCACGCCAATTGGAGTATGTAGCACGCGGACCGAAAAAAATTGTGATGTTATGAGTCCTACTTTATATATCTCTAATCGTGAAGTAGCTAAGGTTTTCAAGAAAGTGAGGCTGCCATGTTGCTCGAACCCAATTCAGTGATCATGCCACCCATGGTCATATCAAACACCTCAGATCATGAGGTCTCGAAAGAAAAAACAAAGATAGATGAGTACTCCTAGGTGGGCTGATTTTTTTTGATGAAGATCATGTTCTGCCTCCTCTTTTGAATAGAAAATTAAGTCCACAAGCTTTGAAATTTGTACCTAAAAGTACAGTTGCAAAGAAGAATGAACAAGATGCCTTAGCATCAGAAATTTAGTCCAATTAGAGCTTCTGATAGTGATTAGGGCGATGATTCTTTTAATGAGGACGAGGAAGAAAATGTTGGACATAGGATTTGATAAAGTAGCTAGGGATGGGGATATATCACCTAAGCATCAAAGAAGTGGACGCAACAAAAACAAAAAGAAGACACATGGAAGGTAACATAGTTAGAATGGTAAAGTGATAGGAGAGTTTGTTCCAGGCACCTAGCAATGCGACTGACAAAGAAGAACCATATGACAATGTCAATAGCTTCAACAAGATCCAATACATACAAGAAGAAATGACGAACTACCAAGCTTGACAGATTTAAAGAAGAAGACAAGATGAAAAAGTGAAAAAAATTTCAAGTTACTTTAGATGACTATCTATCATTTTTAATTCACACATTTGTAAAAGTAAGTTTGGGGCTGATAACATAATTTTCTTCAGGTTTTACATTTGTACATTATTCAAGTGTTCTTATTTATAATATCATCATAGAGTGTATTACAAATTATGTAATATGATCATACAATACTTAGTTCTCTCTAACTTTATTTTCTTTATATTTGTTAATTAGTAGAGGTTCTTTGCCTCATTAGGATTGACAAGGTAAGACCTAGAACCCTTGTACTTATTTCTATGGAGGATTTTTTTTTAAAAAAAGTTCGACTTTATTAAGGCAGTAAATAAAAATAAAAAAAATAATTAAAAAAAATGAAAATAAATAATAATTGTAAATTTTTTGAAAAGTCCAATTAAAGATTGTATTGCAAGAGAAACTCCTCTTTATTTACTGTTCAAAGACGATAGATAAGAATGTTCCTCTCATACTATTTTGAGAAAGTTATAAACCACTTTTAAATATTTTCCGACAATCATGCACAATCACACAAACACAACATGGTAGATATATTTAGAAGGGAAAAATCTCAAGTTTCATTGCATTACTAAATCTTTTGATCGGAAAAGTTACAATCCTTTTCTGACAAATTCTTAATTACAAATACGCAGAGTTCCTCCATAAGGCGAGCTGTATTACAGACGCCTAGACATAAAACGAAACATTATTCATACCATAATATTTTTACTTTTATAAAAATTTCATCGAAGAAATAGAAAACCCAAAATGTACAGAAAGATAAGTTCTCTTTCAATAAGTTTATTGATGCCATTGATATTGTTTGGTGGTGAGATTCACGTAGGCGCTTACTTGGGCATAAGTTGGGGGAGGATGGCAACACAAAAGCTTGTTCCATCAATGATTGTGGATTTACTCTTACAAAATGGAATTTCAGAGTTGAGACTTTTTCAACCAAGCTTTCATGTTCTTGATGCTTTTGCTGACACCAATATCGGTCTCATCGTCACCTTACAAGAGAACTATTTAAAAAATGTTGTTGAGCAAAAACAATTGGACGACTATATTCATGAACGTATCAAGGTTTATTCCGAAAAAGGAGTTAAATTCAGGTAGATGTGATGAATATTTAGTATTCAAAGTAAGTAGATTATTGTTGTTTCATTTCTAGATTTGAACTCGAAGTTATTGATTTGTAGGTATGTGTACGTGGGGAACGAACCCTTTACAAAATCATTATATATGAAAAAACAATTTAATGGTACTATCCGTTACCTGAATATGACGAGAGATGCCCTTGATAAATTCAACCTCCCAGATATCAAAGCAACAACTCCTCATTTCACGGACGTCTTAACAAATGTTACCAAGCCATCAGAAGGTGATTTTCGAGAAGACATAAAGGGGAAAATGTTGGAATTTCTCGATTGCATTAACAGAACTGGTGCCC
The DNA here is from genome assembly GCA_022817965.1 of Solanum lycopersicoides. Lineage (NCBI taxonomy): Eukaryota > Viridiplantae > Streptophyta > Magnoliopsida > Solanales > Solanaceae > Solanum > Solanum lycopersicoides. The sequence continues at coordinate 12,974,324 of CM040622.1, read as the reverse complement.
CTTTTGTTATCCATATGTTCCCAATCTATACAGTTTATACATACGGATTTGATGTGGACTTTGCTTTCTTCAATAATAAATCCAAGTTCAAAATCATAGATGGAAATAACACCTACACTAACCTATTTACTTTCATATACGATACACTTGTTTCTGCTCTAGCAAAGGCAGGTTATGGTGATATGGAGATTATTGTCGGACAAATTGGTTGGCCTACAGATGGATATGTGAGTGCAAGTGAAAAAAATGCTGAAAAATTTAATCGCGGCCTTCTTCAATATATTGCTAGGAAGGAGGGAACTCCACTACGCCCAAATAAAGATATAAATATGTATCTCCTTAGCTTAACAGATGAGAATTTGGTTGTTACAGATTACGGACCTTATCAACGACATTGGGGTGTCTATAAACACGATGGTGTACCCAAGTACAAAATTGATTTCACCCTGCAAGACCGAGATGTCAAGCCCTCCGTTGCCAAAGGTACTACTTATGTTGAATTGTGTGATCATCAAACATGGATAATTTCCTCTGCTTCATATCACATTGTTTTTCTTGCGTTTAACATTTTCAAAGCTACTAATATTATTTAATACTAAAATTATGGTTGTTACCTTTTTTCGGAAAATTTTACCTTTTCATTAAAACAACGAATTAATTCATATATAATGTGTAAAATAAAAAGAAACGCTATAATTAAGTTGATGAACAGAGTGATCAAAAGCTAACTGTGTATGTCGTGTGCTTGTGCATATATTACATTACGTACCTATATGATCTAAAGAACATGGACTACAATTAGTGTCATACATCGTGTATCCTCCCATTTTATGTGGATTACATAGTGCCATATCATGACTAGCTCTCTCTCTATATATATTGTGAAAAGGTACCGTGCGAATGCCAAACAGATGGTGTGTATTTGATGGTAAAACGGATCACAATGAGACTCTAGTGTTGCAAGATTACGAGTTTGCCTGTGCGAAATCAGACTGCAGTGCGTTTGGCGCTGGTGCAACGTGTGATAACCTCAGTTTCACAGAGAAGGTCTCATATGCATATAATATGCTTTACCAAATTTCTAATCAAGATTTGCGGAAATGCAACTTATCAGGAGCAACGATAACAACAAATAATCCTTCCACTCCAGACTGCGATTTCCCAATTGAGATCTTAACTGCAGAGGTGGTGGATGGTGGAACTGGATTAACCAGGAGATACTAAAATAACTATTTTTCTACCTTTATCTATCTATCTGTCTATATATATATATATATATATATATATATATACCTATTATTTTTATAAAAGCATGAATATAAATGTTGATTGATCAAAATATTCACTAAAAGTTGATAGACTTATTTGCCCTTTTGAGTTTTTAGTTAAAATTTCCTCCATCTGAAAAATTACTAATGGTTATAAATGTAATTTTGTATTGGGACTAAAGTAGGAGCTTAACAATCTATTTCAAGTAACTAGGATTAGGGAATTTCTACACGTTTAATTGCCAAGCATGTTGCCACGCCGAATGAAGTAGCTACAACTAATAAAATAAAGTAGTTCACTACTGAGACAACTCATAAAAGTCATTTCAGGCTCAAGGGCTAAAGCTTCTCTTAGGAGACCGGATTTGTGATTCCAACGATATATTCTTCGTAGTTATACGCTTCATAGACAAATATAAGTACAATATAAAACCGGATCTACCTCAGTTCTTCACAAAGGTCTTATTATTATTATGACTTTTAATCATGAAGTCTTCCCAAAAGTCTTCATTAAATCATTGCCATAGTAGCGGCAAAAACATATTCAAAGAAAGGTAAAAATTAGTAAAGATAAAGCCTATAAGAAAGAGAGAGAAAAATAATAATCATATAGGTTGTCTATTTCATTGGGTGGTAATATCATTGTTCATGTCGCCTCTGAGTAACTTGTTGCTTACTTGGCAACCCTAAGTGGAAAAAGCACAGCGTTGGCCAATTTATAGGAATTAGACAATCTTTTTAGTTATTCGTATGTGTTAGCCCACAAATATTTTGGTGAGGTTTTTTTGTGAAATCTTTACGGAACCTTCTGTAGAGAATTGGAGGAGCAATACATAAAATCTCACCATTTTGAGTCATTTTTAGCATTTAGGGGGTCAATTTACAAGAATTGGACGATTGTCTCAATTTTTTCGTATGTTAACCCATGCATATCATAGTGATATAGATTCCAAATAATTTATTTTTGTAACATTTATGGAACCCTCCGTCGGAAGTTGGGGGGCTAATATGTATAGTCTCGTCATTTTTGTGCATCTAATTGTCAATTTATACGACTTAGGTGATCTTTTCAGTTTTTCGTATGTGTTAGTCCATGAATATTTTAGTGATATGACTTCTCAATGATTTCTTTGTGAAACCTTTACGGAACCCTCTGTATGTAGTTAAGGGATCAGTACATAAAGTCTTACATTTTCTGAGTCATTTTTGGCACTTAGGGGCTAATTTACAGAAATTATATGAATTTTTTTCAGTTTTTGATGTGTGTTCGCCCATGAATATTGTAGCACTTCAGACTTTGAATAGGGATAAAAAGAGGTTTGTGCACGTCAGCCATAAGTTTTAAGTTTTGGGTCAACTTCAAATAATTATATCTCTTAGCACATAAATAATTAGGTGGCCCATGACCTATCAAATAAAAGGTCTTTGACTCCTTTCTAACGCCGCCAAATTTGCTTACTTTCTAGTTCGAAGTAAAAATTTATGTCCGTTTTAGTGAAGTCTCTCTCTTAAGGAACCTCAATCGTTTTTAGAGGGGTAGTTTGGTATTTTTTCCATCCCTCTAAGCGTAACCACGTTTTTCTTCATCCAATGAAGGGTCTAATCATCGTTAAAACATCTTTTCACATTCTTTAACACTTAGAGAAGCTAGAGCAAGGTTCCAAGAGTAGAAAAAAGTTAGGTTTCAAGCATTCTTCAAGATTCGGTTGATTTTCGCCAAGAACCTTTGTACTTTCCAGGTATGTAAGGCTTCTCAAAGTGTTTAACTTGTTCGTTCTCACAACTATATCTCAATTTATTCAAGAAACCGTTACAACTAAAGGATCCATTCGTAAATCTAGATATTGAGTTCCGTTCTTTAACAACTGAGATTTTGATTCTTTTGTTATGTGAATCTTATAGTGTTGCTTAGTCTCACATGAACCCTATTAATTTAGTAAATTTATGTTTTCCAAAGAAATGGTATAAAGTTCTCATGTATTAGTTTTGAGTTTAAGAAACGAGAGGAGTTCAGGAACAATTTCCCAATTCTAAATTAATTTGAGGTCCTAATCTAAATTTGAAAATCCATCGGGGTGTTGGGTCAGCGCACCATGAAAGCGTCAAGGCTGAACTTCAGTAGTTCAGGGCCCAAGGCGGCACACCAGCATTACACCAAGGCCTGACTTCTAAAGTTCATGGTGTAGCGCCTTGTGTCCAGTGGGGCGCTGGGCCAACCTCTCCTTGTTTCATCCGACACGTATTCCTTTAAGTTGTGACCACGTTTTCCTTCTATGTATTAACTCATATAGGTTGCATTTACTTTTGAAAATTCCGCCATATTCTAATCACATGTCTTAATGCACGTTCAAAACTATAGTGAGTTTAAGAGAAAAGTTCAAGAACTTTTATTGAGTTGATTTTGTTCATGTCAATATTTAACATGAATCCTATTATTTGAGTATTCATTGAGTTATTGTTGAGAATCTTTTAATTGAACAATTATCTTAAATTGATTTTCTGAGAAAGTAAAAATGAGTTTTGAGGAAAGTTTAAAGATACATTTTGAGTAAAGTTTGAGGGAACTATTAACCTCCAAATTTATCATTTTTACATTAAGAAAAGAGAAATTTTAATTTCTAAACAAGTAATGAGTTCAGAGTTATTTCAGAGCAGTTACCGCTTTTAAAAGGATATAATTTTGAGCAATTACCTCAAATTGAGAAAGAGTATGTTGTACATTTGAGCATGAGTATATATATTGGGAGTATTGCTGAGCACGATATGAAGATGCGTTCACACAACTCACATTTCTCATAAACCATGTAGCCAACATGCGTAAATGATCATACTTTTTAGATGATTCCTTATTGCTTTCGAGCAGAGCTTTAGGGGATCCACTTAGTTGAGGTGTTCGATAACACGACAAGGTATAGGAAAGTTCTGGCAACGTGGGCGAGACAATATATCATTACATAGCTCATATTGATGTTTATCAGTTAGAGAATCTCCCAAATAAGAGTAAAAAGTAATTTATTGTACTTTTATATGCATCCTTAAGTTATATCTTTTATTTATGAATCTTTAAACATTTCATAGTTTATTATTGCTTTTGTATTAAGTTGAGTTGAGTGAGTATTCTTTCAGTTTTATCCGTTCAGTTATCTATACATTTAGTTTTCTTTACATACTCTTATATATTCAATCTATTGATGTCATTCGACCTGCATCTTATTATGATGCAGATACAAATGTTCATGGTCATCAACAGATGCTTCTTGAGATCACTCACACTCCAGTTATCTTTGGAGAGCCTCCTTACTTTTCGAAGGATTTCACATTATTTTCTTGTTATTGTCGAGTTGTCATGGATCTTGTCCCAACATCTATCCTAGTAGTAGAGACTTAATAGTCAGTTAGAATTAATGAGTCTCTCAGTAAATTTCTTTCCGTTTTGAGATGTTGAGATTATTACTTATACCTTATTAACTAATTTCTGACATTTATTTCTGTTGAGTTTAATTATACATTTAGAGTTTCCTTTTGCTTGAGTAAGTCTTCTGCTAAGTAGTCAGCCAAACCAGGAGTTCACTTGAGGACTTGCGCTAGTTCTCGAGTGTCGGTCACGTTCAGGGTGTAGTCTCGATGCATGACAAATATTTTGGATGATATGATACCTAAATATTGTCTTTGTGAAACCTTTACGGAACCTTTCATATGGAATCTATATGAAGTTGGGCCACCATGCAATTTCAAGTGTTATTTTATATAACAAGGAATAGGAAATGAGAATAAGTTATAGAAATTCCCAAATTCTGGGCTACTACCGTCAAGGCCGCCATGGTGAGGTCGAGGCGGTGCGGTGATCCTGCTATGACAAAAAAAAATTCTTTATAATGGAGGATGCTAAAATAGCATACATGCCGTTATACTAGTGAGAGAGACAGAATTGTTACCACTTACCCGCATTTGTTTTTCATTTTTGGGGTATTTCAATTTGTTAATTTTGCTGAAAACTACAATGAAAATAATAAAAATCACTTAAACCACAATCCTAACATGCATTTACGATAATAATTTTAAAAATTAGCATACATGTGCAAACATAGAAATGGAAACAAGAAAGAAAAAATGATGTCTAGAGAAATAAATATAACATGAAAAATTGATTATAGATAAAAAATCACGCCATTATAATAAAATAACATTATAACGAGGTTTTGACTATACTGTGAATGAGTTTAGTTTCATTAATGAAACTAAATAATCTAAAGTCTGTTTAATTATAATTACAACTTTATTGTTGAAGAATGATCCACAAATTGAATCCTACTAAATTAATCATCTTCGACTTCACTTAGATTTTAGAAAATAGAAAAAATGAGAAACAAATATTCGTTTATTTTTTACACAAATGATTTTTTTGGGTGGGGTGCGGGATAACAGAATTGATGTTAAAAGAACAAGGTAAAAAGCATTGTGTGATGTATCATATATAATTTCATAGCCGAAAGTTTATATTTTTGCTCAATAATACTAACAAAATTAATTATATTTAAACAAAGAAATCGATTTAGATAATTTAAATCAACATAAATATTAGATGAAAGAAACAACAAACTCCAATCATAACATGATTTTAGACCATCACCATGTCCGACCAATAATAAAATAAAATAAAACAACAGACTCACACTTTTAGACACCCTTCTATCAGACAAACATATAGAAAATAAAATAAAAGTAAAGACTCCAAACTTAGCATATTTTTAGACACCCCCTTACAAAAAAGATGCAAATCGATTGGCGATTTGCCTTGCTTGGCTTACTTGCTTGATTGAAAGAGTTTTCCCGTTGGACAGCTACTATGAATAAATGGATTGCCTCTATTGAACCTAGCCTTACTAAATATCCTAAGAAAAAAAGCCAGCCGCTGCAAGTGCTTGAGAATGAGTTCACGCTCTTCTTGTTACAGTAAGTGCTGCAATTGAATCAGCTCTTGATGCATCCACATAAATTTTGTTGTAGTTAAAGCTGCAAGTTTAAGTCCAAATATTTTTGTTCTTCGGCTATGTTAACTAGTTCACCTACATTTGATGAAGCGGGAACATTCAATTTATTTGTCAATTGTCTTGTACTGTAAACAATAGTCTGATTTGAATTTCTTAAAGATGAATTTGAACCTCCGACTCTGTTTCTTATTTCCATTTGTAGCCAATTCACTTGTCGTGCTCTGCCCCTGCTTATCGGTATAACATTGTTTCCTCTTGTCATTTGTTGTCTATCAATTGCTAGTGTTCTGTCATTTCTTATGGGGTGGTTACGATTTGAAGACGATGTGGACAAAATAACCACATCATTATTTCTTCGCGAACTCGTACCTTGTTGGATTGAAGGTTGAGTTGATGACATATTTCCTGAAAAAATAGTATTCAATGCAAATATAGAAGATGTAGATTGACATTTTGTGAACTCGCATGTGTTGGGTTTGCAGGTTGAGTTGATGGCGGATTTCCTTGAAACACGTTGCATATGCATATGTTGGAAAAGGAATGATAACATTTTGTAAACTTGCGTGCTGTGTGGCTGCAGGTTGAGCTGATTGCGGATTTTCTGTCAATAAAATAATGGAGGCATATACATGAGAACGTAAGATGATATCTCTCTCATGCATTGATGGATGAGTGACCAACACATGATTTTGTGAATTTCATGTGAGTACGAAATGTTCTAGCACATAAAGGACGTCGAAGTAATACACGAAATGAAGGAGAAGAAAAAATTGGGTTGTTCATATTCGAAGTATGAATGTCGAAAAATTTCTCTAAAGTAAGAAATGATATTAAAAAACAATCAATTATGCTCAATAATTTTAAAAATATGAAGAGCATTTTTCTAGTGAGTGACAACTTCGCTACAAAAATATATAATCTAATGATTTTCTTTTCCTAATTTGTTGCATATATTTAACTCAAGGATCGCAATACACTTCAGAAAGAAAAAATATGTTTCCTTTTAAGTAGACAAGGTTTAGAAAAGAAATATGTATTCTCTTAAGATTGATCAAATGACTCCTTATATAACCAATAAATTTATTGTCAATTAATCTATACTTAATGCATTTAGACTTTTGCATTTATAGTTTTTTAATTATCAGTAGATTGATGTAATTATGAAGAGAAACAAATTTCTTTATTAAACTTTGACAAACTATACTTGTCTTACTTAGAAGTGATTACTTACAAGTGATATTATCATAATTAATTATTAGTTTGACTGAAAATAATATTAATTTATCTTAATATTATTGGTGGATTTGATTAATTATAAAATAGAAAAAAATATTTATTGCAGTAAACATATATAATTATTTTAATTATTTTCTGTTCATACAAAATCATTATTAATTTGAGGTAATATTTTTATTTTACAAGAATACAAAGTATTGGTCAATAACTACATCAAAGTTGGCTCATGGAAAAAATAGAGAAATTAATATTTGGTTGACATAATTATAAATCACTATTTTTCTTCTTGTTTGGAATTTTTTAAAAAGAGAAATCCACCTTTTGTATTTTTATTCTTTAGGAATATTATAATCATCATATATTTATATAAAAGAGAACCCTAGGCCCGCATATGTGGCACCACCACAAACAAGACTTTTATGAAAAGTTGCGACTTTAATGAAGAGTTGCGATTTTTATGAAAAGTTGTGACTTTTATGAAAAGTTGCGCTTTAATGAAGAGTCGCTATTTTTATAAAAAGTTGTGACTTAAATGAAGAGTTGCGACTTTTATCAAAAGTGGTGACTTTAATGAAGAGTTGCGACTTTATAAAAGTTGTGGCTTTTATGAAAGGTTGTGAACTTTCTGAAGGGTTGCAACTTTATAAAAGTTGTGGCTTTTATGAAAAGTTGTGAACTTTCTGAAGGGTTGCGACTTTTCCAAATAGTTTTAACCTTTCTGATAAGACACAATAGAAATTTGTTCACACTACCCTTTGTTGTCTATAAATAGAGAGATTTTCTCTCATTTTAAAAAAACAAAAGTTTTGATCTTCGTCTTCTACTTCCGCCAAATTAAATATTCGTGCACTTTGCTCTGTTGAGTGACTTACTGACACCACTGTTTTTGTATCATAAGTTAATGAATAAAATCATTCCATCCTGAGAGGATGTAATTCTTTAAACCTCTGGTATTGGAGGAGAATAGTTTTCTTAAGGGACATTATGCATTTAGTGGACTCAATTTTTTTCCTTTCTATTTCATTCTATTTTTACATATCCTAGTATGTCTTTTTACACTCATTAATGTATCCTTATGTTATTAATTGTTGTTTTGAGTATATGTTTTAAACTCTCTTGTTTATGTTTCTGCAAAGTTATTGTCTCAGGTTATATTGAACATATGCACATATAGTACATATACAGATTGTGCAGAAAATAATTATTATACTCAGTTTCAAGAATTCGTGTTTTGATAAAGTTCAAAAGTTATAATTGCTTTCATGTTCAAGCGTAATTTCTTTTTTGAATATGCTAACAAATTTTTGAATTTTCTCCTAAGACATATATCACAATTGTATAATCTATGGAACTTATATATTTACTTTTATTACGAAATGCCTTTGCATATATATTCTTATTTTCTTCTTCATTTTCCTTTTAATATTGATTAAAGTACCAACGATTTATTATTTCATGAATAATTCATTCATTAGAGTTTCTTGAGTTATATGATAACGACAAATAATTAAATTCATGTTTGAATATTGCTAATATTATTTAAGAACCTATTTTCTATTATTTTTAATGTATGTGTATTAGCAAAAAATTATTTGCAAGTTCAATGCAATTGTTATTTATGACCGCGCGAAGCGCAGGCAAATTACCTAATTTATAAATAATAAAAAATGTACTCTTTTAATGGAAACACATTTAAGCAAGCAGAGGCGAACCCATGATTGAAGACTTTGGGTGCACCAATATAAACATAGCTTAAATATGAGGTCTAAGCTAAACTTAAAATAAAAACAATAAAAACAAGCTTAGGTGGGATTTGAACCTGGTCTAGAGGGTGATATCTTTAGCTTCTACCAATTGCACAGGACACTTTTATGTATTTTATGGGTTCACTGTTAAATGTATTCTGATTTCTACCAGTTTTTCAAAATAGATATACATATATACATATGATTTTTTTGGAAGTTAGCGGGTGCACGTGAACCCCCTCCATATAGTGTCGGTCCTCCCCTGTAAGCAAGCACACACACGCACGAACGAACGTGCACGCATGCGTGTGCCTACACACACTAGTGTAAGTATGTCGAAGACAACTTTGATAGAGAAATCAATAGTTGAAAAAGAAAATAACAGGAAGAATAAAATATAGCCAAATTCTGTTTGCAGAGATTGTTACTGGATGATTTTATTCAATAGATTATGTAGCCTTATATAGGTTTACATATTATGGAATCATATTCCCACTAAACCACTAATGTAATTCCACTAAACCAACTCACCTAAAGATTAGGAACACAATTCTGCAAATACTACACAATAGGAAAACTATCACGTTTTAAAAGAAAAGAACTACCAACTGAAAGCTAAAATATAGCTATACTGCAGACTTAGTCAAACTAAATAATAGGGGCTGATGTTGTACAACTTTTAACACCCCCTCTCGACATCAGCTCCGGTCTTAACCATGCCTAGTTGTAGACATAAACTTTCAAACTTATGGACACTAAAGCCTTTCGTGAACACGTCTGCAATTTTTTGCTCAGTTTTTATATGCTCCAAGCCAATCTCTCCTTGCAACACTTTTTATCTGATGAAGTGGTAATGTATTTCCACGTGCTTCGTCCTAGCATGAAAAATAGGATTTTCAGCCAAGCAAATCGCTGACTAATTGTCACAGTACAAGGTAACTGAGTAGCCAACTGGTTGGTGTAAATCCTTCATCAATTGCATAAGCCACGTACTTTCTTGAGCTGCAACTGATGCTGCCCTATACTCTGCTTCTGTTGTTGACAGCGATATAGTTGGTTGCCTTTTGCTGCACCAAGAAATCGCTCCAGCTCCAAGCTTAAACACATAGCCAGTTGTTGAACGTCGGGTATCATGATCCCCTGCATAGTCAGAGTCACAATATCCTACCAGCTTGCATTCTTCACCTTTCTTGTACAAAAGACCATCATCAATTGTACTTTTCACATATCTTAGTATTCGCCGAACAACCTCCATATGGTGCTTCTTTGTATTGTGCATGTAGCGACTCATCATACCAACTGCAAAGGAAATATCAGGTCGAGTCTGAGTTAAATAAATCAGACTACCTACCAATTGTCGATACATCGTCACATCTGCTAAGTCTTTTCCTTCATGTGCACACATCTTAGCATTTGGCTCCAATGGCGTTGATATTGGTTTGCAATTCAACATTCCAAACTTCTTCAACAGATCTTTAGAATATCTTTTCTGATGCAAACAAATTCCTTCTTCATTACAATCAACCTCCAAGCCAAGAAAATGGTTGAGTCGTCCAAGTTCCTTCATCTGGAAGCGAACTGACAAATTCTTCTTTGTTAGAAGAATTTCTTCCTCACAGTCTCCTGTTAGGATTAGATCATCCACATATACTAGCACAATAGCTAGTTTCTTTCCAACAACTTTCACAAACAAGCTGGAATCTGCAGGTGCTACAGAAAAGCAACTACGAGTAAGAAATTCAGAAATCTTACCATACCATGCCCTTGGTGCTTGCTTTAACCCATATAGCGCTTTTCGAAGCTTACATACATACTCAGGATGATCTTGACTCTGAAAGCCCATTGGTTGACACATGTAGATCTCCCGATCCAACTCTCTGTGCAAAAAGGCATTCTTTACGTCCATCTGCCATAGGTTCCAATTTTTACTGGCAGCAAGTGCAAGTATGATTCGGACTGTAGTAAGCTTAGCCACTGGACTAAATGTTTCATCATAATCTAGTCCATATTGCTGAGAAAATCCTCGGGCTACAAGACGAGCTTTGTGCCTTTCAATTGACCCATTTGTGTGACGCTTTATCTTGTAAATCCATTTGCAAGAAATAGGTTTGACATCACTTGGCTTTACCACGAGCTCCTAAGTTTGATTCAGTTCTAGCGCATCAAGCTCCTCCTTCATAGCTTTAATCCACTTCGGATTTTGGAATGCTTCCTCAAAATTCTCTGGTTCTTTTTCATCTTCTTCTTCTACTATGGCAACATTGGCATACTTTGGATTAAGCTTTCTGATCCTTGATGACCTTCTAAGAGTCTGGGGTGTGTTTCTTCCACTTAGCTCGTCTGCTTCACTTTGTTGTTGATACACACCAGTTTGCCAAGGATTTTGAGCCAAGCCTTCTTCAGCAATATATTTGCTAGCTTCATCTTCAGCTTCATCTAGACTCAGATGGATATGGGACGAGTCCAATACATCTTTGAGAACATTTGAATCTGGTAGGATTTCCTTATTTCAAGACCACCATGAAGAAGCTTCATCAAATATCACATCCGAGAAGTGTAACACTTTCCCGTGCTTGGGTCACAACAACGCCACCCTTTTCGTTGACTGTCATACCCTACAAAGATACACCTAACAGCCTTTTTGTCCATCTTGCTACGTAACTGGTTAGGTACAAATACATAGCATACACATCCGAAAACACGAAAATAGCTAACTGATGGTTTCATATTCCATAACTTCTCAAAAGGTGAAAGAAAACTTAACCTTTGTTGGGGAATTCTGTTGATCATAAAAGCTGCAGTTTTCATAGCTTCCGCCCAAAATTGTCCCAGAATATTTTTTGCGTGAAGCAAGCTCCGACAAATTTCTGCTAGATGTCTATTCTTTCGTTCTGCTACACCATTTTGTTGTGGCGTATTTGGACATGTGAGCTGACGACGTATTTGATACTTCTGAAGGAATTCAGAGAATTCATATGAGGTGTATTCCCCACCATTGTCAGTTCGCAGGCAAAGAATTTTCTTGCCAACTTCTGCTTCACCAACCTTTTTAAATTCTTTGAATTTTGAAAATGTATCAGACTTTTCCTTCAGAAAATAAATCCATACATACCTGGAAAAATCATCAATGAAGGTTAACATATATTTCATCCCACCAACAGAGAGTTGCTTGACAGGTCCAAATACATCAGAGTGAATTAACTCTAATGGTTCCTTGGCCTTATATTTTGACTTTTCATACGGCAACTGATGTGCTTTACCATACTGGCAACCCGCACATATAACATCAGTCCTTACTGAGAGTTTTGGAAGACCCTTCAGCATTGACTTTTCCATCATGACACTTAGTTTAGAGTAGCTAACGTGGCTCAACCACATATGCCATAAGTATGCAGTTTCACTCTTCCTTGTCCTGTCTATATATGCGGTTTCTGCCGACATTACATAGACGGAATTCAATCTTTGTCCCTTCATTACTGGCTCTTTTTTAATCTCAAGATCATGATATATTCTTACATCTTGCGGACCAAACAGGATAGAATGACCCGTAGATGTTAGTTGTGCTACTGAAAGGAGACTTTTCTTCATACCTGGGACATGATAAACATTTTGAAGCAACATCAGATCAGCACTACTATTTGGTGACACTACAGCCTTACCGATATGAGCTATCGATAATTTTGTATCATCGGCTGTCACCACCTCACGACTTCCCTTGTACTTGGTTAGATTTTGCAACTTCTCCTTGTCGCCAGTCATATGGTTTGAGCATCCCGAGTCAACAATCCAATCATTCTCATAATCAATTTGTTTAGAGGTTGTTACTGTAAGAGCTAACTCCTCTTTATCTACAGCAAAAAATGCTTCAGCATCCCAATCATCTTCACTCTTTTCCTTTGGACTAGAAGTCGCTGCAGCGTTGCTCTCAACAACCTTTTTATTGAACCAGCAAACCTTGGCTTTATGGCCCTTCTTTCCGCAGTGATGACACTTCCCTTAAAACCTCTTGTTTTTTCCCAAATAGTTCTTTGAAGCTCCCCCTGGACGATAATTCTCCTCTCCTTGATGATTTTTTTCCTTATCATCACTTCTTTTTTTCCCAGCTACAGTGTACTTCTTGGAGTTCCCTCTGCTTTTGTCGATATAGAGTGCTTCCTCCTCACCTTTTTGTGAAACTCTGCCCATTTGCTTAGCCATGGCTTCTTGGCCAGCAAGCATATTCTCAAACTCAACAAGTGATGGTTGAATTTGCCATCCCTGTACTGCAGTGACAAAGTTTCTGTACTCAGATCTCAAACCATGAATGATTATTCTTTTCATCCTGGTTTCCCCGATTGGAGATGTTAGTTCCAATTCTGAAATTTCACGGCATATCGACTTCACTTTGTGAAAGTATTGTGCAATGCTCATATCATTTTGAGCTATCGACAATAACTCACTTTCTAGAAGTTGTAGTCGTGTGTCGTTCTTCTTTGAAAAGAGTGCAGCCAGCGTGTCCCAAGCTTCCTTTGGTGTTCCAGCATCTCGTATATGTTCCAACACGTCTTCTTTGATGGTCGTCTTAAGGGCAAATAATGCTTTTCCTGCTTTAATCTTCCATTTTCTCAATGCGCCATTTGGTTCTTCTTCCCCTGGTTTGACTTCACTTCCATTGACGACCTCCCAAAGATCTTGACCTTCCATGTAGGAAGTCATACATGTCATCCATGTTTTGTAATTTTGATGGTTGAGTTTCTTAACTCCACCTATGGCTTGTAAATCAGTCATCGCAATAGATGTGTGACTTCTCTTTCTCTCTTTTAAACCTGGCTCTGATGCCAAATGTCGAAGACAACTTTGATAAGAAATCAATAGTTGAAAAAGAAAATAACAGGAAGAATAAAAGATAGCCAAATTCTGTTTGCAGAGATTGTTACTGGATGATTTTATTCAATAGATTATGTAGCCTTATATAGGTTTACATATTATGGAATCATATTCCCACTAAACCACTAATGTAATTCCACTAAACCAACTCACCTAAAGATTAGGAACACAATTCTGCAAATACTACACAATAGGAAAACTATCACGTTTTAAAAGAAAAGAACTACCAACTGAAAGCTAAAATATAGCTATACTGCAGACTTAGTCAAACTAAACAATAGGGGCTGATGTTGTACAACTTTTAACAAAGTATTTATTTTGTATTCAGATCGGACAATACAATTACATTGTTATAGATCAGTTTGACAATAGTCTTGAATCTTATAAATTTAGCATATTGAACATTGATATTTTAATAAAAGTATTTTGTACTCATCTGATTTTTAATTTTTCTAAAGATTTCTATTCATAACAATTTAAAGTCTAGCCTATCATATAGATAAGTCAAAATATATTTGATCTCTTTTTTCAATCACTGTATGATTGTTAGAAGAATCGAAAGAATCAAAAAGATCAAATAAAAGCGAAAATGAAAAAAAAGACTTTATGTTGATTTGACTTGGTTTATAGATTTGATTGAATTAATTTATATAATTAATCTAGTTATTTTTAGGGAAAATGCACAAGTACCCCCTCAACCTATGCCCGAAATCCCAGATACACACTTATACTATACTAAAGTCGTATTGCCCCCCCCCCGTAACTTATTTTATAAGTAATTTTCTACCCCTTTTCGGCCTACGTGGCACTAGTTTGAAAAAATAAATCAACCAGCGTTGGGCCCACAAGATAGTGCCACATAGGCCGAAAATGGGTAGAAAATTATTAATAAAACAAGTTCAGGGGGGTAATAGGACCTTAGTATAGTATAAGTGTGTCTCTGAAATTTCGGGCATAAGTTGAGGGGGTACTTGTGCATTATCCCTATTTTTTAATCAAAAGACAAATTAATCTCACTTATATACACCTACTCGCAACCTAGAGCCATTATTAAGGATGAAAAATTTTCCATCAATACACCACTTTATAGAGGGACCCCCCCCCCCCACATATTAATCTCATACAACCAAATAAACCAAAATAAAAAATTATAAACTTAAATTCGCCTCAACATTAATCATGTACTTATTTTTCTTTGTCTCAGTTTATGTGACACACTTTATTTTGTAGTCAGTTTTAAAATAAAGTAAAATATTTTTATATTTAATTTGTGTTTGAACATGCGATATGAAGTCATGATTTTTACGTCATTATATGGACATACAATTTGAGATCATGATTTGGAATTCACCAAAATGCACGATTTGAGATTCCAAATCATGTTTTTTTTTTAAAATAATATAAAGCCTGATTTGAGATTCCAAATCATGATTTGAAATTCACCAAAATGCACGATGATATAAATTGTTGTGGTCATTTCTCAAGTGAATCTTCTGGCTAATGTGTGAAAGTGAGAAATTGGATGATAGAATTTTTGGGTTGTTAAGTATATTTGTGCTAACTAAAATTATTGTGTCCTACACCCAAATTGGAGAAGAAGAAGAAAAAATTATATGTGTTGATGATTCTAGAACTAACTTTAAGTTCTTAGAATTAAAAAATTATTCTTAAATATTCACATCTATATACTAGCATTTTCTTAGGTGGTACATGATTGTAGTAGTCAAGTCAATATGATTTTATGTGATTATTAGAAAATGAATGAATGTTTATATGAGTTTGGTAAAATGAAAACAGTGTAGTATCATGTGCTTTTAATGTTTAATTTGCTATTATATTTTGATAATTATAAAAGGAAAAAAAATGATAAAAATGTCTTGTTTTATGTTTGCAACATTGCCTAACGTTTGTGAATATTAATGACATGAGTTGTATGCTTTGGAATAGTATGGTAATTTATTTATCCTTACTGTTTGAGATTGTTTTCAAGACCGTTAATGAGTGGTTGTCTAAGTTTTTCTATATGAATTTCTTTGATGCATAAAATTATGTTGAAATTAAGATTACTAAGAAAATATATGTTGATGTTTTTGAGGTCTTAAGTTGTTAGAAGTAATTCTATCAATTTTCTTAAGACTTATATAAATAATGACTAGATGTGAAAAATATTTTAATGTATAGAACTTTATGGATGTTGAATGTTATTCCTCTATTATGAAATATTCGAAAATGTAGGGCTTTCTTGCTTAGGTTATGAATGTTATTTCTGTCAAGCCCCGAGCCTACACCATGAGCGAGACTGGCACTCGATGACCATTGCTGGCCTAGAGCGGACCCTTGTCCAAACTTACTTAACTCAGCGGAAGACAACAATCACACTTACAATGATAAAAGAACTTGTCTCAACTGCATAACAAAATAAGTGAGAATGTCTTAAAGATTTAAACATTCAACACCGCCAAAATGACAACCCAAGTCTTTAACACAAGAATGAAATGTAAAGACTACTGAACTACTAACTGTCTATGAAGCCTCTAAACTGACTGAGATGAATGTTGAGAAAACCCACAACATCTTATTGAACTAACTAGAAAGCAATAAAAGATGTCCTCCAGAGTGCAAGGAGGCTCACCAACTGATTCTGGAGTGATCAACTAGATCAACGGTGTGCCGGATGTTGATCCTAATTACCTGCGTCTGCATCATAATACGATGCAGGCCAACTGACATTAGTACAATGAATGTACGAGTATGCAAGTTGGAATGTTAACAACACTTAAGCATGAAAAGGAGTAAGAAGGAACACTTACCTTGACTTTGCTCAACTCATGAATAACTTAATTCATTTCAATATAATGCAATTTAAAGGTAAGTGCAATATATAGAAAACTGTCTGAAACATACTGTAAACATTGAATGTATGCAAGATACAATTAACTCTGGTATGTATGGAAAAAAAATACAAGTAGATGTATATAAGAATACAATAACTTCTGTGGGAGTTTCTCTAGCCGACAACCATCACTTAAGAGCTACAGTGATGATACAACGATCTACCTCACGCTGCCAGCACATCCTATATCCGGCCAAAGGTATAAGACTTGAACTGCCTGTTAGGACCATAAATAAGCAGGTGCAAATGCGGAATCTAGCAAAGCAAACCTCGAAAGACCACGAGTAAGAAGACAACGAGAAATACACCAAAAGACACAAAGATTTAACGTGGTTCGGTCAATCGACCTACGTCCACAAAGGAGATGAGCAATCCACTATAAATATGAGAGTACAAAATATAGAGAGAAACAACCTCAACCAATTCACTCGGAATACATGGGAGGTTCACACAAATGATAACGTATCAAGCTTGTGACCCAGAAATTCTCCCCCTAACCAAAACTCTCAAAGCCCTTAAGACTACATTGTGAATGCTGATTAAGTTAGAAGGAACGTGCCTCTATTTATAGAGTCCTAAACCTTTTCCTACAAGAAAAAGGATTAGTCTATTCAAAACCTATTCCTAAAAGGAAAACCTATTTATGGTAAGAAATCAGGGCAAATAAAACCCAACAAATCTCCCCCTTGGCCTGAATTTCTGACAAAATAAATTTGTCCACCTTCTTCACTTAATCTTCAACAACTTGCTTCTCCTCTCCATAATCTCCTTTGCAAAATTTATGTCTCAACATAGAGAACCTCTCTAAAACAATTTCTCCAACAAAAATCTTCATTACTATCAAAAAGGTTGGTGCTATAACTACACCCGCCAAGATGAACACCTCTTTCTAACCTGGTTCAATTATCGATTATCGAACCACTGAACCTGAATCCATCATTAAATATAGCTCTGATACCACTTGTTAGAATCGAAAAATATAAGCAGGTGTAAACGCGGAAGCTAGCAATGTAAACCTCGAAATACCACGAGTAAGAAGATAACGAGAAATATACCAAAAGACACAAAGATTTAACGTGATTCGGTCAATCGACCTACGTCCACAAAGGAGATGAGCAATCCACTATAAATATGAGAGTACAAAATACAGAGAGAAACAACCTCAACCAATTCACTCAGAATACATGGGAGGTTCACACAAGTGATAACGTATCAAGCTTGTGACCCATAAATTCTCCCCCTAACCAAAACTCTCAAAGCCCTTAAGACTACATTGTGAATGCTGATTAAGTTAGAAGGAACAAGCCTATATTTATAGAGTCCTAAACCTTTTCCTACAAGAAAAAGGATTAGTCTATTCAAAACCTATTCCTAAAAGGAAAACCTATTTATGGTAAGAAATCAGGGCAAATAAAACCCAACACTGCCTAATGGATCCACTAGTCTACTATGAAAAGGGTTTATCTAAAAGTATGAACCTTTTCTACCCATGGTGGTTACATGGTTTATGGGGGCTGTGAGTTGTCTGAATTCTCCCTCATATTGGCGCTCAATACTAATCCCAAAAATATGTTTGCTGTTATGTTTTAAAAACATAATAATTATGTGGTTTTGAGATTAGTGCTCAAAATACTTAGCTCATAGCTATCTTGGAAATCATAGTTTCCATGTTTGCTTCTTTTAGAAAGCTATAGTTCTTTTCTGAAAGCTTACCCTTAGGCTTCTTGGAAATCAAAGTTTTCTTACTAGTTAAATGTTAAAACATTTCAAGTCTCTTTGGGAATACTTAGTCCCTTTATACCTTTGAAGAAAAGAACTTCAACTTCACTCTTTACTAAACTCAAAACTTAAGTCTTAAAACAAAGTTAAAATATTTGTACAAGACTTATGAAGACTTGAAATGACTCCTCTCATTTGAATCTTAATTTCTCTTAAATTTGATTCTTAACTGCTCTTGACTTGACTCTTAACTGATCCTTGAATTGAATTATGGACTCAAGGAATTAGATTCGTGTTTGGAAAGATCTCATGATGTTTAGGAATGATTCTAGATAGCTAAATATGAGAAAAATTTGAAAATCAAAATTTGAGGGTGGGTCCGCGATGGGGAGGCATAATTTAATTTTGGTTTTGAAAATGTCTTTTGAGGCAGAACACCTCAGGTCGTGGAGCTGAAATTTCAAAACTGCGTGTTGGACGCGCGACAGCGGACCAGGTCCCAGTTTTGCCCGTCGAATTTTCTTCTTCATTTTTCTTTCCAATTCACCCAAACTCGATTCTTTTTCTTAAATATCTTTTAGATACAGATATCCAACAAATGTACTTAAGAACCTAACACGAAATGACCCCATAATGCGACGTAACGAATTCAAAAACTTTGCAACTCAGGAAATTCAAGAACAACACATGAATTCAAGAAATGGGTACCAAGATATCAATATTCTAATGATTTTAGGACGAATCTAGACTGAAATAATATGATTGGAACGTGGGAGAACGATCCCAACGTTATGAGAGCCTCACATACCTGTTTGAAGCAAGTTCCTTAGCAAAAACACCAACGTTCTTAGTTGATCTTGATGATTTTTCCCCTTTTCCCTTCTTCTTTTCTCATCAAAATTCTAATTTTCTAGAACTGACCAAGTTCAGTCTTTACCAATATTTAACTCTTAAAAATGGAATAAAATAATAGGGTAGCTAAAAGACCAAAATACCCTTAAAAATCTCGGATTGGACATCTTCTTAATTCGAAAGCCCAACTTCAAAAGGGCATAACTCACTCATATAAGGTAGAAATAAGAGCTTTCCAACCATATCTGGATGTACCTCTAACTCATCCTGAGCTAGAAGTTATGGTCACTTGAAAATGACCAAAAACTCACTTTTAACTTACTTAAATTTTTTCCAGATTTTCTCATACTTTCCAAAATTAACTATTTCCAGATTTTACACTTTCTTCTAGTTCTTTCTAGTTGCGAGATGTTACAATTTCTCTATTATGAAATATTTGGAAGTGTAGGGGTATGTTACTAATGTTGTGTTACATGATCCTAAAGAAGAGTATAAAGAAAAACATGGTCTAAGATTTTAATTGTATGTTAATAAATGTTCCATTTACATAGTTGTGATAGTTAATTGTTATTTGATTGGATGTTAATGTTAGAGGAGGAAAAAAAATTGTTGAGATTTTAAAAGAAGTGATTATATTATTCATGTTCTTATTGAAAATTATATTGTTTCTTGATGCATTATGTTGAAAAGTGTATTTGGTAATACATGAGAGGTACGATAAGTACAATACTGAATACGTGAATAGTTTGTTGTACAAAAGGGTACAATATATTACGAAAAAGGCAAAAGAAGTTGGTATATTTTGTGGATGCCATAATATAAAAATAATTAATTAGAATTAGTTGTTGTGGAGTTGATTGGTGATGAGACTAAGTGGTTAAGACAACTCTTAGTGTATATTCCAATTGGAATAAAATAAATTTTTATGTGACTAAATTGATACATGTTTTTGAGACACAATTTGAAGAAGCGGCTATAGTGGATGAATTATTTACGAAAATAAATTATGTGTAGTCGGAGGTGAGTCTGATCAGTTCACACACTAATGAAACATTGAGGGGAGTAAAGACCTTTAGTCATTTGAGAAGATCAACAATGATGGTAACCCAACCTATGTGATTGGAGATCCCATGAATTAGGTTCATATGGGTAATAACAAGTCATTAGTTGATCAAGTAAATACTATAATGTTTTGTCCCTCCTATGATGTGTGAATATAGTGTGATAATCTACAAAACAAAGTGAGGCAGAGTTAGAGCTCTTAATCCAAGTCATATCCTTTAAAGGTGGTGTATTGCTCTGCAGAATACACTTGATGATTGGACCTATATGAGTATGAAGTGACCACTTCTATGAAATTGTGACAGATTTCTAGAGCACTCATGAATACCAGGACACACGCATGGCCGCTTAGCACAAAATTGCGATAACGACAAAGATTGAGTATAACGTGATATAATAAGACGTTGGACTTACAAAAGAATTATTGGTTCATAGAAGTTCTAAACTTCACCAAATTATTCTGTAAGTATAATCTTGTTTTATAGGTTTGGTTCATAGTCTACGGACACCAAATTCGATGCATTAGACTCATATGTGAAAACCCAACAAAAATTTTGATTTCATTCTATTTTGTAATATTCTTTTTGAGATATGTAGGGGATTGTTGAAAAAATAATTCTAGTATCTCAAAAAGAAGTATTCATATTGTTGACTAGGATTCTTTCCTTAATCTATTTATTATTATTGACTCTTTATTGTATGACAATAATATTTAAAACGTAACTACAAATAGTAACATCTTCCTTATTCATTATTATTTAGTTTTAATGAGTTATTATTCCTTATTATGGAAATACCTTAATATCCATTTAACCATCATATTTTATGGGCTATATTAATTTTCTTATAGCTGTTGAAAACTATACATTGAAGGGATTAAATTCTTGGTCTTTTGGTGGAGTGATCCCCTTATATATTTTCTCTATGTGTTATTATTGGGTTTTAAAAAGGTTGGAATGGAAAATGAAGAGTTGCGACTTTTATGAAAGGTTGTGATCTTTCCTAAAATTGTGACTTTTCCAAAGGTTTGTGACTTAATGTTAGTTTTTTTTTGTTTTTTTTTTGTAAGTCAACATGCATACAAGGTAATTAATTTAAGGAAACAAACTGATGCGATCTGTGGCAACACACTTCCCAGCTAACAAACAGAGAATGCAACAAACTAAGGCAATCCACCAATGTTATCAATAAGCTAAATTTATGTGTTAACCGTAGTAACTTAATTGAAGCAGCAACAATACATGCTTTAAGAGGCAGTGCCATCTCCATTATCTGACGGCTGCTCAGATGCAGGATTTTTCGCTGGACTAGATTCTGTGGTTGTGTTTAGATGCACCCTCTTGACTCCTCTTCCAACTACTCCAAGATGGGTTATTCCAGCTGCACCATTTGTGTGGGCAGTGGAAACAGTTGGAGAGTCAAAACTTCCG
Organism: Solanum lycopersicoides; assembly: GCA_022817965.1. Taxonomy (NCBI): domain Eukaryota; kingdom Viridiplantae; phylum Streptophyta; class Magnoliopsida; order Solanales; family Solanaceae; genus Solanum; species Solanum lycopersicoides. The sequence continues at coordinate 12,952,262 of CM040622.1, read as the reverse complement.
CTACCACTGGTACCAACACCCATCTGTGAGGAGTTCACAGCTATAGAAGCATCAGCATTCTTTAGACTTCTTGCTTTTGCAGACACCATTCCCAATATATCGGAGAGGATAGATGATGGATTTGACATACACTGCTGCAAATCTTCAAGCTTCTTCTCCAATTCTGCAGAAAGTTCAGTGAGCGTTTCAACTTCAGCTTCTTTAGCAGATACAGAGTGCAGACTGTGATGTACTGGAAGACTGTCTTGCAATCTGATCTACATTAGTAGTAGCTAATCTTTCTGTTGATTCTGACAAAAGCTTTATTTCCTCAGTGAGTCTCTGCAGCCGCGACTTGCAAGTTGAAATAGCTTTTTGGCAGTATGGTATGGCTTCCTGATGCTTAGAACCAATTTCCAGGCATAAGCATATCCTAAAGTTGAGCGCAGCAATATGGCGACTGTCAGGTTCAACCAAGCGTTCCAAAATGGATAATGCCTTCAGGTAATCACTAAGGGAAGTTTCAATATCCTCTCTTTCCAAGGCTACCTCAGCCAAAGCTGATAATACATCCACTTTTTCCATTGTGTCACCAGCGTGCTTTTCAGCAATTGCCCTTGCAACATCTAACAGTTTCCAGGCCAAATCCAGGTCAGTTTCATCCTCATCACCTTCAGCCAGGTCCTCGTCATCACTTTTTTCTTCATTTTCTTCATCTTCGTTTTCCTCATCATCTTCTACTTTTTCCGTTCCATTTGAACTTCCACCAGGTTCAGCAGTGCTTGAGATAGAAGACTCACAACTAACAACACTTTTAACGGAGCCGTCTCTATTCGCTGTCCTTTTTTGGCAAAGAAACCAAAGGATCAGCCTCATCCTGAGCTTTGTACAACAAAGCACACCCATATTTATAATATGCATTGATACATTCAGGAGCAAGTTCACCAAAATGTGCGACCCGAATTTCCAGGGCACAGCTATAGCATTCTACGGCTTCTTCATAATCTCCATCTTTAGATGCCTTGGAGCCTTTTACCACTAACTCATCCGCGTACTCCAGAGATTTTTCACGGTTAACATCAGAAGTAACCGCAGAACTCTCAGCATTAGTATTATTGTTGTTGCAAGTTGATTCTGTGCCTCCCTGAACACCAGATTCGATGGTGGCGTTCACCGAGTTCTGGTTTTGCTCCGCCGTAGGGCTTGTTACTGAAATCACTGCTTCCTCAGCCATCGTCTCTTTGATTAGAATTAGCAACTCTAAGCTTTGTGACTTAATGGTAAGGCACAAGAAGAACTTTTTCACACTACCCTTTGTTTTCTATATATTGAGGGATTTTCTCTCAATTTAAGAACCAATTTTTTGACTTCTTCTTTTACTACTAAATCTAGTATTCTAAGTGTACTTTACTATCGTTGAGTGACTCGTTGACACCAGCGTTTTGGATATCAATACACTGGTGATTGAGATCATTCTATCCTGGGAGGACGTATTTTCAATAAAACCTCGAATACTAGAGGGGAATAATTTCCTTAAGGGGATAGTGGGCTTGATCTTCTTTCTGTTTTTCGTGATTCTGATATGTGTTATCGATTTTAGATTTGTGAATTAATTTCTGTTCTTTTGTTTATCTGTTCTTCACTGGTTCATTAAACTTTGGTAACTTCGTGTTTCTGCAAAGTTTGTTGAAATCAGTAAGAACTTTAAACACAGATTGACAACAATTCTTCTTTAAGTAAAATACTTCGTATATTTTTTCTAGTCTGTTTCCGATTCTAGTTTCTTTACTAGTTTTAGTTTTCTAGTTCTGAAAATGTTCTTAAACTTTGTTGTAAGTGTCTTACCAAGTTCTTCAAAAATTTGTTCTAAGTATCTTAGGAATACAAGTTGAACAACAGTTACTAGTTTTAGTTTTCTAGTTCTCAGAATGTTCTCTAGAATATCTTTTATTTTTGGCTTGAGACTAGAAAATACTCTTTAGGAAAATAATTTCAGATCAGAAAATCAACTCCGATAATCGACCTAGGACCTGACCTCAACGACCACTCCAACATTTGACCCAAACCCTAACCCAAACTTCCAATCCTGGAATATTTTATTTATTTATTTTTGGGAGGGGGGGGAGGGTAAGGATGGTAGGAATTGGATAAGGTAAATATAATCTTAAAATTTGAATTATTTTTTTGTTTGGGGAGGGGGGATGGTTAGGGGGTTGGGGGTTGATTGGGGTAGGGGTAACAAAAAATTTTGAAAATTTAAAAATAAAAAATTTCAAAATTTCAAAACTTTTTTGGATGGAGAAGGTCGGTTACGTGGTACAAAGAAGGGTAAGAATTATTTTTTTGTAATTTAGTAAGCCAAAGGAATACTATTATATTACATTCTTTTTTTCTACCCCTCCGGCAGGAGCTCCCACTTGTTTGCTTTCTTAGTGACTCGAACTCACAACCTTAAAGGTTAAAAGTGAGGGGTACTTACCATCCTAATAACTCTCTCTTGTCGTATCATATTACATTCATCTAGAATTCAAATAATAAAGATAAATCAACAAATGTTGTCTTGGTGGATTCCATAGTAAGTTCACACAATCTAGCACAAGAATAGGCAACTAAACAATTACATTTAAATAGTTAATTTATTATTTTCACAGTTACGTCAATTTGTAAGATAGCCCATTCGTTTTGAAAGAGTGGAATTCATTTTACTACTAAGTTTTCATAGTAAAGATAATTGTTTTATTGAATGCATCCTTAAATTTTATAATATTTTTAAAAATGGCAACGTCAAACTTGCACCTGCAGTTATGATTCATTGACAAAGTGTACCAAATTGCTTGAGATTGAATAAGTTTTATACTTGGCCACATGGCGCCAATTTGGTCCTAGTGTCTGATATTTGTTAAGTGTGTTCTTGGATTTTGGAGAGCTAATGGAAAGAAATGCGTAAGAAATAACAGATCTGCGATAGAAGTCGAATACGCTTGAGTAACTAGGGGGAGCTAGGATATATTGATTCATTCACACAACAATTTGCTTCTCGTATCGTCGAATTAGAAGAGATGTCAGCTGACAACTGTATCCGGAAACAACGATTAGTGTGTATTGGTATTGTCACTGTACATCAAGCAAAGGATTGGGGATTCAGTCTTATCTCATTCTTTACTTGCTATTACTTGGGGTACTTCCAATGTGGCTATGCATTTTAAATTTGAGGTTCCACGTTGTTCAGCACTTTTAGTTCCTCGTATATCTAAGCTCATATGGCAACCACTATTTCCTCGCATCGCCTATTATTTTGTTTTCTTGTTATCTTCCTTGTCCTTCTCCAATTAGTGTCGACCTCAACGCTCACACATTATACAAACACATTACATATACAGAGTATGCCAATATAACTTGCCACCAGGCAATGGATGATAGTCACATTATTGAAATCAACAAATCTCCATTGCTGAACTTTGAGTTTTACAGAAGAAGAAGAAGAAGAAGAAGAAGAAGAAGAAGAAGAAGAAGAAGAAGAAGAAGAAGAAGAAGAAGAAGAAGAAGATTCTAGAAAACTTCATGAAGAATGTATTTCATTGAAAATGAAAAGTGTATTGAACTATTACATGTGATCCTATTTATATATAGATACAAGTTTTGTGTTAGCTAACAATTTGTATGTAAAAATATCTTTCCTATAACTAACTCTAACAAACAAATGAACAGTGTTAACTAACTTTGTGACTAACTGACTGTTAACTAACAGTAATAACTAAATTATATTCTCATCACCCCCTCTCAAGTTGGAAGTAATTGATTTTACAGACAACTTGTTCAAAAGTGTAGCATGCTTGACTCCAGTCAGAGCCTTTGTAAAAATATCTGCCAGTTGTGAATCTGTGCAAATGTGATGAAGTGTGATCAGGCCCTGTTGAAGTTTATCCCTAACAAAATGGCAATCGATCTCTATATGTTTGGTTCTTTCGTGGAAAACTGGGTTCCTGGCAATATGTACTGCAGCTTGGCTGTCACAGAAGACCTGTATTGGCAAGGAGCAATATTCACACAATTCAGTTAGTAGCCTTTCAAGCCATACTATCTCACTTACTACCTGTCTTATAGCCCTGTACTCTGCCTCTGCAGAGGATAACGAAACTGTGGCTTGTTTCTTAGACTTCCAGCTGATAGGACTGTCACCCATAAGTACTAAATAACCACTAACTGATTTCCTTGAAACAGGACAAGCAGCCCAGTCTGAGTCACAATATGCAGTGATGGTGAGGTCAGACTTGTTCGAGATGAAAATTCCTATTGTAGGATCTTGTCTCAGGTATCTAAGAACATGGTAAGCTGCCTTTAGATGTGGTTCTCTAGGTGTTTGCATAAATTGACTGAGGTGTTGCACACTGTAAGCTATATCCATCCTTGTATTTGTGAGAAAATTTAGCTTCCCTATCAGCTTTCTGTAAAGAGTAGGATCTGATAATAGCTTCCCATCAGTAGCCCTCAATTTTTCAGTATAATCAAGTGGTGATGTAGCAACCTTGCAGTTCAAAGAATCAAACTCCTTTAGTAAATCATTAGTGAACTTCCTTTGTGAAATAATGACACCATCAAGTCTGTACAATATTTCTAATCCCAAGAAGTAATGCAGTCTACCAAGATCTTTTATCTTGAATTGATCATTCAAAAAAGATTTCAAAGAGTCGATTTCCTCCTGATCAGTTCCAGTTAGAATTACATCATCTACATAAATGGCAACAAACACTAAAGAGCTTCCCTTTCTCTTATGAAACAATGAATAATCACTATTTGAATGTGTGTAACCTTTTGAACAAAGACTGCTAGCCAGCTTGTCATACCACTGCCTACTAGCTTGTTTTAAACCATACAATGACTTTTTCAATTTGCACACCAGATTTTGACTGTCCACAGCAAGACCTTGGGGCAATTTCATATACACTTCCTCATTTAAATCACCATGAAGGAAGGCATTATTAACATCTAGTTGATACAAATTCCACCCTCTCTTGACTGCCAAGCTGATGAGTGTCCTAACAGTAGTCATCTTTACCACAGGAGAAAAAGTTTCATTGTAATCTATTCCAGCCTGCTGAGTGTACCCCTTTACCACTAGCCTGGCTTTGTACCTTTCCACACTACCATCTGCTTTGTGTTTGATTTTATACACCCATTTACAACCAATTGCATTCTTTCCTTGGGGCAGAGGAACCAGTTCCCAAGTATTATTTGCATATAATGCTTCAAATTCTTGTGTCATTGCCTCTTGCCAAGAAGGGTGCAGAACTGCTTCCTCATAAGAAGAAGGTTCACATTCATGTGAAATGTTTTCAATCAACTGCTGACTATCAGAACATAGAGAAGTAAAGCAAACACTATCACGATTGGATAAAAATGAGGTGAGTGAGTGAGATGAACTGGAGGTATTTAAAGAGGAATGCAGTTTAGGTAGGTTGTAATTATACTGTTTCAAGTAGTTGGGGGTATGCAGGGACCTAGTTGTTCTTCTAAGGATAGGTACATTATCAGAAGTTGATGTAGGTGTAGGTATGGGTTGTGAGGTGGTTAATATGTTGATGGGTGGTTGAACATCAGGAGTTATAGTGGAGACTGTATTTTCAGTAGATATGTTAATGTCCAGTAATTCATCATTAGAAAAATTGTTGGTTGAGTTAGGCATGCAAGTAGAGTTATTAGAGTTGTGAGACAACAATTTCAGAATAGAAGGAAAACTAGAATCATCAGGAGCCAATACAAAAGGAAATATAGACTCATGAAAAATAACATCTCTGGATACATGAACTCTTTTGGTAGCTAAATCTAAAACCTTGTATCCTTTTGTATTGAAAGGATATCCAACAAAGATGTGTGGTGTTGTCCTAGGTTCAAACTTATCTTTATGAGTTTTTAAAATGGTAGGAAAGCATAGGCATCCAAAGCTTCTATGGTGAGAGTATGTAGGCTGTGTATGATATAACAATTCATAAGGAGTTCTATTCTGTAAAATCCTAGAAGGCAATCTATTAATAATATATGTGGCTGTGAGGATACACTCTCCCCAGTATTTCATGGGCACTTTGGAATGAAATAAGAGTGCTCTTGCTGTCTCAAGAAGATACTTGTGTTTTCTTTCAACTACACCATTTTGTTGAGGTGTGTAAGGACAAGATCTTTGATGTATTATACCTTTCTCTTGGAAAAAATGAGTGGCTTCAGAAGAGGTGAACTCTAGACCATTATCAGATCTGATAATTTTCAGTTTGGTCTGAAATTGGTTTTCCACAAGTGACACAAAAGCTTTGATTGTTTGTAGGGCACTACTTTTACATCTTAACAATTGTGTCCAAGTTGATCTAGTGAAGTCATCTACCATGGTCAAGAAATAATGATAACCATCATGAGTAGGAATGTGATATGGTCCCCATAGATCAACATGGAGCAACTCAAAAACTTTGGTGGAATTGGTTGTACTTTCTGGAAATGGCATTCTAGTTTGTCTAGCCATAGGACATATAGCACAAGTAAAGGGTTGTCTGGGTGAGAAATGAATAGGTATGGTGTGGATTCCTCTCATCTTTACAAAAGGCACATGTCCTAGTCTAGCATGCCACAAAAATTCATCTCCAGAAGAGTTATTAGATTTAGCAACAAAAGAAGAACAATTAGTAATATGACATGAAGAATCAAGACTAGAACAAACATCTTTATTGATATAGAAGGATTGTTTTACAGTAGATGGTGCTAAAACATCATTACATTTGACTAAAGATGGAACTGAATGACAATGACTTGAAGAGGCATGAGATTTCCTGATGCCAATAGGAGATGGAAAACAATTGTGACATTTTGAACACAAGAAATACAATCCATTCTTGGCTCTACCAAGTTCCAGAGGGCTCTTCAGAGAAGGGCCCTGCAGTAAACAAGAATCACTGTTAAAACTTACTACACCTTTGAGTTGAAACACCAAACAATGAACTGAAATTAGATTGAACTTGAAACTAGGTACAAACAACACTTTCTGCAGAGTCAAAACTGGACTTAAACAAATATCACCAATTTCAGTCACTTTAACTTTGTAACCATTTGGTAAACTAATAAGAAAAGGTGAAGGCAGTGGTCTTATGTTTATGAGTGTAGCTTTATTATAGGTCATGTGATGTGATGCTCCTGAGTCTATGATCCAAGAATCAGCAGTTAACCTTGCACATTTACAAGAAAGATCACATATCTCAGTAATAGAGGAATAGCAAGCAAGTATACCTGCAAGATTCACAGCTCCACTCAACATATTATCTGAATTATTTGTAGTTCCATGTCCAACCTGCAGTGATCCTAAGAGATTAAGCAAATGTTCATACTGATTTTTGGACAAATGCAATGGCATTTGCCTCTTCAACCCAGGATCCTCTTCACATTGACTCCCATTACTCTCAGAAGTACATGCATTTGCTGCAGAAACAACATTCTTTCCCTTTGAGAATTTAAAATTTGGTGGATATCCATGAAGCTTATAGCATCTTTCTTTTGTGTGGCCTGTCTTCCTGCAGAAATCACAAAACAAAACACTCTTGCTGGTACTGGAATTTCCTCTAAACATATTTGTGCTGTTCGAATTTCCAGTTGTTCCTGCATTTTCTCTAGATGAATTGTAGGTAGTTCTAACTCCTCCTTTTGTACCTGCAGTGGTGTAAGTTGAAGAACTAACATTCAAAGATGTTGAATCTAAAGCAGTGTTGTTGTGAGGCTTCACTTCCCTTTGTTTTTCCTCTTGAGATAATATGGCAAAAGCCTGTGCCATGCTAGGCAGTATGTTCATCATGAGAATATTTCCCCTAACAACAGTGTACATTTCATTCAGCCCCATCAGAAAGTGTATAAGTCTTCTATCCTGTTCAGCCTTGACCAATTTCACCTTTCCACCACAAGTGCACACACAGTTGCATTGAGAACCTACATCAACTGTGCTCATTTCTTCCTAAAGTTTTTTCATTCTCGTATAATAACCAGTGATATCCAATGTGCCTTGGACAAGATCATTTATCTCTTTTTGAATTTGATACAGCTTACAACCGTTTGTTTGATCATATCTTTCTTCCAGTTCACTCCATAATTCGTATGCATTACTAACATATTGTAGACTATCCCTTAGATCTGGTGATAAGGAATTGAGAATCCAAGAGGTTACCATATCATCACACCTTTCCCATTGCTGAATATTAGAATCAGTAGGATCAGGTCTCACAATTTTCCCATTGATAAATCCTGTTTTGCTCTTAACAGATAAGGCTCTAAGAACAGCTCTCCTCCAAGATCTATAACCAGTACCATCAAAAACAGCAGGTAACAGAGATGAACTTGCATTCTCAGATGGATGTAAGTAGAAAGGGCTAGAAAAATCCATCCTAATAGTGGATGTAGAACCAGTCTGAACTGGATCAACTTGACCATCAACCATGATGAAATCGAATCGCGATGGAGTTCAAAGTACAATTTGAGCAACAATTACTGTAACTCAAAAAAACTTGAAAGAAAAAATGAAAACACGAAGAAGAAGTAGTGTCGATTTGATTATCAATAATTCTGAAAACTGCAACTATGAACTCGATATGAAAACTCACAGACTGATATGAGATTGATTTAGATGCGGAAAAAAGGAGCAAGATCTTGTGTCTTCCTGCTCTGATACCATATTGAAATCAACAAATCTCCATTGCTGAACTTTGAGTTTTACAGAAGAAGAAGAAGAAGAAGAAGAAGAAGAAGAAAAAGAAGAAGAAGAAGATTCTAGAAAACTTCATGAAGAATGTATTTCATTGAAAATGAAAAGTGTATTGAACTATTACATGTGATCCTATTTATATATAGATACAAGTTTTGTGTTAGCTAACAATTTGTATGTAAAAATATCTTTCCTATAACTAACTCTAACAAACAAATGAACAGTGTTAACTAACTTTGTGACTAACTGACTGTTAACTAACAGTAATAACTAAATTATATTCTCATCACACATAACCGACGAAGGATACCTAACATAGCTTGATCGATACACATCGTTGACATCCCTTCTGATGAAGTTTAAAGAAAATTAGGAGCACTCTAGGTAATTTATTAGTGGTGCCCTGTTTTGTATTGGTTGCACCCTGTCTATCAATCCATATGCTCTGCAAGAGAGAAGCGAAAAAATGGCAAAACTATGTTGAAGTGGATCGCCTGTTGGAGAATGATAAGGTTGAAGTGGCATTTGATGTTCGCGTTCCTATTGCAGAGGGGAAGGGCGCTTTTGGAAATATATTACTATCTATGTCCTAATTTATGTGACACATTTCATTTTTTTTCGAGAGTCAAACAGTTTAAGTTTGAAATATTTAAAATGAAATTTATATATTTATAAACTACGTAAAAAGTACTATAAGTCGCAATAATTGACAATTCAAAATAATTAAGAGACATATGAACTATTTACGGTCAAAGATAGACGGAGAGAGTAAAATAAAAGGGAATTCTGACTTGTGATGGGTCCTAGGATTCTCTTTTATATAAATATAGATTATATAAGATAAAAGATAAAATAAGATTGTAATTTATTTATTTTTGAGCTTAATTAAATTAAAGGTTGTATTTCAAGAGAAACTCCTCATTATGATAGAATTGAGAGAATTAATGTTCATCTCATAATATTGTGAACCACTCGAAATATTTTTGCGACAATCATGCAGAATCACACAAACACAAGAAGTTTATTTAATTCATTGCATGTCTAATTCTTTTGAAAAAGTTACGATCCTTTTACAACTTGTATTCATAATTACAAACATAGGCGGACTAGTTCTATTAGGCGAGCTGCATTACAGACGCCTTCATATATGATTGTGGATGTTATTGAAGAATTATAAATTCTAAAATGTACGGAAAGATAAGCTCGCTATGGATAAGTTTATTGATGTCATTGATATTCTTTTGTGGTGAGATTCATGTAAGAGCTTACTTGGGCATAAATTGGGGGAGGATGGCAACACAAAAGTTTGTTCCATCAATGGTTGTGGATTTACTCTTACAAAATGGAATTCCAGAGTTGAGACTTTTTCAACCGAGTTTTAATGTTCTTGATGCTTTTGCTGAAACTAATATTGGGCTCGGCATCACCTTACAAGAGAACTTTTTAAGAAATATTGTCGAGCAAAAACAAATGGACGATTATATTCATGAACGTCTCAAGGTTTATACAGACCAAGGAGTTAAATTCAGGTAGATTATTATTATTATTATTATTCATTGTTGTTGTTTCATTAATCTCGATTTGAAGTTGAAGTTATTGATTAATTTGTAGGTGTGTGTACGTGGGGAACGAACCCTTTACGAAATCATTATATATGAAAAAACAATTTAATGGTACTATCCGTTACCTGAAGATGGCGAGAGAGGCCCTTGATAAATTCAACCTCCCAGATGTCAAAGCAACAACTCCTCATTTCACGGACGTCTTAACAAATGTTAGCAAGCCATCACAAGGTGATTTTCGAGAAGACATAAAGGGGAAAATGTTGGAATTTCTCGATTGCATTAACAGAACTGGTGCCCCTTTCTATATCCATATCTTCCCAATCTATTCGGTTAATATATACGGATTTGATGTGGACTATGCTTTCTTTGATAATAAATCAAAGTTCAAAGTCGTAGATGGCAAGAACACCTATACTAATCTCTTTACTTTCATATACGATACACTTGTTTCTGCTCTAGCAAAGGCAGGTTATGGTGATATGGAAATTGTTATCGGACAAATTGGTTGGCCTACAGATGGATATGCGAGTGCAAGTGAAAAAAATGCTGAAAGATTTTATCGCGGCCTTCTTAAATATATTGCTAAGAAGGAGGGAACTCCACTACGCCCAAATAAAGATATAGATATGTATCTCCTTGGCTTAACAGATGAGAATATGGTTGTTACAGATTATGGATATTATCAACGACATTGGGGTATCTATAAACACGATGGTGTTCCCAAGTACAAAATCGATTTCATGTTGCAAGACCGAGATATCAAGCCTTCCGTTGTCAAAGGTATATACTACTTAATTATGTTCAATTATTGTGTCATTTCGATATATATAATGCATGATCACTTGCTAGCTATATATTGTAAATAGGTACTGTGCGAATGCCAAACAGATGGTGTGTGTTTGATGGTAAAACGGATCACAATGAGACTCTAGTGTTGCAAGATTACGAGTTTGCCTGTGCGAAATCAGACTGCAGTGCGTTTGGCGCTGGTGCAACGTGTGATAACCTCAGTTTCACAGAGAAGGTGTCTTATGCATATAATATGCTTTACCAAATGGGTAATCAAGATATGAAGAAATGCAAATTATTAGGAGCAACGATGACAACAAATAATCCTTCCACTCCAGACTGTGATTTCCCAATTGAGATCTTAACTGCAGATGTGGTGGATGGTGGAACTGGATTAACCAGGAGATACTAACCAATATATACACATACATTCTTAATTTACTTTCATGTATGATGTATATACTCCATGATTTTGAGTATGCTCTAAGAATTTTTGATAAATCTATAGAATTTCCAACCCCTTATTTGTTGGTAAATTAATCATGTTAGACTCATCATTGCATAAGAATAGGGATGGCAATGGTGTGGGGCACACCTGCATAAACTCGCAATGACTTTCCCCCTCCCGTCCCTTCACCGCATAGCACAATTTTTTATTTTTTCCCTACCCCGTCCCGCATATATATAACACTATATGTGCTTGATTTTGACTATGGGAGATAGATAGCTAACCAGCCCCCGCCCCACCCCACAGGTTTTCCTAAAAAACATATCTTGTACCCGCCTGCCCTGCCCCGCCCCTGCAAAAACACTAACCCGCACTGCCCTGCAAGCACTATAACCCGCCCCGCTTTGCAACCGGCCAGCCCCATTGTCATCCCTAGCCGGGAGGACCAAAAAGAAGAGAATCATTGGTGGTTCGAACGGTTGCAAAGTGTCAAAAACATACATAAACAACCTTTTTTTTAGTTTCGCACCTAAACTATTGGGAGCATAAGAAACACACCTCAAGTAACTTGTGATGGTGTGTGGATTACAATCTCTCTTTTTAGAAAAAAAATATCATATAGAAAACAATTCTACCGTGGCAAAAAGTTAAAATTAAAATGAAGAACAAATCAAATGGACTTATATAAGAACAAAATATAGAATAAAATGGAGAAGGATGTTGATAAATATTAAGAAGGAGGGGAGGAGGAGAAGAAGGAGAAGAAGATGGAGGAGGTGGAGAGGGTTAAAGAAAATATGCAATGGAGGTGAAAGAACGGAATCTAACAAACAATTTACCATCAACTCATTCAGGTACGTTTATTATACAAAACTAATGAGTCTATATGTCTCCTAAAGCCTCCCGGACCAATTAAGAGAATAATATTCTAAGTCATTTCATCACTTGGGTGTTGAATTAATTTGTTCATTCATCAAAAGCCTTAGGTTAGCTATCATTTCTATAGCTCAAGCTATTAGATGGAGGTTGATAGCTCCAAATTACTGTTAATAATCTTTTTCCTAATCTTGACCTCTTTTGTCAAACAACTCAAAATACAGACAAGTTCTTAATGTTTGCAACCATTAAAAACAGTCTTTACGAAAGAAACCTTAATATGCAATGATCACCCCTTTGAGAAGATTAATTTTAATGTAAATAATCTATTATCATCATCCCTACTCTAATTTTCATAACCCTAGTTTTGAGTTTAGTTACTCATCTATCTTCTATATATATATATATATATATATATATATATATATATATATATATATATATATATAATTTCTATATTCAACATATAACACCCCCAATTAAAAATACTCAATTTATTATTATATTATAAGTAGATATCTTTCACAGTATAGGGTTGTGACTTTTTCAATAAGTTGTGACTTTTCTAAAGGTTGTGACATTTTCAATGAGTTGTGACTTTTCCGAAGTGTTGTGATTTTTTCAAAGGGTTGTAACTTTTCCAAAGGATTGTGACTTTTCCGATGAGTTGTGACTCTTCCGATAAGCAATGACTTTTTCAAAAGGTTGTGACTTTTCTGATAAGACACAATTAGCACCAATTCATACTACTATATGTTAGTTATATATAGAGGGATTTCGTCTCACTTTTAATCTACGAATTTTGTAAGTTTCTACTCTTCTTCTTCTTAAAAAAATCTCAAGTGTTATTATAAACAATTGATTAAGTTCGAAATTCAATGAAATTCGAGTTACCACATTAGAAAGAGTTGGTGAAAAAATTATAGCAAATCAATTCACACTCATCATATTTACGATTATCATGAGTTAAGAAATTGTGAGAGGCACAACAATAATAAACAAATATGAAAAAGGCACATGATTTGGGTAAAATACTTCTTCTTTATTTTTATTTTTTTATTATTTTATCCTCAAACGAAGGAATTTCTTCCAATTTTGTTTAAACAACGGGCATAAACGTAGTCCATTGAATTATTAGTTTTGATGTTCAATTCACTATTTTAAAAATAATTTTTTTCTGTTTACTTATTATATGATAAAATAACCATGAAAATAATTATTTTTTTATTGGATATGTAGGTAAAAATGAAAGAGAAATAAAGTGGTTGTGGCAAGAGTTTCAATCAAATGGAACACTAGAGTGAATATAACATGAACATATTTATTCGTCTTCCTTCTTAATTGGCAATGTATTGTTCCATATACTTTTTCTTTTTTATAATTACATTGAGTATGAAAATTTTTTAAATATGAATTCTATGTTATGTTGTGTTCATTATAATTTGAGGAAATGTTACAAAAGATACACTCCTTGCTAACTATATAAAATAGATAAGAAAATTGTGATTGCTCATAAAATGATCTTAAATCAATTAATAGATTCTATAAATATTACTTTAAATTTTATTTATCTATTAATTTTTATTATTAAAAAAAGTTTGATATTTTATATCACGATATGAATTCTATAAGATACTAGATACTTTTATTAGACAACAATTATATGATATGCATGCGGCACAAAAAAAAAGACTACAATTCCAGAAAGTTAAGGTAGAAACTAAAGAAATGAAATATTTTTACCATAAGTGATGTTGTTCATATATTGAAATTAAAATTTTATGCTGAAATATATATATCTAAAACAAAGAATTGGTCAAGCTCAATGTTTCCAAAAATATTTTTGGGGTGAGTTCCAAGGCGAGTCTCGGGGCCGGGCGTACCAAAAACGCTCTGGGTGTAAATTAAATGCGTAGATCCATAAGACGTGAGTTCTAAAATTTGAGGCGTAAGCCTCGAGTATAAAAACGTAAATCCTGGGCGTAAAAAGGTAGGCTCGGGCGTTTTAAATTTATTTTTTGAACCTTTTTTTCTTTAAATCATATTTTTTATTATGGGTGTAATGATATTCCTCAAATAGTAATTATGATACTTTTTTTCTCATTATTTATTATTAATACTTATCTCAAATTAAAATCATAATATAATTTTTATATATTATAGGTTATTTATAAAAAATAATTTATAAAATCATTGTCGGGTTTGTTTTTTCTTATTTTATTAGTGATAAAACTATGAATTACATGAGACTACGAACCGTTGATCCATGGGACTTACGCCCGTGTCTCGAGGCTTACGCTCCTTCCTTTTAAACACTGGTCAAGCTACATATTTGTCATACACTCAAACTTTTATTTAACCATCATTCGTTATAACAATAAACTACACTTTTTGCTTGTAATGTTATCTTTCTATGAAAGTCTTACTCAAATATTAATTGAGTAATAATAGTTTGTAAAAGATCTATTACATATAAATATAAAAATTGTCACTTTGTCCGTATATTCAAACTTTAAATCTATTTTGAAATGTTTCAATGATATTGATCATTCTGATCTCTATGACAATCTGTATTAATCGTTTAAAAACATTTCAACATCATATACTATACAAAAATGATATGTGTAGTATCTTATAGAACATCGTATACTATACATACTATACACACGTGCAGCGCACGAGCCGTAAAACTAGTACTATCTTAAAAGCATGAACTCCCTAACTTGAATATTAAATTATTACAATACCCCCAACAGAAAACACCCAATTAAGTATATATTTTATATTTATAATAGATTTATTTATTTGTTCTTAATTATTTTAAAAGCTTTCACCTTTTCACATTGATTGGTAATGACTTTTCTGAATGGTTGTGAGTTTTTGATGCAGTTATGACTTTTTCGATGAGTTATGACATTTCTGAAAAATTATAATTTTTTTTAAGGGTTGTGACTTATCAGAGAAGGTACGATAAATACATTTTCATATTATAATTTGTTTTCTATAAATAGAGTGGTTTTACTCCCACCTTTAAACTACAATTTTGTAAGCTAGCGTTTGACGATAAATTTTCAAATATTCTTGGCAAATATCATTTGGGTGAAATTTCACTATGTGTTTGGCCATAGTATTTGAAAAATATATTTCACCTTTACAAAAATATGATTTATAACATAAGTTTTAAAAACTATCAAAACAAACCATAAGTTTTGCATTACAAGTTAATTGGATCTTCGTTGCAACAATAACAAATAGTGTCCATGACACTAGAGCAATGTTGTAGTTTGGAATGAGTGCAACAAACATCATTCCATACATCGTGAATTAGACAGCACATCACTTTGTTACCCGATTGTTCATCATTTTCATCAACAACCATATCATCATTTAATATTCACTGAATATTTCATCACTACTTTGATGTTCACGTAAACAATTATGTTATACAACTCACAACTACTATAGATGGTGTTTTTGTAAAATATAAAAGTTTGAGGTAAAATTTCAATTTTCAAAAGATCCCAACTACTAGAAAATACTAGTAATTGAAAATTTAGAATATTTGCCAAATAATGGCAAATTGTATGGACAAACACTATTTGCCAAAAAAAATTCCAAATATTATTTGAAAAATCTATGGCCAAACGGGCCCTAAGTTTTGTATTCTTCTTCTTATAACAAGAAAGATTGTGAGCGTTGTTCAATTATGCAATTACAATATTTTTTGTGGGTAAATCAGATAGATCAACAAAAAGTTATGCGAAAAGGAGAAAGTACTAACTCAACTTCAAATGAGAAGAGTATCTGGATAATTAAAATGTACTCATTTTCATAGCCATAAATATACTTTTTCAGCAACTTCTACATGACAAGAAGTTCACTGATTTTGTATTGTACAAACTACAACTTGGTGTTCAAGCTTTCAAAAGTCTCAAATTGTTGGCGAAAAAGGATTTGATCAAATACATGTTTGAAGAGTCCAAACTAGAAGTAATAAGGAGTCGTACTTTTAATTTTTATTCAGTTTAATATAGAATGTCCCTTTTTCTGGGGTGGTGGTGGTGGAGGAGTATATTTAAGACCACAAAGTTAAAAGACATATATATTCTACATATCCTTAAATTAAATCTTCTTTATTTTTTAAAATCTTATATCAAATTAAGATTAGGCAAATTTGTATCTTTCTTTTTTATCTATACTACCTTAAAAGAATGAACTACCTACCTTTAATGTTTAAATTATTATAACAGCCCAACTTAAAACACAAAATTTAATAAATCTTCTAAATTTTATATTGTATTATATTTATTTATTTACATTATATTATATTATACTAGGTAATCTACCCGCGCTTCGCGCGGGCTAAACGTAGGTTTTAAACTTTGTTAATATCCAAAGATAATAAGGAAAAACAAAACTTTAGTTTTATAATGTTGAAATTCAGAAGAAAAAATTAAAAATCAAATGTGTATTGGGAAAATGCACAAGTACCCCCCTAGACTATGACAAAAATCTCGAGACACACCTTAACTAAACTAAGGTCCTATGAACCCCCTGAACTCTTTTTTTTTTGTAATTTTATACACCTTTTGTCTTACGTGGCACACTCCGTGACTTCATGCAATTGAGGCGCGTGGAAGATATTTTAATTCCACGTAAGCCAAAAAGGTGCACAAAATTATAAAATAAATAAGTTCAGGGGGTAATAGGACCTTAGAATAGTTAAGGTGTGACTCTGTGATTTCGGTCATAGTCTAAGAGGGTACTTATGCATTTTCTCAAATGTATTAAAAAATAAGTATTTGGGAAGAGATACTCAAAAAGTTTAATCCAACATAAAAGCAAAAGAATTACTATTGAAGAGAAGGGGACATATCTCTAGCCAAAAAATAATGAAAATGTATGTTAACTCTGTTAAACATGAACCTTGAAATTATGTATTATGAGATGTTTCTGGTTCTTCAAAAATATGATCGAGATTTTGTAACATATTTCGTTTGATCTAATTCACACCATGATTTTTTTAAGCTATATATATCTTCTTCCAAATATCATTATTTGTTTAGTTGATATCTTTTTGTCACACAGTATGTAATTTATCCTGTACATTTTCTTTGCAGATGAGTATTTAAGCAACATTCAATGAACATATAATTCTCTTAAGATATATGTTATAAACTCTTTCCTACAGTTAATAGGAAATTCTAAGTTATCATATCTAATGTATGAGTGAAAAGGTAATAAATACACTATAGACATACACAATATTTCGATTTAACCAACTCTCATATTTAACTTCAAGTATTTATGGTGGATCACAATAAAATAACATATCATATGGTTGAATACCTCCAATACTAAAAGATATGAAGAATTTTTAGTGTACTCTTAAGGGATATTTGGAATTTTTTAATTTTCTTTTCTCCCTAATATGTATATGTAATAAGAAAAATGTACTGTTATTTTCCAATGTTGTAATGCTTATAAAGAAATTTCATTATGAACGTTGCTAATAAGTTCATCAATATAATTGTTGTAAAATTTTAAGACCTTTCTGAATTTATTGGTCCCCTCCATCTAATTAGAGAACAATCACAATACACAAGGGATGGATTAAATAAAGCGAAAGTATGTGTCTTGTTTTCACATAGTATTAAAAGCAAAACTCTATCAGCCTATCAGGAATAAATTTAGATCAATCGATAGCAGATGTATAGTTTCTAAGCTCAAGGCAACCATGAGTTGGACATCATCCTACAATGAAAACTAGATGTACTCAAAATATCTTTCTTTATGAAAAAACAAATGAACTAAGTGTTACCAACTCGTTAAAAGTCATTTCGTGAATAATGTAGACCACAAATTAGAAGACACTTGGGAGTCATTTTCTAAGATGTAATAAGAAAATCTAGTACATGTATTAGTTATATAAGTCATATGCAATATTATAGGGTGCATAATTAATATGTATAAAATTATATTTCCTATCAACAATTCAATGTCTGTTAATTTATGAATAAACATGATTAAAAATAAAACCACCCTTAATATACCAAACCACCGATATTTCTTAACAAAGATAATGTCATACACAGGTCTCATGATGAAATTCTGAAAGTGTAACTGCAATCTTAAAAGAATTTCTTCCTTAATTCCTTTTAACATGAGACTGCTACTCGTATTTCTTTTACTACTCTTTCTCTTTGCTTAGTTGCATGTTGAGCCAATAAAGTTTTTCCATGTATTTCCTTGATACTTTCAATCAATTAGGAAAAGGAGGATTGAGCAGTAACTTGAAAAATAAGATAGCAATAGATAAGAAAAATCTTGGGATAACTAATGTCAACATTAGCTATACACTCTATCCAATACTATTCTTAAACACTCTACAAAAAGACCCTGGTACCTAAACTTAAGGTTATTTCAACGTCTGAAGGACCTAAAATACATAGGTCAATTTAAGATAATTAAACACATGATTCAAGGGTAATGCTTAAAAATCAAGGGTCAAATTCTTTCTTTCGAATGTTGTTGTAACATGTCATAATTTGAATTAACTAAGATTATGCTAAGAAACCAAGAATAATCAATTTTGGGAATAAGTAGGGAAATCTGAAATATTTCCACCTTTCCAAAGTGAGTTTTGATCATTTTCAAACGGTCATAACTTCCAACTCAGAAGGAGTTTGGATGAGTTCTTTATATGGTTGGAAATCACTTGGGAAGATCTTTTTAACGTCGCTGAGTTTGCAAAAATCCGATGTCGTATGAGTGATATATGCCTTTCGAAAGTTGGGTTGTTGGACTGAGAAAAATCCAATTCGGATTTTAGTAATGGTAAAGTTGTCTTTTCACCCTAGTATTTCCTAATTCGTTTTAATGTTATATTAGGGTTAAAACCAAGTTCCAAATTAGATTTAGAAAAATTAAGAACGCTTAGGGCTTGGAAGAAAAGAGAAAAGAAGAGGAAGATCAAGAATTGTTCAAAAATGCCATTATCGTTGCACGAATTTCGTCGGGGGTGATCCCTATCGAGGTATGTGAGATCATTTTGTGTTGGGTCCTTTCACCCACACCCCAATTTGATTCAATTCAACAATTTTAGATTTTATTGAATGATGAACTTGGGAAATCTTGATGAAAATTCGTTAAATTCTTGTTGGTTTAATTGTAGTGTATCTCTAGTAGATTTGATTCATATTTTCGAACTGTTTTTGGTTCTAATCTATTGGGCAATGAAGTATTTAGAGATGCTAAGTGTTTGTGGTGGGATCCATGGAAGTGTAGGAGGTTTAGAGATGAAAAAGGAGAAGAAAAGTTAGAGGTCCCGTCTGTTACACCCTAGGGCGCCGCGCCTGCCTCAGCCCCTTAGGGCGGGCAGGCTCTGTCTGACAGGCCCTGACGCACTGCGCCATCCAAAGCTCCTCAGACCAGAGTCTCTCCGACAGGCTATGACGCTCTATGCCTCTCAAAGTGCCAAGACACCCTGGAGACCCCATTTATTCCCTACCTTTTCGTACTAATTGCTAAGTGATGTACCTATCATTACTAGTTAATTCCAACACTCTAAAGTACATATAAACATCATGAAATCATCATAAATATGAGATCATGATCCTTGAATACAATTCAATTCAAGGAATGTTAAGATCAAAGTCAACGAAGTTAAGAGTCAAGTTTAAAGGTCAAGAAGCAAGTCAAAGTAAGTTCTTAGAATTTTCAAAGAGTTTTAAACAATCATTTTAACTTTGGTTTAAGGCTCAAGTTACAAGTTGGACAAAGAGTAAGGAGTTTGAGTCAAATTCTCAAAAGCTATAAGGGAACTAAGTATTCCCTAAGAGTTAAGTTCAAGTCAAGTAAAGAGTAAGAGTTAAGTTCATTTCTCAAAAGTTATAAGGGTACTAAGTATTCCCTAAAGGTTTATAAATGTTTTACATTTAAGTTAAAAAGAAACTAAGAGTTCTAAAAGAGTTTTGAACTAAAAGGGGAACATTGATTCGAAAAAATAGTTTTTTAAAGCTAAAGGGTTCAGTAATTATCTCAACCCAAAGGAAGGAAGTTTTATTAAAAGTATTAGCTAAAGTATATTTTGGGAGTAGTATTGAGCAACGATGTGGGGATGAGAATTCATATTAACTCAAGTCTCCATGTAAACCATAAAGCCATCATGGGAATTGACGGGTCAATTTTTAGATGATCACGTAAGTTGAGCTAGTGGATCCAGTAAGTTAAGTAAGGTCCTATACCGATGGCAAGGTAAAGTATGGTCCTCGATAGCATGAGGTAAAACATTTTATCATCACTTATGATCAAGTTATGGTTGTCGGTTAGAGAATCACCCACCAAAGTTATATTACTTTCATATATAAGTAAAGTTGAGTTTATTATTGCATTTATTTAATGAACTAAGTTGTTTTATGGTTTTACAAGATTTATATATATTGCATGTGTTTTAAATTGCTTTATATACATACTTGAGTTAAGCATATTCTTGAGTTGAGCAGAGCCAAGGTAAGTTCATCTTAATCCCCTCAAGCTTAAGTGGTCGTTTAGCTTTCCAAATCGCATACTCGTACATTCGATGTACTGATGTCAGTTGTCTTGCATCATTTTATGATGCAGACGTAGGTAACCAGGATCATTACGCAGTGCACCGTTCATCCAGTTGAACACTCCACAGTCACTTTGTGAGCCTCCTTGCATTCCGTAGGACATCCCTTTTATTGCTTTTCTAGCTTAGTTCATTAGGGTTTTGTGGGGTCTGTCCCAACACCCATCTCAATCAGTTTAGAGGCTTCATATACAATGTAGTAGTTCAGTTTTGGAGTCTTTTTTATCTTATATTGTACATGTTACAGTATTGAGACTTAAGTGTCATTTTGGCCAAGACAGTTATTTAAGTCATCTTATGAGAATGCTTTTAAATTCTTTATCTGAGATAAGTCAGTCTTCTGTTGAGTTAAGTAAGTCAGGACAAGGGTTTTCTCAAGGCCAGTAATGGTCGTTGGGTGCCGTCCACGTCCATGGTTTAGGCTCCGGGCGTAACAAACTTGGTATGAGAGCCCAGAGTTCAAGAGTCCTAGGGAGTCTATGAAGTCTTGTCTGTAGAGTCTTATTCATTGGTGTGAAGCGCGTCTCATCTATGATTAGGAGGCTACAACATTTAGGAATGTTTCAATTTTTTCATATTCTTTTCATGCGTTAGAGGTTATCTTTAAAAAGTCTCTCTTTAATTCGTGTTTGCGTGTGTTTCAGATCATCATGCTTCCACGAAAAGCAGTCAGAGGTCGACCAACCAAGAGAAATGTTGAGGAACAAGAGGTCCCTAATGCACCAAATGTGCAACCTCAAGTACAAGTTACTAATGTTGAGTTCCGCGAGGCTATCTGAGTGTTGAGCCAAGCGGTGACTAACCAAGTTACGCAACAGAGAAAGCTTGACAGGCAGGGGCTGACACCTCGAGGGTTCGTGAGTTACTGAGAATGAATCCTCCTTGTTTCATTGGATCAAGCACTACTGAGGATCCGGAGAACTTTGTGGATGAGTTGAAGAAGGTGTTTGAGGTAATGCATGTGGATGTGGTTGATACTGAGAGCGTTGAATTAGCTGCATACCAACTGAAGAGAGTGTATAGAACTTGGTTCGACTAATAGAAGGAGGGCACAATTTAGGATGCACCACCTCCAAGTTGGGCTTGTTTCAAAGAAGCCTTCTTGGGAAGGTTCTTTCTACGAGAACTGAAGGAAGCAAAGGTCCGGGAGTTCCTCACTTTGAAACAGGACTCCATGAGTGTTCATGAGTATGGGTTGAAGTTCACCCAACTATCTGGCTATGCTCCAGAGATAGTGAAGGAAATGAGGAGCAGAATGCGCTTGTTTGTTGTTGGTTTGGGTTGTGCTTCAAGCAAGAAAGGTAGGGTTGCAATGTTGATTGGTGACATGGACATATCTAGGCTTATGGTCTATGTCCAACAAGTTGAAGAGGAGAAGTTGAGTGACAGAGAGGAATATTGAAACAAGAAAGCGAAGACTGGGAAAGAGTCTGGTCAATAGAAGGGTGGTTCAAGTCGACCACAATTTAAAAAATCAAAGAGGCATGCACCATCATCTGTTAGTGCACCTGCACCCAGAAACAGAGGTTAGTATAATGTCTAGAATTCACAGAACTTCAAGGCTAGACCAGTCGAGTCCCAAGGTAGTGTGGCACAAGGAGGTAGTGGGATTTCTGCATGTGGTAGATGTGGTAGAACCCACCCTGGTAGATGTCGTGATGGTTAGACAAGTTGTTTCAAGTGTGGTCAATAGGGTCACTTCATGAGAGAGTGCCCTAAGAATAAGCAAGGTGGTGGAAATCTGGGCAATAGAGCTCAATCTTCATGAGTTGCTCCACCAGGGCTTCACCTAAAGGAGCTACTTCTGGTACCGGCGGAGGGGAAAACCGTTTCTATGAAATCACTAGCCGCCAAGAGCAAGAGAACTCTCCAGATGTTATCACGGGTATGATCAAAGTCTTTACTTTTGACGTTTATGCTTTGTTAGACCCCGGAGCAAGTTTATCTTTTGTAACCCTATATGTTGCAAATTAGTTTGAGATTCTTCCTGAAAAACTTTGTGAACCCTTCTGTGTCTCTACACCTGTTGGGGAGTCTATTATAGCGGAAAGAGTCTATCGTGATTGTCCTATTTTTATCAATCACAAGAGCACCATTGCTGATCAAGTAGAGTTAGACATGGTAGATTTTGATGTCATTCTAGGGATGGACTGTATCCATGCCGGTTATGCATCAATAGATTTCAGAACTTGAGTTGTCGAGTTTCAAATTCCTAACTAGCCAGTCATAGAGTGGACTAGTAGTTCAGCAGTGCCAAAGGGTCGTTTCATTTCGTACCTTAAAGCGAGAAATTTAGTTTCTAAGGATTGTATCTATCACTTAGTCCAAGTTAATGACTCAAGTGTTGAGGTACCTTCTCTTCAGTCAGTTTCAATAGTAAAAAAGTTTCCAAAAGTTTAGCCTGATAATCTACCCGGAGTCCCTCCCAAAAGAGAGATAGACTTCGGCATGGACATCATCCTAGATACTCATCCTGTCTCTATTCCGCTATACAAAATGTCACCAGCAGAGTTAAAAGACCTAAAAGAACAACTGAAATATTTGTTAGATAAAGGATTTATTCGACCAAGTGTCTCACCCTGGGGCGCTCGGTCTTATTTGTAAGAGAGAAAGATGGTTCCCTTAGGATATATATAGACTACCGTCAATTGAATAAGGTGACCATTAAGAATAATTATCCTTTTCCAAGGATAGATGATATTTTTGATCAACTTTAAGGTGCTTCTTGTTATTCCAAGATTGACCTCAGATCAGGCTATCATCAGTTGAAAGTAAGGGAATGTGATATTCCCAAGACAGCTTTTAGAACAAGGTATGGGCATTATGAATTTTTCGTTATGTCTTTTAGTTTGAAAAATGCCCCTTCAGATTTTATGGATCTGTTGAACGAAATCGTCAAACCTTATTTAGATCTATTTGTCATCGTCTTTATTAATGACATACTGGTTTATTAAAGGGACGAAGAAGATCATGCTAGTCACCTAAGGATTGTTCTTCAGACCTTGAAGGATAAGGATCTATATGTAAAGTTCTCCAAGTGCGAGTTTTGTATTAAGTCTGTGGCATTCTTGGGCAACATAGTTTCTGGTGATGGAATTAGAGTCGACACTCAGAAGATAGAGTCAGTTCAGAGTTGGCCTAAACCCACATCTCCAACAGATATAAGGAGTTTCTTGGGTTTGGCTCGCTATTATTGAAGATTTGTTGAAGGATTCTCAACTACCTCATCTCATTTGACCAAGCTAACTCAGAAGACAGTCAAGTTTCAACTGTCTGAAGCTTGTGAGAAAAGCTTTCAAGAGTTGAAAAAGAGATTGACTGCCGCTCTGATTTTGACCTTACCAGTGGGTACTCAAGGTTTTGTGGTGTATTGTGATGTATCAAGAGTTGGCTTGGGCTGTGTATTGATGTAGAATGGCAAGGTTATAGCTTATGCCTCTAGACAGTTGAAGATTCATGAGAAGAATTATCTAACTCATGACTTAGAATTGGTTGCAGTAGTGTTTACTTTGAAGATATGGTGTCACTAATTGTATGGTGTTCATGTTGACATATTCACTGACCACAAGAGCCTCCAATATATGTTCACTCAGAAAGAACTCAACCTCAGACATAGAAGGTGGTTGGAATTACTCAAGGATTATGACTTGAGTATTTTTTACCACCCAAGTAAGGCTAATGTGGTTGTTGATGCCTTAAGCATGTTGTCCATGGGAAGTACTTCCCAATGCGAAGAAGGGAAGAGGTAATTAGCAAAAAAATGTGCACATACTTGCATGTTTGGGAGTTAGACTTATGGATTTCACAGAAGAAGGAATAGTGGTGACCAATGGGGCTGAGTCATTATTAGTGTTAGAGGTGAAACAGAAGCAAGACCAAGACCTTATTTTTCTTGAATTAAAGGCGAATGTTCATAAGCAAAGAGTGTTAGCTTTTGAACAAGGGGGAGATGGTGTGCTGAAGTATCAAGGCAGATTATATGTACCAAGGGTGGATGAACTCCAAGAAAGGATCATGGAAGAAGATCATAACTCCAGATATTCCATCAATTCGGGTTCCATAAAGATCTACCGTGATTTGAGAGAGGTCTATTGGTGGGAAGGCATGAAGAAGGGCATTGCTGAGTTTGTTTCCAAATGCCTGAATTGTCAACAAGTGAAATTAGAACACCAAAGGCCTGGTGGTTTAGCTCAGAATATAGAACTTCCGGAATAGAAGTGGGAGATTATTAATATGGACTTCATCACAGGCTTTCCAAGATCTCGAAGGCAACATGATTATATTTGGGTGATTGTTGACAGAATGACAAAGTCAGCCCATTTCTTGCTGGTAAAGACTACCTATTCGGTCGAGGATTATGTCAAGTTTTACCTTCAGGAAGTGGTAAGACTTCATGGAGTTTCGTCTCCATTATTTCAGATAGAGGTGCACAATTTACTGCACAATTCTGGAAATCTTTCCAGAAAGGTTTGGGTTCGATGGTGAACTTGAGCACTGCTTTTCATCCTCAGACTGATGGACAAGCGTAGCATACTATCCAGGCCTTAGAAGATATGTTGAAAGCTTATGTAATCAACTTTAAGGGAAATTGGGATGATCACATTCCCCTCATTGAGTTCGCTTATAACAACAGTTATCATTCGAGCATCCAAATGGCTCCATATGAAGCTCTTTATGGCGAAGATGCAAATCTCCTTTTGGGTGGTTTGAAGTTGGCGAAGCAGGTTGATAGGACCATATCTAGTTCACCAAGCTATGGAGAAGGTTAAAGTGATCCAAGAAAGATTGAAGATGACACAAAGTCGCCAAAAGTCCTACACAGATGTTAGGAGAAGGCCATTAGAGTTTGAGGTGGACGATTGGGTGTATCTTAAGGTTTCACCCATGAAAGGTGTTATGAGGTTTGGTAAGAAGGGGAAACTTAATCCCCAGAATATTGGACCTTATAGAATCTCCAAGAGAGTGGGCAATGTGGCTTATGAGTTGGAGCTACCCCAAGAGTTAGCAGTGGTTCATCCGGTATTCCATATTTCTATGTTGAAGAAGTGCTTGCGTGATCCTTCATTAATAGTACCAACATAGAATGTCAACATAGAATGTTGGGATTGAGGATAAATTATCCTATGAAGAAGTTCTGGTTCAGATTTTGGATCGTCAAGTTCGCAAGTTGAGGACAAAGAAAGTTGATTCAGTCAAGGTCCTTTGGAGGAACTAATTCGTTGAAGAAGCGACTTGGGAAGATGAGGAGGATATAAAGAAGATATATCCACATCTCTTTGAATCTGGAGAGAATACAAATCAAGGTACTAAATTCTCTTCTTAGCACCTTATAAAGCTATGTATAAGCATGTTATTACTTGTTTTTATTTGTTGAGTGCTGAAATGATGTTACTACCCTTAGCTTAGTGAAAGAGTTCTCATTCGAGGACGAATGTTCCTGGAGGAGATATTTTAACATCCCGTAACTTAAATTAACTAAGATTACGCTAAGAAACCAATAATAATCAATTTTGGGAATAAGTAGGGAAATCTAAAAAAAATTCCAAATTTCAAATGTGAGTTTTGGTCATTTTCAAACGGTCATAACTTTCAACTCAAGAGGATTTTGGATGAGTTCTTTATATGGTTAGAAAGACCTTCTTTCCAACGCCGCCGAGTTTGCGAAAATCCAATGTCAGATGAGGGAGATATGTCTTTCAAAATTTGGGTCGTTGGATAGAGGAAAATCCAATCCGAATTTTACTAAGGGTAAAGTTGTCTTTTTACCCTAGTATTTTCTAATTCATTTTAAGGTTATATTAGGGGTAAAACCAAGTCCTAAATCAATTTTAGAAAAATTAAGAACGCTTAGGTCTTGGAAGAAAAGAGAAAAGAAGAGGAAGATCAAGAATTGTCCAAGAACGCCAAGATCGTTGCGTGGGTTTCGTCGGGGGTGATCTCTATCAAGGTATGTGAGATCATTTTGTGTTAGTACTTTCACCCACACCCCAATTTGATTCAATTCAACAATGTTAGATTTTATTGACTGATGAACTTGGAAAATCTTGATGAAAATTCGTTAGTTTTTTGTTGGTTGAATTGTAGTGTATCTCTAGTAGATTTGATACATATTTCCGGACTGATTTTGGGTCTAATCTATTGGGTAATGAATTATTTAGAGATCTAAGTGTTTGAGGTGGGATCCATGGAAGTTTAGGAGGTTTAGAGATGAAAATGGAGAAGAAAATTGGAGATCCCGTATGTTACACCCTGGGCGCCGCGCCTGCCAGAGCCTCTCAAGGCAGGCTTTATCTCACAGGCCCTGGCACGCCGTGCCAGCCAGAGTGCCTCATACCAGAGTCTATCCGACAGGCTCTGGCGCTCCGCGCCTCTCAAAGCGCCAAGACCCCCGGAGACCCAATTCTTTCCCTACCTTTTCGTACTAGTTCCTAAGTGATGTACCTATCATTCCTAGTTGATTCCAACACTCTAAAGTACATCTAAATATCATGAAATCATCCATAAATATGAGATCATGATCCTTGAATCTATAATTCAATTCAAGTAAAGTTAATATCAAAGTCAAAGAAGTTAAGAGTCAAGTTTAAAGGTTAAGAAACAAGTCAAAGTAAGTTCTTAGAGTTTTCAAAGAGTTTTAAACAACCATTTTAACTTTGGTTTAAGGATCAAGTTACAAGTCTGACAAAGAGTAAGGAGTTGATTCAAATTCTCAAAAGCGATAAGGGAACTAAGTATTCCCTAAGAGTTAAGTTCATTTCTCAAAAGTTATAAGGGGGCTAAGTATTCCCTAAAGGTTTATAAATGTTTCACATTTAAGTTAAATGGAAACTAAGAGTTCTAAAAGAGTTTTGAACTAAAAGGGGAACATTGATTCCAAAAAGGAGCTTTTTAAAGCTAAAGGGTTCAGTAAATTATCTCAACCCAAAGGAAGAAAGTTTTATTAAAAGCATGAGCTAAAGTATATTTTGGGAGTAGTATTGATCACTGATTTGGAGATGAGAGTTCATATTAACTCAAGTCTCCATGTAAACCATGAAGCCATCATGGGAATTGATGGGTCATACTTTTAGATGATCACATAAGTTAAGCTAGTGGATCAACTAATTTAAGTAAGGTCCTATACCGATGGCAAGGTAAAGGATTGTCCTCGACAGAGTGAGGTAAAACGTTGTATCATCACTTAGGTTCAAGTGATGGTTTTCGGTTAGAGAATCTCCCACCAAAGTTATATTACTTTCATATATAAGTAAAGTTGAGTTTGTTATTGCATTTATTTAACGAACTAAGTTATTTTATGGTTTTACAAGCTTTATATATATCGCATGTGTTTTAAATTGCTTTATATACATACTTGAGTTAAGCATATTCTTGAGTTGAGCAGAGCCAATGTAAGTTCATCTTAATCCTCTCAAGCTTAAGTCGTCGTTTAGCATTTCAACTCGCATACTCGTACATTCGATGTACTGATGCCAGTTGTCCTGCATCATTTTATGATGCAGACGTAGGTAACCAGTATCAGTACGCAGTGCACCGTTCATCTAGTTGAGCACTCCACAGTCACTTTGTGAGCCTCCTTGCATTCCGGAGGACATCCCTTTTATTGCTTTTCTAGCATAGTTCATTAGGATGTTTTGGGGTCTGTCCCAACATCCATCTCGTTCAGTTTAGAGGCTTCATAGATAATGTAGTAGCTCAGTTTTGGAGTCTCATTTTCTTATACTTCACATGTTACAGTATTGAGACTTAAGTGTCATTTTGGCCAAGATAGTTATTTAAGTTATCTTATGAGAATGCATTTAAATTCTTTATCTGAGATGAGTAAGTCTTCCGCTGAGTTAAGTAAGTCAGGCCAAGGGTTTTCTCAAGGCCCGTAATGGTCGTCGTGTCCGGCCATGTACACAGTGTAGGCTCCGGGCATGATAGTTGTTAAGAAAATTGAAAAGTAGGAACTTGTATACATTCCACAACATTGCAATTTTGTTAAATACAATTACCAAGAAATTTATTTGACTCTAAATCTTAAGACAGATCTAAACATATATAATTTACACGGTGTAATTGTCTATTTTATCGTTGATATCATTCAATCTTCTACGCAGACAACCCCTCCTTTAAATTATGACTACACCAAATTATGTTATATCCACTTAATATATAGCAATGAATGGAACGCAAAATAGATTAGAACAAAGTGATTTTATATACCTTATTTGTGATATAGATCTCACGCTATGTCTCCGTTGGCACCACTAAAATAATCTGGAAGTAAAAAACTTGAAACATCATATGCTAGTCCACATTAATCTTATTCACAATTTTTTTTCTAATAAAGGAATTTTAAATTACTAAAATTAAAAATGTTCCAGCTACAAATGATTATTTCATTGTAATCTCACAGGTGAGGTACGATAAGAATTGTGTGGACACAGAGTTTAATCTTGTATTGGAGGATAGGATGGTTGTTTTGGATACAGCAGCAGCTCAAATCAATAAAAGGAGTGAAACAATCAAGACAAAATACTAACTTGTCCATACAAATCTAATTAATTGCAATCGAAGTTTAAGAAAAATGGAATGTGCAGAACTATCTGATTACTCACATGATTTTGAAATGCTCACACTATTGATCCCTTCAAGACTTGCCTCACTTACAATCAGTTTTGTCGCTTTGTGTGTCCTTATTTTTTTATCTTATTCTACATTCAAAGAATCTGCAATTATGATTAAGTTTCACAATTCTCAAATCATAAGTTACTATCGAACAAAATTTGCAGCCTACAAATAATCATGACAAAATTAAATTTAAAATACATAGAAGTTCAAATATAGAAATTTAAAGGTCTATTGAATAAAATTACCATTACCACCTAACTAAAACTTAAAAGGTAGGTGATGAAAGTCCACTATTTATAGGCAACAAAGGATAGTGTGAACAAATGATTATTGTGTCTTACCAGAAAGATTACAACTCTTTCATAAAGTTACAACCCTTCGAAAAGGTCAAAACCTTTCATAAAAATCGCAACTGTTCATAAAAGTGACAACTTTTCATGAAAGTCACAGCTTTTTGGAAAGGTTATAACTCTTTGGAAAAGTTACACCCTTCGAAAGGTTACAACCTCCATAAAAGGCACAACTTTTCATAAAAGTGACAACTCTTCATAAAAGTCACAATTTTTCATATAAGTTACAATGAAAGGGGAAGGTTAGTTTTGGTAACAGATAAATTTAAAGGGGAATCCTTGTTTGTGGTGGGGCCACGTAGGCGGTCCTAGGGTTCTCTTTTATATATATATATAATACTAGTCCTCGACACGTGCTTTGCACGTGAATCTCACTTTTATATATATATATATATATTACTTCTATTTAAACAAAAGCATATTTTGCATAAACTATTCAAGTATTATCAAACTCATCATGTATTAATAGAAGTTTTGTCAATTAAAAATAGCACTTAGAAGTATAATAACACGAAAACAAAGAAATTTTATTTATAACAATGCAAAATACTACATAATTACATAAAAATATGGGTTGCATACCAATCAATTTCGGACAACCATACCTTAACTACAAAGTCAAAAAGAAAAACATAAAATCATAATCTAACATAAAAAAGATCTAAAGAAATATATAAGTCATATTTTATACTGTTAAGTTTAACAGTTGAACTATATTCTACGAAAACTTCTCTTTTAATTTCAGAATGAAGCTATTTGTTCTTCTCCAAGTTAGCTTCTTGATGACTTGTATTCATATCATAATCTAGAAAGAAGAACAGAGAATAGTAGATGATAGAAAAGAAAAGAATGTGATGATCTAAAAAGCAATTAACTGATATTTATAGTGATATTTGATTGTCTTTTCACCTACCAAAATTTTTTAATGATGCACATTGAATCATGATAGATAAATTTATTTAGTTTCAAAATTTGAAGAGTTCTCATACATTATTGTTTCAAGATATATAATTTTTATGTTAATTTCAAACTTCAAAGAATCACAAAATTCTAAGAGTTTCCTACATTATTGTTTTCTACTCTAATTTAATTCAACCTAATTAATTATAATTATAATGTCATAACTTAAAAATTAAAGTGTAGTTGTTGGACTTCATATTCTATCATTATGTAATTAAATAATAGTATTTAAAAATTAAATTAATTTATTTTAATTTAGTGAAGAGGCAAAATGGTAATCCAACTTTTAAGGTTGGAGCTTTCCACTTATAATAATATATGATATATGATGATATATGATTATACTACAAGCAGACATATTGAAGTGTTTGTGACATTTCAAAAGAGTTACAATTCTTTTGATGAGTTGTAACATTTACGAAGGGTTGTGACTTTTCTACAGGGTTCCGACTTTTTCAAAGAGTTATGAATTTTCCTATGGGTTGTGAATTTTTCAAAGAGTTATAACTTTTCCATATGAGTTGTGACCTTTTTGAAGGGTTGCAACTTTTCTTTTATAAGGCACCACTACTGTTTATTGTCTATCAAAAGAGGAATTTCCTCAAATTTTTTAACTAGAATTTTTAAAGTTTTTCATTGTTCTTATTCCTCCTCTTCTTTTTGAAACACTTATATTTAAAGATGACACACTTTCACATTGAATCATTATGACTTTTCCAAAAAAAAAAGTGACTTTTCCTATGAGTAGTGATCTTTCCGAAAGGTTATGACTTGTATGATAGGAAATATGCACATGCTCATACTACCCTTTGATTAATATAAATGGAAGGTTTCATTAAATTAAAATAATACTCCAACAAAAAGACATCCAATTTCGTATATCTTCTATATTTTATATCACTATTTTTTTATATTATTATATTATATTTAAAGTAAGAACTCCAACAATACATTGATAACTAAGTAATGCACCATGGGGAAGGGAGGAGAAAGTATATGTGACGAAAAGGTTATAAGAGTGACTAACTTTCAATAGTTTATCATAAGAAAACTTGTATCCACTATTCATATGAACTTATAACTTATCATTCATTTTAAAATTGTTTATTTAACGACCCGAGAGTACCCCCAAGAATTTAGGGCAACCTTCGAGTCGAAACACGGCGTACTTGACCTCTCAGGTCTTGTATAAGCCTTTTGACATCGTTCATTTCATACATGTATGAAATAGTAGTGCGGAATTAAAAAAATTCGCACGAAATAGTAATACTTCAAAATATCTCTTTTATAGAAAAACATAATGAAAGGCTAAGGCTCAAAGTCGCCATCTTAGACACACGAATATATTGGGACACGACCCATACTTCAAATATAGAAAATAGCTAAGTCTATTACAATGCTTTCAATAAAGAAATCTAAAAATCATGATGTCCTCGAATCTAGTGAGGATATACCAACTCTTGCTTGAATGAAATGCTAATCCAAGCTTCACTTTGAGACTCCTCTCAATTGTCACCTACAACTTTATAGATAGACAAAATGTATGGAATTAGTACAAATACATGTACTAAGTATGACATAATACATAAAATCATGAGGAACGGACATTTGTATAAACATTCTCCTTTTGAGTAAAACTTCATAACATAAGTATAAGATAGCACACATAACATCAAGAACACTTCAAAACACATAAACATGAGACTCTCCTACCAAAGGTGATTCTAAGGCTCACTTGAGTGAGTTATGAAGCGACCGCCCATATAATCCCGTTCCACACACCAAAGAGATCCTTTAGACTACCTAGGATAAGATTTATTCCCATTTCATTAGTTAAACTCCCTACCTAGAGACCGCCCATACACCCTCTTCAAGCCTACCTAAGCAATCCTTAAAGCTACTCTAGATAAGTACTTTTCTATTAACATTCCTTTTATTAAGTCATTATGTACATTAAGTCATTTAGAAGACATTCATCACTTAAGTACATTCACATAATGATCTTTAAGAAGACCTAGGACACTCACACACTAACATTTTCAAAGACTAATCGTGCAATGTCTAGATAGTGTCCCATTCCACTACCTAAACTTCATAGTACTTATCCAACACTAGCATGTATCCCACATGATGAGAATAGGCAATAATCGACATAGATCATGTTAGCTAATCATGGAATCTAGAGTCATAAACCTACTCCGATGGAGTGTGTTCTACTTGCCAATGGTAGATCTAAGACACATCCCATGTAGGCACATGGTTAAGGAATATCGTGGACTTCTTTTTACTCTAGCCTCTTTCTTAGCTAGAGCTACTACCCAAGCATACTCACTCGGTGCTAGCCTTTGTTCTCATAGAGTAATTCATTAAAGGAGTATATGAAGAGGTTCCATATCTTATTCATAACCAAATCATAACACACCCTACCAAAGAGGTCCACTAGGGCTGCCTACAATGGCGAAGAGGATAGCTCAATGACTTTCCTAAGGATGATTTCATGCCGTTCCAACCAACCAACCCTAAGTCCATCATTTACACAAGAAGTATACCATTCCGGCTTTCAATTTCAATGATATCTTAACCTTTCTTCTTAAAAGGTTCCACATAATGATCTTCTTTTCTATATTCAAGATCATGTTTCAGTCATACATATTCGTTCATGACAAAGGGTATTCTCACCTACTAAGTCAAAGGTTCATATTCATATTCTTCATGTATCAAGTAAGGGAGGTATACCAAGACACGACACATATATTTTCCATTATCACATATAACATGTCACTCAGGAAGCACATAGGGACAACCAATTCAACTATAGGTCACCCTATACACTACAATAGTACCTTCAATATAACCATCATAAGATTCATATAATCAAGTAAGAAGAATCATGCATCAACCCTGACTACACACATAAGGACATAGTCATAGTCTAACATGATCACCTACTATCAATAGAAGAACACATACTTTCACTCTACTCATATATAGATAGATATGATCATACTTCACATAAGTCAATACACAACTATCACAATATATATCAAGTAATGCCGACAAGGCCATGTTCATCATAATTCATAAAGTGATGTCGAAGAGGCTACATCATCTCAAGTATAACACATAAGCACCGCCACCATAAGTGGACCATACCAATCAACACAATTCAATACTACACTATACAATATATAGAGAATTAGGTCAACTTACCACCAATACAATCCCACAACTTCAATCCATAGCCAGTTCAATCAACACATTACTCAAAGGCTCTTACCCATAACCTTGATCACCAATTTAATCCAATAATCTCAATATACAATGAATCCAAAGTAAAACAATATGAATTTATCAATTTATAATAGCAAACATATAATTCTAACATGATTCTTTCATAATTCAATAGCCCAAAGTAAACTACACATGAATTCAATAGTATAGAGACATGATCAAATCACCCATAATATAGTCAAAATAAGGATTGCATGATTTGCATGGGTTCATAAGGAATTTGATCCAAAATCATTCAATTAACATCAATTATATCATAAAACATCTTTTCAAATTGTTTCATGCAAGAACCCATGACTAGAAGTTGAAATAGAAGATTTCATGTTTTGATCATCTTTGAAAAATCATTGGAATTGACTCCTTGATTAAAGAGATTTCAAGGATGAAGAACCATACCTTAATTGTGAAGAAAAGCCCACAAGACTGATGGACAAAACTTGAAAAAATTAGTCTTCTTCCTTGGAGATCCCAAGCTTCAACAATGGAGTTTTGGAGAGAAGAATGGAGAGGTTTTAATTTGAGTTGAGGGTTTTGCTTTGATTGGTGAGTTTAGGGGTTTAAAAAGGTCCAATAACCGTCCATAATTCATCCCCAAATTACCCAAAATATCCCTACACTTATTGGACAATTTAACCAACTCAAATTTAAATTAAAAATGATGAGGCCAAATCAGGGAGTTTACTGCGCATCGCGGAGGCATTTTCAAATCTTATTTTTGAAAATTTTTGGGACAGAATGGTTCGTGACAGCCCCGCGTCGCAGGGCAAGAAATTTGCCCACTAAGTGTCAGTTGCGCGACGCGCAGCCACCACCAAAATCTGGCTGGCGCGGCAGCTTGACAGTCCCATATTTTGGGCGTCGTTCTCGGACGTTTTGACCCTTTGCATGTCAGGCTACGTGTAGGAACCATCAGTACTGAATTTCACCCTCAAACCATCCCCAAAACATCACTATATAACACTACGACACACTAGTTCAACTTTGACTAGTTTCCGAACGTCTTGGACGTTTGACCTTCAAACACTTCCAAACTTTATATACTGCCTAAGAACACTATTATTAACCATTTTATGACTTTAAAACATCATGACACAAGTGTTAATCTCTAGTTCAACCTAGCTCATTTTTAGGGACGTTACAGTTTACTTAATTTTTTTATTAAATAATATTCATATTATTTTTAAAAGTAGTGAAGTACATGATTTATATTCTCGTGCAACGCGCATGTGCCAAAACTAGTAATAGTTATAAATAATAACTAATATAATTTAAATTGGGATAAGGCACAAGTACCCCCTAGACTATGAACGAAATCTCATAGACACACCTTAACAAATCTTAGGACCATAAACTCATTTTTTGTGTGATTTTGTACATCTTTTGGCTTACGTGGCACACTCCATGACTCCACTTAAGTGAGGCGCATAGGAGATGTTTGAGGTCAGGTAGGCCAAAAGGGTGTATAAAATTACAAAAAAAAATCAAGGGGTAATAAGACCTAGTTTAGTTAAGACGTGTCTCAAATATTTCGGGCAAAGTCTAGGGGGTACTAGTGTCTTTTCCCATTGAAGCTACTAAAGAACATTAATATAAAAGAAAGTACAACAAGAGAATCTTGTTCGCTCCACAATAATCGTCTAAGAAAAACTATACTTAAACCCTAAAAACTAAGAACAATGAATCTTCCTTATGCTAGGAGTAGGGCTGTCAAAAGGGTTGGCCCAGCCCTACCCGACCCAAGCCTCGTGGGCCAAGGAATTTGAAGGGCTGGGAGGGCTGGGAGGGCTGGCCCTTCATTCGAAAGAGTCTGAATATGCTCAACCCAACCCAACCCTTGAAGGGCCAAGGGCTGGGGCGGGCTAGCACTTTTTTATTTTTATTTTTTCCTTTTCAAATCAAATATGAGAAACAATAGTGTTGTTTTAATAAGACTAACAAAAAGTCTAGTGTAATTAGCATGTATCTCACATACCAGATATGTGAGCGAGATAAGTAAGTGATAAGCAAGAGTTGAGGGAGGTGAGGGTGCGAGATTTTGTATATGCAACCTAGATACATGTGAATCTACTTTGATTGAGTGTATCTAGAACATATTAACCTAATTTTGAGTCCAAATTGACACGACCCAAAAATCACAAGTCGTGATGGCACCTATGTTTCCAATCGATAGGTAAGTCAACCCAATAAATTTCACCATTTCAACTTAAACGTGAAAAGGTAATATCAACTAATATCTAACATACTAAGTATTCAAAATAAATGCGGAAACCTAAATTACTACCCAAGATTTAGTGTCATAAGTACAAGAGCTTCTACAATAGGATACAAGTCCAAACTAATATGAAAATCTAAACATAAGAAATATCCTATCAGAATACCAAAATAACCTAATACATAGAGGTAGATTGAAGGTGAAGGCCGCAGATATCCCAAGCAGCGGACCACAACTCCAAGATAATCCAAACTCATATTCAAGCTCCAAGAACGTGTCCGAATTTGAAATCCAATTTGCACTAGAAAAAGAGTGCAGCAAGTGTAGTATGAGTATGAAACCACGCGTACCCAGTATATCTCATTGATCGACAACGAAAAAGTAGTGACGGGAGTTTATATAAGAAAAAAATCAATTCTTTAATTATACAAGTCTACACTTACTAGTCAAGTTTCATCAAATAGAGGTAATCAAACATCAAGTAACTTCCAACCACCAAATAAAACACATACTCATCAAGAATGAAGGATGTCATGAGATGCAATGCAATATGACACCATGAAATGATATGCCTCAGAATACCCAATACTCTCTCAATCGTACATACATGATACTCCTCGGAAATACATCGAGAGTTCATGACCCATGGGGGACTCACAAGGTCCATATACCGACACGGATGATCTCCACGTGTCTGTGGGGACGATCTCAAAGCACTATCATAATATCAAATCCGCACGGACGATCTCCACGTGCCCAAATTATAATCTTAACATCTCACCATCCCCAGCAGGGACGATCTCCACGTGCCCAACTTATACTCAATCTCATGTCAATGCAGGTGCACAATATTATTTCAACAAAGGGGATGATGATGCATCTCAATCAATCAAATATTCAACATATAACCATCTCAACTATTTCAGATGTACGGGTTTAAATAAGAAACACAATCACACAAAGAATTCAAGTTGATAATAAATCAGCTAATGCCCATATGTTTTGGCATTCTCGGGTTTCAACCCGCATTCTAGTAATAAACTTTCTCTTTATATCACTGGTACTCGTATCAATGCTCGTCACACCATTGGTACGATACCTCCATCTTTCGCCCTTACCCATTTTCTATTTTATTTTTTTTATCTTTAATTAGGAAAAATGTTCCAACAAGTCTAAAAGTCTTAACATGCCTTGATTGACCAATACGTGCCACGAATCCTCAAGATTTCCCAATTCTCTTTCGTAGAGCTTCAGAACATTCCAAATCTATCAAATTGTCATTATTCGTAAGTAAACAAGTACGTAGACACTTATATTACTATATGTCTAGCTTATACCCAAGAACTCATCCAAATCTACAATCAAGTTCTTAATCTTGATGCCATTTAATTGTAAGTCTCATATTTCTTAAAATTCAATCCTAGGATTAAATCTTAATTCATCCAAATAATATAATTCTAAGGACATCCATATAATACAAATACATTTAACCATTAATTACCAATCTCATAATATAGCAAAACTTGATTTATAATATGATAAACAAGCCGCTTCGATTCTAAGCCATTAATGAAGAACTAAACTTTCAAAACCTAGATATAATTATGCCCCGTATATAACTTCTACTAGCTAGCAGTGCCTCTTATATAAATTTTTTTATATTTGGAAATCACTGGAAATCATGGAGAAGCAAAACTTCGTAAGCAATAATTATTAATTGACTAACAGAAGAACTACACTTGCCCATCAATATGTTACACATCCCTGGATCAAATTTAAAAGAAAAATTCAACCACTTACTCACCAACATATAATAATGATTTATGCTTGTATCATATAATAACTACGTAATTCCACAATTATTAACCTTAATTAATTCCTCAAAATCTAGTAGCAATTTATGGCTTAACATTGAAAACAAAAACTCAGTTTCTTATTCAAACCAAATTAACTAACTACAATATGATGTCATCTAATACACTATATGTATATATATTAGCTATAGAAATTAGACTAGAAAATTAATTGTTCGTTTACCTGATCAATTTGAAGTGCGGCAGTTTCCTTTCGCCGTCAACAACAATGGTAAGTTTCTACCCTTCTCTGTATTTTTTTTTCATTTTTTTTTTTCTAAAATAATTATTTGACAAATTTTACTATCTTATTTTAATATAAATCGGCCAAGTAAAATTACATGAATTGATACAAAAATAAATAATTACTGATTTTAGCAATATTTTTTATTTATTACAATTTATAACAATATTATGTTAAATCTGCAATATGTATTAAAAGTGAATTATGTATGCAATATATATGAATTATATATGAATTATAATTTTTTTTTAAAATATATTATGTTTGTTTGGTAAAAAATTGACACATTATATTACAAGTGTATTAAAATATGTGATAAATGAATTATCTATCATTAAAATTTGTATTATATGTGAATGAAAAATTGTTCTTTGTAATATGAATTAAACTTGTATTATAAATGAATTAAAAGTGATCAAGTGAAAAAGAAATATTATTGCTATAAATGGTAAATATTTTTTTATTATAGTATATTTATGTAAGTTTCCCTATTAAATAATTACTGACATGACCCATTATCATCAATTAATTAAATATTAAAAAATTATCCTTTAAATAAATAATTGTAGTTACCGAATAGTTCAAGATTTTCACGGAAAAGGTCAAAATAGTCCTAACTCTCAAAACGACCTAGCGGATCGTTACACATATATTCCAAGATATATGTATCTGGACGTACCAAAATATGATAAGATTCATAATATTACACATATTGGCCCAACCTCGATCAAGCCTCAAGGGCCAAGGGTTTTTATGGGTCAGGCTTATAAGCCCTAGATTTAAAAGGGCATTGAAAAATCATATCCCAGCCCTACCTTAATAACGAGTTGGATTAAACCGATTCCATGGGCTAAGCCCATTTTGACGGCTCGAGCTATGAGTAATTCCTAACTTTTATGACTAATTTGTAACCTATACTAACAATGTCTAGCTCTAAAAATGTCAATCTTAATGACATATCTATAGCAATAGGATCGAAATATTAATCCCGTATGACCTCTACTTTGACTTGGTCAACTCCAGTCCGGCAAATAGGGGGTTGCGGAGCGGGGTCCACTGCGTGGAAGGCTCCCTTGTGTCACGAAATCTTCTATTGTTGTCCTTTTGGCTGCATTTTAATCGGGGACACTCTGGCTTAACTTAAAAAAAGTAGCATTTTAAAATTATTTTTTTTTAAATTCAAACTTAAGTAACTTTTAAGTTAAAAATAATAAGTAGAGAAGTACTTACTTTTTATTTTTTTTAAGGTATGTTAAACTTATTTTAAGTTATTTTTAATTTTATCAAACACTTCAAAAACTAAAAATAACTTAAAAGTAGGTAAGAGTATGACGAGTTTTTAAGCCAATACAAACAGTAACAAAGAATTATAATTTTATTGGCCATGAAAAGTTGTTTTAACATCAGAATTACAGAAATAGATTAAAGATATAAGCAACTAATTAACTTCTCAAAAATGACAGGAATTTTGTTGCAGCACACTGGTATTCTGTACCTTCTGTAGTTAAAGTTTAAAGATTTGATTAACCTCTAAAGAAAAAAAAATAGGAGCAATTACTGCATTTGAAAAAGATTAAATAAGTCCATGAAACTCAGGAACTCCTTGACATGAGTGTACCGAAAAGTTTAAGCTCCAACTTTCTCAATGTTTTCTGAGACAGTTTTCATCCTTGGCCGAATATCTGGATCTGCCTCGGTGCATGCAAGAGCTATATGAAATACAGCTAGTACTTCCTTCTTAGCATGGACTTCTTGAAGCAACATTGGTTCTACCATATCCGACAGTGGATTTTGCTCCTCGAATCCCTTTCTTACCCATCTTACAAGATCTGGAACCTCCGTTGAAGTGGATGTTGTAGGAACTGAGAGGTCAGGAGACTTTCCAGTCAGCAGTTCAAGCAAGACCACCCCGAATGAGTACACATCCCATTTTTGGGTAGGTCTGTTACCAGTGATTCGAGCTTCTGGTGCTCGATAGTTATTGGGACGTTCTGGTTGAGCAGGCTTCAAGTAAGGAAGAGCTCCACCCATAAATCCACCAGAAGAGGAGGGGTTGTTTCCCGTGATATGGATTAATCGATTGAGGCCAAAATCAGATATATATGGCTGCAGTTCAGTATCAAGGAGAATATTGGAAGGTTTGACGTCTCCATGGACAAATTTTCTTGGGCTACACTCATGGAGATAGGCTAAACCTCGCGATGTTCCCTTAGCAATTTTCAGTCTCGTTGACCATGTTAAACTAGGTGATGGTTGCCCATTTCTCCCTGTATAAAGGCAAACGACATTGTCATCACAACATTTACCAAGTATGACGAAGAAGATACAAATTATTAACTTTTCAGCTCAATATTAACATTACACTTGGGGAAAATCGTTGGCTCAGATTTTCTCAATTAGCTAGAGCATGAAAATACTGTCACTACGTCAATACATTCAGATCGAGCACATGGCAAAACATTTTGGAAAAAGAGATGCAGAAAGAAAACACTCTTCAACTTCTTCAGAATGCAAAAGGTAAGTTACTGTACTGTCAAATTCCAGCTACATAATTTTAAAAAACGGTGAATTAAGAAACTGGGAACATCAAGTATCAATAGAAAGCAAGCAGTTACTCTTGGGTAACGAATGTGTTATAGATTCATAGTGACATGTATATGAGGCAGTGAAGTAGATATTCATAAATGTAAACAACGATTTGTATCAGGGGAAAAAATCGAATTCCTTTTAAGAATATAACATTCAAGCAGCTATACCAACAGTAACGGTGCAAAATTCAACTGCAGAACACTAATTTAGAAAATTCGAATTCTAGAATCCATCTCAAGGAAGTATAAGTCCCAGTTCATGCTAGATGGAAGTTACCAGACCAGATACTGCAGATTCCAGTTTGCTTTGAAAAAGTAAAAATCTGTACAGTCAAACTGCACCAGGCGGAGTGATTCGCAAATTCTTGAATATTAGTGTATGCAAATCAGGTAATACATCTCTAAACGACATAATAAACAATGTAATATCTAGATTCTGTTAGAGAGATAGAATACGTAACTCCACAACTTAAGGAATTGACCTAATACATGACATAATTCAGTTCTTGGCCCGTTGTACTTATTGGTTTGCTTCTAATTGATGATAAATCATTTTCCGCAAGGTTTATAGGGGCAATCAACCATGTCACGTGGACAAAAACAGACTAAATTCTTCAAAACATGCCCAAATGCCCTCTCTACCAGGTTCGATATGATGTCAACATATGATTATTGCATCTGCAGTAAAGCGTTAAAAGTCCGCAAATTTACTTTACCTGGATCATTATATGTTAACACACTACGATGTGCTTTAACTGTCCATTGAAATGGATGGAAATGTTATATTCTTGATTTACCCTTTATGCAGATAACTTGTATACATTATAAAAGACTTTATTATCAGCTGATACAATTAGGCAAAAATCCTACGCAAAGTATCAAGTCGCAAACGAAACTCATCCTTCACTAAAGGATTGCAAGCACATGGGACACATTCAATATAAAATTATCAAATTGCTATTCAGAATCATCAAGGAACACACAAAAGCTAAGTCAATATTTTGTCATCGAGCATATATTAAACAGTTATACTAGTGAACAAATACTAGAACATCCCAAACTCCTAACTAACCTAATACCAAAAGTCTTGTACTGTATTTCCACTCCTCAAAAGAGTAATCAATAAGTAAAATACCAATCCAGCAAAAGAATTACACTTTGCACACATTAATCATGGGAAGTACGAAACATCCATCAGTGTGTGATGCTACTAAACGATAAGAATATAGTATACCTCGATATCTAAAATATGAATGCGTTAATGATTCTTTCAACAGGTATATCTACTAGACAAACAAAAATGAAGATGTTTTACTATAATGAAAAGCTCACCGTGAAGAGCAGAAGCCAAGTTGCCATTGGAAATGAAATCACTAATGAGAAGTTTCTCATCAGGAGCCCAATAATAAGCTCTTAACTTCACAACATTAGGATGCTTAACCCTTCCGATTGCCTGAATCTCAGCTACAAACTCCTTATATCTCTGTTCCCCACCTTCCCCTAACCTCCTCACTGCCACTGGGATACCGTTCCCAAGCACAACCTTGTACACTATCCCCAACCCACTCTTTCCCAATACATAAGCAGAAGCCCTCAACAGCTCATCAAGCTCGAAGCTAAAACCTTTATCGATAGCCACAAGATCACCCTCCCCACCACTAACCCCACCACCACTAGCCCCACCGCCACCTCCCTTCTCAGACTCAACTTCCGAATCATTACTCGGAAATCCATTAATACATGGGAAATCACAAAGCATTCTCTTCTCATTCCCACCAAATTTCCCTTTTCCAGTACAGCTACAACCACCAGAGTCTTTCTTTTTCCAATACAAGTAAATAATCACTAGTCCTATAAATGCCACTCCAAATGCATCAGCCAAACATATCAATAAAATGAATCCAGGTTTAACCCCTTACGCGAACTCGTTCCCTCGTTACCCGATGAACCCTCAACTTGTGTTGAATTGTTTGAACTATTTTTACAGTTTTTTTGTAAAGGAAATCCACATAACAAAGGATTATTCAAAAAAGCCGTCGGACCTTGATTAGCAAAAGAACCCGTCTGAGGAATTTCACCAGATAAATTATTATTCCTTAGATCAAAACTAACAGTTAAAGGCAAATCACCTACAGATTTGGGAATTCTTCCACTAAAATGATTAAAAGAAAGATTCAAAGTCCCAGATAGTGACTTCAATTCACCAATATCATCAGGAATCGAACCATTAAACAAATTCGACGATAGATCAAGTTGTTCCAAATTCGCCAACTCCGGGAACACCCCCACCGGAATCTCACCGGAAAATCTATTCCGAGCTAAAATAAGCCTCTGTAACTGCCTACAATTACGTAGATCCTTGGAAAAAGTTCCCGAAAGCGAATTATCAGAAATATCCAAATTCTGCAAACGAGGAAGATTACAAACAGAAGGAGGAAGTATACCAGAGATATTATTATCATACAAATAAATACTATGAAGCGACGTCGCATTGAATAAAGGGTCAGGGATAGAACCGTAAATATTATTTCCATGAAGATTCAGTCGCCGGAGATAGAGTAACGTTCCCAGCTCAGACGGTAAGTATCCCCGGAGATTCTTACCGGAAAGAGTAATCCCAACGACACGTTGCTCTGAAGAACCAGAAATGTTAGCACATGAAATGCCACTCCAAGTACAAGGAGTATCATCGTTTTCATTCCAATCGGAGAAAACTTTGTCTGTACCACCACCGCCGTCATCCATGGCGGATTTAAGAGATAAAAGTGAAAGTCCGTCGGAAGTTAGAGAAATTCCGGTATGAGAATTGAGTAGAAGAAGAAAAAAAACGTATATCCTCCACATATTTGTTATTTTAAACAAAATTGAGATACAAATGAAAATAGTATTTGATGAACTTGTTATACAAAAATTTATGAAAGAAATGATAAAAGGGGGAGTTGGAGGTATTAAGTAGGAGAAAGAGACAATAGCTGAAAGAGTTTGATTACAAAGGGGGTCCACTTCGCGCCCTTACTAACTGAAGTAGCAGTACAATTAAAGCAAGCAAGCTTGATTTTTTTTACCGAATAAAAAAGTGATAAATAAAAATAAACGAAGAAATATTTATTTGA
Source organism: Solanum lycopersicoides (assembly GCA_022817965.1). Taxonomy (NCBI): domain Eukaryota; kingdom Viridiplantae; phylum Streptophyta; class Magnoliopsida; order Solanales; family Solanaceae; genus Solanum; species Solanum lycopersicoides. Next base: position 12,908,045 of record CM040622.1, on the reverse strand, counting down.
CTTAACTAGGAGTAATAATATATCGTTTGACCATAAATATATCTGGAAAAAAAAAAAAAAAATAGTTGACCATTAATTTATATTATTTAGAAAATTATATTTCACAAATTCTAGAAAAATTTAAAAATCATATCAAATTTTTATATTTTATAAAAATAACATTCATTATCTGTTGACTATTAAAAAGAATAACTTTGTTTTTTATTCTGAATTGTAACATATTTGAGTATGTAAATATTGTACTACTCTTTGTTCATATTATTGTTGATTATTATTAATTATGTCATTATGTTTATTTTTTTAAGAGAACATGTTCACTAAAGAATTTTAATACAAATTTATGGATAATTTTAATAATTTATTAAATTTATAAATATAAATTATATTTTATAGCCTTGTTATAGTATAGGTATACAGTCATTTTATTTTTAACGGCTAAATATAAGTACAAAGTTATTTCACTATAACGGCTATAAAAACATAGGTGTATAACTCAACAAGCTTATGATCTGGCTATAAAACGTAGTATATAACTCAACAAGTCTGAAGATTGTCGATTCAAACTTGTCACTGTCTAATCAGTGAAGATATTATTTATCAGATAAAAGGCCAGTCCCAACCTATCTACGGAATGGGTTAGTGTTTTGGTTGGTTTATCACCTTACCATAATGACTATAAAATTTTGAGACAAATATTATTACTATAAAATGATTTGAATATTGTATATAAGATTATTTACCCTTCAACTGTTAGTTACTTAATTTTGGTGAAAGTTACTTGTATTTACTTAAAATGATTTAAGTGTAAAAAAACTTTTAAATAATTAATGTAAAAGTAGAACTTAATTTTGCGCAGTATAATCCTAAATTTATAAAGGTGACAGGACTAAAGAAGTTGAGTTTCAAGGGTAAATATATTTATTTGTTTGAGTTTTTATTTTTTTTAATTATATTTTATTTACAAAAAATCTAAAAATTATAACAATTAGGTACTTTTTTAATTGTGATAGTGTTATTATTTTTATGGAGAGAATAGTACTTGCGTAGCTTTCACTTTCACTTTGAAAGAAACTTGACTTTTCCCACCAAAAAATGATGGTTATTAAATAGTAATAAATAGTTTATTGTCTCTATATTTTTTTCTATTTTGTACTTTTGTCCCATTGGTAATGTCATTTAGCCAATTCAAGCTATCTTTTCACTAAGCATCCCTTAATTATTATTATTTTTTGTTGTTGTTTCAATTTTTAATTCAAATGTGTAGTGGGAAAATTATTTCATTCGTAATTAAAGATTTTGGATTTGAGTTTTGTATATAAAAAAAATTATGTTGGAAGAGTCCCTCTTAAAATAGGTATGCAGTATCTGATTTGAATTTAGTCAAAGTTTCAATACGACCATTGAACACTTCAATCAAAACTCAAAAAAAAAATTATCAACTCAAATAACTAATTTGTTGATTATATATTTTGATGTAACTAGAAAAAATTGGGATTCGTATGTTATAAATGATCAAGTAAATATCATTTTATCTTCCTTGAAACTCACAAGTCATATGAGTGAGCAATATACAACATTTTTTACTATTCCCTCGTATTAATTCATCATTTTTTTTAATACAGTCACTTTTTATTTTAATAAAAATTATAAATAAAAAATAATTTTACTAATTCATCCCTTAAAAACTTTTTAAAATTTTACAAATGAATACTTTCAAAAAAAAATCAATTGCAAAGCTAATATAGAAAAAAATAATTGATGTTTTCTTGATTTAATAAGGTAATAACTAAGATATGGGATAATTCTTTTAATATAATGATCAACAAATACGAAACATAAAAAATATTACTAAAAAATTGTCGTTATTTAGAAATTCTTTTAATAATATTATGAATTTCTTACTTTATCTTTGTGATTTTCAACACCATTTTGAGATGTAAATAAAGAAATTGACATAATTATATTCATGCAAATACTTGGTTTGTGCATCGTTGGATGTAAGTTGATGGTTGGGTTAGTTTCTATATTCCATGGAAAATCGAACAAAGTAACATATTCTCTGAGGAAATAATTTTAATAAATATTACTCTTATATGACATGAATTTAGAAATTTATGAGTGGTATTTAAAATTTGACTAAATTTTTTAATTATTTTTTATGGACCATGGATTAATGTATCATATGTGGATGGTGTCAAAAAGGGCAATTTGATTTGAAAAAAATTATATTGAGATAAATCATTCAAATCTTGAATAAGATTGAGTGATGATATCGAGACTAAGGACATATCTAAAAATCTGATTATTTATAATTGCATTAATACTGAGAATGTTGGGTTATCCCACATCGGAAATGGAAGGGGCTAGTGGTCAATTTATAAGTGTGAGGGAAAGCCTCAACCTTTGAGCTAGCTTTTGGGTTGAGAAGGCCCAAGACCACCCAACAATTGGTATCAGAGCACAGGTTCTGCCCATTTACAGAAATATTTTTGCAGCTTATTGTACTATACTCAGTGGAAAAAAAAATGTCTGGAGTAAAGTACGAGGTAGAAAAATTCAACGGTGATAGCGGTTTTTCAATGTGGCAGAGAAGGATGAGAGACTTGCTCATCCAACAGGGTTTGCACAAGGCACTAGGCGGCAAATCCAAAAAGCCCGAATCCATGAAACTTGAGGATTGGGAAGAAATGGATGAAAAGGCTGCCAGTGCAATCAGATTGCACTTAACAGATGATGTAGTTAATAACATCATCGATGAAGAGAGTGCATGTGGCATTTGGACAAAGTTAGAAAATCTATACATGTCCAAAACGCTGACAAATAAATTGTACCTAAAGAAGCAGTTATATGCGTTACATATGGGTGAAGGTACAAATTTTTTGTCTCATTTAAATGTACTTAATGGACTAATCACGCAGCTAGCAAACCTCGGAGTAAAGATCGAGGATGAAGATAAAGCCATAGTGCTCCTAAACTCGTTGCCATCTTCCTACGATACTTTAGCAACAACCATTTTACATGGTAAGGACTCTATTGAGTTGAAGGATGTCACATCAGCCCTTTTGCTTAATGAAAAGATGAGAAAAAGGCCTGAAAATCACGGACAGGCTCTCATCACGGAAAGTAGAGGCAGAAGTTACCAAAGGAGCTCAAGTAACTATGGTAGATCCGGAGCTCGTGGAAAGTCCAAAGTCCGATCAAAATCGAAGGCCAGAAATTGCTACAATTGCGATCAACCAGGACACTTCAAAAGAGATTGTCCAAATCTAAAAAGGGGCAAAGGGGAAAGCAGCGGCCAGAAGAATGATGACAACACAGCTGCCATGGTGCAAAATAATGACAATGTTGTTCTCTTCATAAATGAGGAAGAAGAATGCATGCACTTGGCAGGTGTAGAGTCGGAATGGGTGGTCGACACAGCAGCATCTTACCATGCCACACCGGTAAGAGATCTTTTTTGCAGATATGTAGCTGGTGATTTTGGCAATGTGAAAATGGGTAACACAAGTTACTCAAAGATTGCGGGGATCGGAGACATTTGCTTAAAAACAAATGTTGGATGCACATTAGTGTTGAAAGATGTGCGCCACGTACCTGATTTGCGGATGAACTTGATCTCGGGAGTTGCTTTGGACCGAGATGGATATGAGAACTACTTTGCAAATCAAAAATGGAGACTCACCAAAGGGGCATTGGTGATTGCAAAAGGAGTTGCTCGTGGCACGTTGTACAGGACAAATGCAGAAATATGCCAAGGGAATTAAATGCGGCTCACGAAGAAAATTCTGCAGATTTATGGCATAAAAGAATGGGTCATATGAGCGAGAAAGGATTGCAAATTCTTTCCAAAAAATCACTCATCTCTATTGCCAAAGGTACAACGATAAAACCTTGTAACTACTGCTTATTTGGTAAACAACATAGAGTCTCATTTCAGACAACATCTGAAAGAAAGTCAAATATACTTGATTTGGTATATTCTGATGTTTGTGGTCCAATGGAGATAGAATCGATAGGAGGTAATAAATACTTTGTTACCTTTATTGATGATGCTTCTCGAAAATTGTGGGTTTATATCTTGAGAACCAAAGATCAGGTGTTTCAAGTATTTCAAAAATTTCATGCTCTGGTAGAAAGAGAGACAGGTCGAAAGCTAAAACGTCTCCGAACCGACAATGGAGGTGAGTACACTTCAAAGGAATTTGAAGAGTACTGTTCAAACCATGGAATCAGACATGAAAAGACAGTTCCTGGAACCCCACAACACAATGGTGTAGCTGAAAGAATGAATCGCACCATTGTTGAGAAGGTGAGAAGTATGCTCAGAATGGCTAAATTACCTAAGACATTCTGGGGTGAAGCAGTCCGGACAGCGTGTTATCTTATCAATCGTAGTCCATCAGTTCCGTTGGAGTTTGACATTCCGGAGAGAGTTTGGACCAACAAAGAGATGTCTTACTCGCACCTAAAGGTGTTCGGTTGCAAAGCTTTTGCACATGTACCGAAGGAGCAGAGAACCAAGCTAGATGATAAATCAGTTCCCTGCATATTCATCGGATATGGAGATGAAGAGTTCGGGTACAGACTATGGGATCTTGTAAAGAAGAAGGTCATCAGAAGCAGAGATGTAATCTTTCGAGAAAGTGAAGTTGGAACTGCTGATGATCTATCCGAGAAGGCCAAGAAAAAGAATGGTATAGTCCCTAATCTTGTTACCATTCCCTCTTCTTCTAACCATCCATAAGTGCAGAAAGTACGATTGATGAAGTTGCTGAGCATGAAGAGCAACCTGATGAGATTGTTGAGCAGGGGGAGCAACTCGGTGATAATACCGAGCAAATGGAGTACCCAGAAGAAGAAGAACAATCTCAACCTCTGAGGAGATCAGAAAGACAAAGGGTAGAATCAACCAAATACCCTTCCTCAGAGTATGTCCTCATCAATGATGAAGGTGAGCCAGAAATCTTAAGGAGGTGTTGTCTCATCCAGAAAAGAGCCAATGGATGAAAGCCATGCACGAAGAGATGGGATCTCTACAGAAAAATGGCACATACCAGCTAGTTGAACTTCCAAAAGGCAAAAGACCGCTTAAGTGCAAGTGGGTCTTTAAACTCAAGAAAGATGGAAATGGCAAGTTGGTCAGGTACAAAGCTCGATTGGTTGTAAAAGGCTTCGAACAAAAGAAAGGTATTGATTTTGATGAAATTTTTTCACCTGTTGTCAAAATGACTTCTATTCGAACTATTTTGAGCATAGCAGCTAGTCTAGATCTTGAAGTGGAGCAATTGGACGTGAAAACTGCATTTCTTCACGGAGATTTGGAAGAAGAGATTTATATGGAGCAACCAGAGGGATTTGAAGTATCTGGAAAGAAACACATGGTGTGCAAATTGAATAAGAGTCTTTATGGGTTGAAACAGGCCCAAGGCAATGGTACAAAAAGTTTGACTCTTTCATGAAAAGTCAAACGTACACAAAGACCTATTCTGATCCATGTGTATACTTCAAAAGATTTTCTGACAACAATTTTATTATTTTGTTGTTGTATGTGGATGACATGTTAATTGTAGGACAAGACAAAGAGTTGATTGCAAAGTTGAAGAAAGATTTGTCCAAGTCATTTGACATGAAAGACTTGGGCCCAGCACAACAAATTCTAGGGATGAAGATTGTTCGAGAACGAACAAAAAGAAAGTTGTGGCTATCTCAAGAGAAGTACATTGAACGTGTACTAGAACGCTTCAACATGAAGAGTGCTAAACCTGTTAGCACGCCTCTTGCGAGTCATCTGAAGTTGAGCAAACAGATGTGTCCTACAACAAAAGAGGAGAAAGAGGGAATGGCTAAAGTTCCTTATTCTTCAGCAGTGGGGAGTTTGATGTATGCGATGGTGTGTACAAGACCTGATATTGCTCATGCAGTTGGTGTTGTTAGCAGATTCCTTGAAAATCCTGGAAAAGAACACTGGGAGGCAGTTAAGTGGATACTCAGGTACCTAAGAGGTACCACAAGAGACTGCTTGTGTTTTGAAGGATCTGATCCAATCTTGAAGGGCTATACTGATGCTGATATGGCAGGTGACCTCGATAATAGAAAATCTACTACTGGATATTTGTTTACATTTTCAGGGGGAGCTATATCATGGCAGTCAAAGTTGCAGAAGTGTGTCGCACTCTCTACAACTGAGGCAGAATATATTGCAGCTACTGAAGCTGGCAAAGAGATGGTATGGCTGAAACGATTTCTTCAAGAACTTGGATTGCATCAGAAGGAGTATGTCGTCTATTGTGACAGTCAGAGTGCAATAGACTTGAGCAAGAACACCATGTATCATGCAAGAACGAAGCATATCGACGTGAGATATCACTGGATTCGTGAAAAGATAGAGGACGGATCTATGCAGGTCATGAAGATCCCTACTAGTGAAAACCCTTCAGATATGCTGACCAAGGTGGTATCAAGAGACAAGTTTGAGCTATGCAAAGAACTTGTCGGCATGCACTCAAGCTAGAAACCTAGAGCTACCTCCTTCAGGTGAATGGGTCTGGAGGGGAGATTGTGGGGTCCATCCCCATGTACCAAACTTTGAATTGTTTTCTGCCAATTTCAAAGTTTGGCAGAGTTGGTAAAGAAAAAATGTTTTTTTCTTCAATTTCAAAGTTTGGTAGAGTTGGTAAAGAAAAAATTGTTCTTTCTTTAATGTCAAAGTTTGGCAAGAGTTGGTAAGCTATGAAGAAGAAAAAATTGTTTTTTCTTCTGTAGCACATTTGGAGGGTAGTGTATTTGTTCTCTATAAAAGGGAGGACAATTCTTCATTCTAAGTACACCAAAAGGAAATTACAAAGGAGAGAAAAGAAGAGTGAGGCATCACAGAGGAAAATAATCTGTGAGGAAAAATAGAGAGTGTGAGCGATATTATAGTGAGGTGGAAAAATCAAAAGAGGGTTATTTCTTTTGAGTGTGTAGTGATCTTTGGAGTTTTGCTCGGATCTACAAGTGTAAAATCCTTACTATAGTGATATTCGTTGCTCCTCTCGGGTCGTGGTTTTTTCCCTTATTTAGGAGGGTTTCCACGTAAAATCTTGGTGTCATTATTTCTCTTTTATTCTCGTTGATTAACCGTATTGTTGTGTTCCGCATTTATTGCCTTTATTATCGCAAATATTATTTCTGTTACGGATTTATTCCCAACAGAGAACGGTGCTTCCCGTTGTGGGAACACAACTATAGTTCTTTAATCCTTAGTACATCTTGTGTCTTAGAATAAAATAAGACTTTTCTACTTTCGCAAAATATAATTTAGACTGTCAATTAAATATTCGCTTAATATAATAGTATCTCCTTATTCTCTATGATATCCAATCCAACCTTATTTGGATTATTGTATTTGCATACAATAATATTACATCATCCTAAGGTGTAATTTAAAGTGTATCACTTTGTAGCCTCTACCTTTGTCACATACAACATACCTAGGAGTGAGAATAAACTCTTACTCTCTTGATGATGTTGAACAAGTCCTCACAATTTTTGAGGGAGTGAAAATAAAAATTGGAACCTCAATTAAATCAATTAAGTATACATGATAAATAATAAAAGAATAAAATTATCCAAAATGTCACATAGTTTGTTGAAGATAATTAAGTACAAAATATTGCGTACTTATCCGCAAGACTATACTATATATGTCTCTTGTACGAACGAGTGCAAAGACTCGAGGATTTCCATATAAAATTATCACCATCCAAAATTTACAAGCCGTGAGAGAACCTAGACCTAAACTAATAATGAATCATATATCATTTTACTTTAATTTAACAATTAATAAAAGGATAAAAATGTAAGGACGATAAATAAGTCATAATCATGTCTTACACTCATAAAGTACAAAGATATAACCAAAAACCTCCAAAACTTGAAAATTAAAAGTATGAGTCTATGTACAAGTCTGAATCTATCAATACATTATCTAAAACAAAGTACATGAATAAATATAAATAAAAGGATAACTCAAAATCACCGATTTAATTAAGGTCATGTCGATTCATTATGACAGTGATCAAACACTTAACTTCAAATTAACTAGTAAGCTACTCAAGGGTCTCAACACTACTAATGCTTCATGGAACAGTGTAAATTATCCGTCAGAAAAATCACCTTTCGAACCTATTAGAACAATCAAACCTCAATTCGAAGTTTGTTTCTCAATTTTATTTACTTTGATCAAACTTCAAATAATAAATCATATTATAGAGCAACAAAAATAAATTTTTAAGGAGAAGAGGTCCTAATACTCAAAACAACTGAACGAGTCACTACAACATCCTTTGAAAAATTATTCATATTGTACTAATAAATACCAATTCGAGAGAATAAATAAAAATTTCTATTAAATTAAGCATCATAATTTCAAACTCAAACTATTGAATTAAATTTTGACTATAGTTTCACAATAGATCGAGAACCTTATAACTATCACTAAGCTATAACTTTAGGGGCCTTACACCTAATTTAGAGACATGAGTATTCATGGAAATTAGTAAATCATGCATTGTATAATCATAACTTGCTAGTTGTTAGGCTTTGCTTTGGAATTAATTCAAGCAAAATATAAAACAGCATTATACTATAGACTATAATCCAATATAAATTAGTCAAAATTGGAAAGTGGAGCCCACTATGTATAATTCATATACACAATCAAAAAGTTAGTACAACTAAGTGCTATTTGGAGTTCCCTTTTAATCAAAGATAACATCACTGCACTATGGAATTTTTTATTTTTTATTTTTATCATTTCTTCTTGGAATAACATGAATTTTCCCAAAGGAGTTTTGGCAATTCCTTGTCAAGTAATATGACTCATAGAGTATGAACTTGTATTAATAATAATAATTAAAATGTCAATTGATATTTCTTTTTTAAAAAAAAATATAAAAAATATTCTTAAAGTATTTGAAATTGAATAAGAATATTATGCGTCAATAATTTGATCCAAACATATCGATATCATCAATAATTTAATCCTAAAATATGCATGCCGTTAGTAGTTTGATCCAAAATTTTTTTTTAATCTTTTAGCACACATTATTTTTTCTAAAAATTATTACCTTATTGTTATTTTGGATCAATTTTTTTTTTCTAATAAACATATGATTTTTCATTTAAAACACAATCTTTTCTCTAATAAAACTATTGCAACCCTTCATTAATTTTCATAGATATTACTTATAATTAATTTTTATTTTGATAAAAGTAAAATTATTTTCTCTTATAAAATAGAAAATAATTTTATTACTTAATTTTTTTCTGAAGAAGGATAACTATTTGTTCATATAATTTTTGGCTTCAAAGTTAAGATACCCCAATTATAAAGTCATGAAACTTGAAAGTTTATTACATTTCTTCAAATCACAAAATATTTTTAAAATATCGTTAGTGAATTATTGTTGACCTTTTTTTTTTCATTTTAACATTAAAAACAAGGAATATATCAGAAAAATTTATGCCACTTCAATTCGAAAAAATTATGAATTGACAAATTTTTTATTTCTTTCAAAAAATTATTATCATTTAAATTTAAATTAATGATGATGTTAGTATTATTTTATATATATGACTTGTAATAAAAAATACATGAAGTTATACCCGGGGACTTCTATTGGTTGTTTTTTGGAGAGGCTCTGTGAAAGTTTACAAAAATACAATGTTAATTTTATTAGTATGTTATTATATATTTAAATATATTAAAGAATAACTTAAAAATAATTATAATCAATAATAAAATAAATTAAAATAAAATAACAAAATTATATTTTAATTGAACAAATAAAAATTAACGTTTTGTTTTGATGAATAAATAAGAGTGAGTAAATTTCATTTTAATTTTATTAAATTAATATTTTTCCTCGATTTAAGTTCTTTCGAAAGAATTTTGAAAGGTAATTCCGTAGGACTCAGTTAAAACATTATTATTACAACCTACTAATATACAAAAATAATTAAGAAAAAATTCCCTTTAAAACTTTGCATGATTTTTAACACATTTCTAGATATTCTTTTACAAAAAGTATAGCCTCGTGATTTCACTTTCAAAAATTAAAATAAAATTAATTGTTTTTTTCTATTATTATAAATTAAATATCATGACATTTTAATATTAAGTGTAACTTAAATAAATTATAAGTATTAAATTAATGTTATTAAATCATGCACGGGACATTGATAACTACTTCCTCGTCTTCATATCTAATATAAATCGACTTTTTGGTGTTTTTTTTTATTGTACGGTATAAATGAACTATTAAAAATTTAAGATGGATATTTGAAATTTTATTCGTATTTGTCTTTTTTAGTAAAATATATATAGTATTATTTATAAAAAGATAAATCACACTACTTACAAAGTTATATTTATAATTTCACAAAGATTAATAATGAAAATTATGATTTAAAGTATGTTCTTGAATATTTTTCTTAATATGTGTGCATTGTCTCACAAATTCAGTTGATATGTAATATAAGAAGTATTTAGTACTTTCTCTATTTCATATTAACTAAATTTGTGAGGGAAAGCACACCTATTAAGAAACACATTCAATGACATAATTTGAACTACATTTTCTACTATGTTCTTTTGTTTATTCGCAATTTTTTCTTAAAATTTGGGTTGGGCGTTTGATATTCTGTTCGAGTTTCTTAAATTTTGAGTTTGGTAATTCCATAATTGATAGTTAAAAGTAGATTTCAAATACCAAATTTTAAAGTTTTGATTTGGCAATTCGATAAGATAAATTAAAATTTGAATTGGTACAATTTTTGATGATATTGTATTGAAGTTGTAACCGATTATATTACAAAGTTAACACTATTTCCAATTATTTCTAATTTTTTTTTATGTGGAGATACATTACAATAGAATATCAACAAGTAAGAAGACATCAATAAAAATAAATTGTTGCAACTAAAAGACATATGTGTGTGAATTGTTCGTGCTTAACCCTTAACTTTCTCTTTGAACGTGTACTGGACTTGTACTATGAGCAATGAATATTTTCATAGATGATCTTCATTGAGTAAATAATTTCGTATTCAGAAAATATTGAATACCAAGTGGTACTAATGTTTTATACCATATTCAAGCCTGGATACCATACCAAATACCGAAGTATCAAATTACCAAAAAAATTGATTCAGTTTGGTAATTTGATTTGCGGTATTTTATGCCCAAACCTATTCAAATGATATAATATTCATAAATCTCATAGTATTAAGTGACAATTACATTATTTCTTTATTCTTTTTCAAATTATAAACTTTTCTCAAATTTTATGAATTTCGAATATATCACTGGACTTTCGGATTATACATTACTTGAATTTCGAATACATAAGCAGACATCTGGATGCATAGGGGAAGGATGTATTCAAGAGGAGATGAGAACATCAGAGAGGGGATAGGATTCAAATACGTAGAGGAGGGTTGTATTCGAGAAGGATAGGGATGTATCAACAAGAGGGGATTTTGAAACTTTTTTTGAATGGTAGAAAAATTTAGAGATTATAGTAAAATAAGATGTGTATTTGGATAGTTTTTACATGGAAAATATAAAAATAATATTGAATTTTGAACATTTCAAATATTTTGAACAATGAAAAAAAAAACTCAAAAATTCATTTAGGCCCTTTTTGAAAAGCCACTCTGGTAATTGAAATTGGTATAATTGGGTGTTATTACATTATTTGTCCTGTTTGATTGACCATGAAATTATCTGGTCAGCAAGTAATTGAGTGTAATTGACATGGTGTAATTATACTGTCCAATTCATAAGAGGGGTGTGAATTGCTAGTAATTACATGTAATTACAAGTGAATTACTTTTTAATTTCTTCATTTTATTTCATTTTTTAATTTTTTGTTTCATTTTCTTCTTATTCTCAATCTTTACTTCATGTGATTCCATGCAATTTCTCGTAATATCTAGACAAATCATTTGTATAATTTTGTTAGTATTTCAATTTTTAAATTAAAATAGCATTTTTCTTTTCTTTTAAATCATATTTATGTATTTTATGTTGAAATTTGACATAAGAGTATTATGCTAAATTTTTTGTTTTGAATTTAGGACTTATGTTTTATTTTCAATTTCATTTGTTTCAGGAGTATTGACTCGATATTTTACTTTGCAAGCTATTTTTGTAAGTTAGACTTGATAAATTATCTTTTTTCTCAAATGTTTTATAATTTTATGACATTATATTTATAATATTATTCTTTTTGTGAAACATGTATTTCATGATATTCATAGAAATTATATACTTATACGCTTTATGATTTATTTAATTAAAATATACTAAATTGAAAAATATAAATTAATCATTTTTTATAATATTAGTTAAGAACATATGTTTATTAGTTAATATATTTTTATTAGACAATATATACAATAAATTTTTGATATAATATAATTTATAAATGTCGTTATTTGTCTAATATATTTTTTTTCAATTTTTTTAAATAATTATTTTTATTTTTTTAAAATTCAAAATATAATCTTATAATTATACTTATACAATCAAACAGTACAATATAATTACACTATAAAAAACAAACCGTTCAATATAATTATTAATATATTTATTATTATCTTAATAATTACGTCAATTTCAATTATATGATGATTTTCCAAATCGAGGGTACGTACATAGACTGACTGCTGATTTCGTACACAAATGATTGTTTAGGTCACTAGACAAGATAAATGGGTGTATATATATTTAATAGAGAATTCTATGTGATTATGGGATCCATGACTTGACATAATTTAATTTTTCAAAAAGACTGGACCCCACCAACATCTATACCTAATCTTAGATCAAACATTTATTACATTTTTTGTATAGAAAATGAAATATATTATTTGATTTTAAAAAAATTCATCCTCTTTAGACATTTACTCCTCCACTAATGGTTGAAGCTAAGACTGGTCAACGAAACGGGACGTACCGGTACCGTTCCGGTAGCATTCCGGTTCGTTTCGGTTCGTTTCGGTTCGTTCCGTTTCGGTTGCCTACGGGACGGGACGGGATAGTCTGAACCGGTACACGGAACGGGACGGAACCGTGATTTCGTACCGGTGTACCGGTACCGGTTCATCCCGGTTCATTCCGGTTCCGTTCCGGTCCGGTCCGGTTCCGGTCTGATTTATTTAATATATATTAATTTTTTATATTTTATATTTTATATAATTTATATTTATATTTTTTATAAATTATATTTTATATTTTGACACTTGGCACGACCGGCCCCTGCTTTCCTGCAGTCTGCAGTCTGCACTCTGCAGCTTTTGATAAAGCTGCAGTGCTATGTGCAGCTGCAGCCCGGCCCCCCGCCCCCTACCCTTTTCCCGGACCAACGGTCATTTTAAACGGAAAAAATTAAAACGGCTAGTTTTTTTGTTTTATAAATTAGAGTTGATTTCTAAAAATTTTATATACAAAGTTACAACTTACAAACATAAGTTTGAGTCTTTGAGAGAATATATATTTCCATTCATATTTATAACTTATAAGATTTAGCAATTACGGATTAAACGGAAAAAATTAAAACGGCTAATTTTATTTATTTAATATTTACAAGATACAAGTTATAAATATAACTTATAAAATAAATATTAATGAATATAAGTAATAACTTATAAAGTATAAACTTCAAAAGATTTAAATTTTGAAAACTTTATTAGACTTTACTTGCAAACTTAACAAAAAAAAAAAAAAAAAAAAAAAATCTTTAAAATAAACTTAAGTAAAAAATTATAGTATAAATTTAAAAACTATTAATTTATACTTAAAAAATAAAAAATAATAATTATATTTTCGTAATTCCAAAAAATATCGTCCCGTTAATCCCGTCCCGTTCCATCCCGGTCCGTTCTGGTTCATTCCGGTTCCATCCCGGTATATAGTGGAACGGGACGGAACCGATGAATCATCCCGGTAATTCCGGTCCGGTTCATCCCGGTACCGGTCAACATACCGGTCAACGGGTTCCGGTCCGGTCCGGTACCGGTTCATTCCGGTCCGGTGAACCGGTTCCGGTCCGTTGACCAGTCTTAGTTGAAGCATAGACAATAGTGTCTAAATTATTAGTTTTTAATTTTTGATAAATAAGTAGCAAAGAGGTATTAGGAGAGGGAAATAAAATTTTAACTTACATCTCGATCATAGTGATACGAAATTTTAAAGGTATATATTTTATTTTTAAAAACTTGACTATTCAATTTAAATTACGAAATTCGCAAAGACAAAAAAGTAAAAAAAAAATTGACATATAACAATATGCTAGGCATAGAATAGCATGATATGATGCATTTAGTTAATCAAGTCGTATAATCAATCCATAGTATATCAAAAGTTCCACTTTTTTGGTTTTGGTTTTTTCTTTTCTATTTTATTCCTTCTTCGTTAGTTGTTACAATATTTTTTTAGTACATTAATAGAAATTTGATTAACATTTTAAGATATTGTTTTTATTATATTAATATAAAAATTATCATATTTTTAAATAATTTTTAAATATTAAAATTTAATTTAATTTTAAAAATTAATTAAATTGACTATTAAAAAGCCCAAGATGACAATTAAAATAAATTGTAGAGAATATTTTCTCAACAATGGATTCAACGTCCACTTTCAGACAATTAAGTTTGTTAGCTTCTAAGCATGTTTTCATGATTAGAAAGTGAAATACATATGATCAAATTATTACTCAATTAAAATAAATTATTAAGCACTTTTTGTTATTTAGACAAATTATGTATCATGATTTTGATCATTCAACGTTCAATAGTGAAATAATAACAAAATAAACTCGTGAAGCCACTTATATTTTTTTTTCCCAATGACATAATTAGTTGTTTGACGATTTCACATTTTTCTTCAATTTCTTACATATTCACAAAAAAAAAAAAAAAAGATTAGAGGGGAATGAATGAGTAATTTTTTTTGGGGGTAGTTTATCGTCTTTTTCTTTTGGTAAGAGACTTTATATTTAGGAAAAATTACTTAACTGCACATCATTTTTATTCTTATTTTTTATTATTCTCTATCATTTTAAAATATTACAGAAATTTCTCTTTTTTCTCAAATTCTCTCCTTTCCTGATACATAACTTTCAATCTTCCAATTCCACTTTTTCCTCCTTTTTTTCATGCCTATAATCCCTCCACTATATCACCAGTTACCTCCATTACTCTCTTTTTTAAATTTTAAATATTTTCTTTGCCCAATTAACGATTTAAAGTTAATCAATAGTTTTAATTATTTTTCCAGTTCTTTTTTTTTAACAGGAGAACACGAACAAAGCTAATTATTTATTGACTATGTATCAGATGTTTGTTTTGCATGTGCAGTACTATTTTATAACTAAATTATGTTTAGCATATTCATATTATTATTTTCTTGTATATGACACATAGATACGTCAAACTACATGGGCATGATTCAAAAATACTAATTTATACTATATGTGTCGATCTCAAAACAAACAATAATGTATCTGGTAATAATACAATACTTATCAATTTAAACGAGATACATAAATACTAATGTATCATGCATGAACTAATTTTTTTAGACACGTAAATTTGAATTTATACTAAATGTATCAATTACGTAGCAACTACCACATGGTAATGTATCGATCTCGAACCTAACATCTTATAAGCGACAATTACTTATATAATGTATCTAGTATAAATACAATACTTATCAATTTAAACAACATTCTTAAATAGTTATGTATCATGCACTAATTTTTTAGATATGATACGTAAATTCGAATTTATACTAAATATATCAAATCTAACATCTTATTAACAACAATTACTTATATAATATATCTAGTATACATACAATACTTATCAATTTAAACGACATTCATAAATAGTAATATATCATGCATTATTTTTTTAGATATGATACGAAAATTCAAATTTATACTAAATGTATCAATTACATAGCAATTACCACACGATAATGTATCGATCTCAAATATAACATCTTATGGACAACAATTACTTATTTAATGTATCTAGTCTAAATAAAATACTTATCAATTTAAATAACATACATAAATAGTAAAATGCTAAGTAACAAAAAATTGAAAGGATCTTCAATGAAGTAGGAGAAGAATTTTGCATCTCAAAATTTTCAACAATTTTGAATCAAAATTGAAAGGATCATCGATGAATTGGGAGAAGAATCTTGAATCTCAAAATTTTTGACAATCTTGAATCAAAATTGAAAGAATCTTCGATGAATTTGAAGATTCAAAAGGAAATCTTTTGTCCAACAACAATTCCATCACTTTTTTACCCTTCATAACTCACCTCGTTTACCCAAAATTTTATCAATTTTTTTTAAAGATCATAACATGGTTTCAAGAAGAGTTTAGTCTTTCCACTTGCAACAATGGAAAGTTATTGTGCACTTGGATCTTGACAACAATTAAATCGGTCTAACAGAAATCACTAGCAACCTTTGTGATGTCCACCAGGTATATGAAACAAATTATTTAATGTATCTGCAACTGAAGCCGTCATCTTGTCCATCTGCATACGAGTTTTGTCCCAATCATGATCGAAACGGATAATAACAAGGCGTTCCTTTTCAGCGCGAATGGCTTATCAACGGTACATCCTCTCGACAAAAGTTTTTGAATTAAATCTGAAAGGTTTCTTCCCTGAACATGGGGGAGTATTTTGAAATTTTGAATTTCTTTGTTTGGTTTAGGGTTTGCCTCTTTATGATTGAGAGTAAGAAGAAACGTAAGCGTGATTTATGGAATTTAATTGAATTTTCAATTATTATTTTTTTAGCGCAACAGAAGGATTCTTTCTTGTATTAGAATTAATGTATCCGGATGGTGACTTATGTATCTAAAAGGTATAAATTTTAAAGGATTATTGTAATTAAAAAAAATAGGGATAGAATGTAATTTATTCTTTACACTATGTGATTTAGGTAAGTTATAGTATTTATAACGAATGACGAGAAACTTCAGCAAAATAAATATGACTACGAGTCAAAATCGAAAAAGCAATAATATATTACATATAATAAATTAATTTACTACTTATATAACGGGCAGCTCAATGGAATATATGGCCTAAAGCCAAATCTTAAAAAAGGCCTAAATACATTTCATTCATTTTATTTTATATATTTTAGTTTGACTTAATATATATGATGTGTCAGATATTTTTCGTCTTTTCTCAGTTTGACACCTACTTTAGAATCATCTTTTCTAAGCAGTTTTCTCGTAAATTAAGGCTAAGGCACACACGATAGCAAGAAGCTAGTGACTTCTTTTAGGTCATTAACTATAACTGGCATGAGGTATCGCAGTGGGGCATGTATTCTATTCGGTTCTTGGGTTTGGTCAAGCTTATAATTTTAAATTACATCTCTGCCACTCGTATAACTCGAGTTGTCCCGCTCCTTTCACAATTAAAGTAGCTCGCTTCAAGAAGTAAGATTATACCCCTAGGGGTATGTTATGAGCAAAAGTCCTCTTGCTAGTGGAAGAAAGCAGAGCGGACCGACAGTGGGTCAAGTGAGTTCATATGAATTCACTTCGTTGAAAAAACCCCGTATATATATATATATATATATATATATATATATATATATATATGTATGTATATATAATCATTTTTTAAAATTTTATATGTATATATTAACTCTTGACCCCAATAACACAAGCGTGACCCTTGGTCGAGTGGTGAAGAGGGTTCAATTTTCCCAACAACCTGAGTTTGAATCCTGTTGTCACATTTTAGTTTTATTTTTTATATCTTGAACCCACTTCGTGAAAATTCTAGGCCTGCCACTGAAAGTAAGAGTAGCAAGGTTAGGACCGGCTCAGACACTAGGTAACAAAACGAAGTTAGATACTAATTCCTACAGTTTTTGCAGTGCTTCTTTTACCCATCTCGACCAAAGGCCCTTCTTTCCTCATCCAAAGGACTTTTTCTTTAGAATTTATTTATAGAAAGATGAAATATGTTGTTTAGAAGAGAATACAGATAATCCGTTAGAAGCTATAAGAAGACCATTGCTATCCCGCTATCTCGAAATTCCATGTATTAATAAAGGGGCTTTTAAGCACTTCCTTCATTTTAGAGTTGCGTATTCAACTCACATAAAAAAGTGAGAAGGATTTTGTGCCATTTAGAAGCACATCATGATGCATATCCTCTCTTAGTACAAGATGTGCAAGACTTTTGCCACGAAGAGCTTCTTGCTCTCTAGGCTTGAAAGCAACAATTTGCCTCCTTTGACTCATGCATGCTTGCGTTTATAAAGGTTGAATACTTCTTATATTAGGATAATCATTGTAAACGAATAGTAAGGAAGTGAAACCTTGATCTAATCTTACAAGTGCGAGGATAATCCTCTCAATAGAGTCAATTGGAAAAATATTCTTGCATAATCGTCTATAGGTCAAATCGGATATGTAATTATTGGAAGAAAGAATCGACCACGTCGAAAATTTATGCAAGATATTTGAAATGTTAATAAAACATCAACTAAAGATGAACCTGAATATTTGCATTTAGGATCTGGCGGAGGCCTTACATCTGTAGGGCACTAGCATAGCTATTATTGACTTAAGCCTACTCTTTCTTCAAGATACGAAACGAGCAACAAAAATGGTTTTTCCCATTGTATTTTAGATGGAGTCATCTATGGGGCTAAGAATCTTACCTTTACTTAAATAGGAGTAGCGGTAGCAAGCTCTAGGTCCACGCTTTAAATGATGATAATAAAAAAAGGTAGGGGAGGGGTCGACCAAAGTTGTGGAGATAAGGTGGAAGATAAAAAAAAACTATACTTATAATAATAAAGATAATCTATTCGAATTCATATTCAAAAATGATATTATCAACTATACTTGACTGAAAAAACCAACCAATCTACTATCTTTGTCTCTCCCTTTTAACTTGAGAAATCATAAGAGAAGATTTCGTTGCGTAGAAAGTTGTGCTTAATATCTCCTCCATTGTTGTTATTTTAGAAAAAAAGAGCGAAAAACTTACTTTAGGTAGTGGCCTAAGCGCTTATAGGGCATTCCACACAATGACCAATGAGTTCAGATAAAGTAAGTAGCTCGCAAAAAGGTAGTCCCCGTACCAAAAAGATAGAACTAATAGGAAGATAAGCAAAGATGGTTGAGAGTGGAAGGAATTAACCTCTAAGCCTCAAGGTGAAAAAATATAGCACCTAACAAGGAGTAACTGTATAGGTACCAGTTAAGTGTCAATCTAGTATAATACTGCTCACGGGATAGTTAGTTGATAGCGGAAGCAAAACTTCTTACATTTTTATGACTCTTTGTTCTCGTGACCTCAAAATGATTGACTACATTCTATATAAAGGAGAAAAAAAGATTTATCCCCATATTCAACTACCCATCCAAGAGCATTTGTCTTCAGAATAGTTTCTTCTTCTTTTTCTACGGATTGCACTAAATATACGGAGGTGTGAAAAGAGAAGTTAAAAGAAATAGAAAAATCATAAAAGACGATGATAGTTATCACAATTACATGTATATGGGAGAATACCAATGGAATGAATGAAATACAAATATTTAACATAATATGGTCATAGATCTTATGTTATAACTTTGTCTTGAACGAATTTGTTGATATTGCACGCATAAAGTGTCGTAGCTAGGATCTCTCAAATTATGTTTGAGACTATCAAGCCAAACCCACCCCTATTTTACTAAAGACGAAAAGAGTGACCACCAAGTACAGATAAGGAAATGTTTTTTTCATCCATTAAAGTAAAAGCTCGACAAAGGGAGGGAGGTGTGGCGGGGAAGGAAAAGATTTTTCGAGATCGAGATTTTTTTTCATCTAAAAAAGAAGAAGGCCGAAGATGGCCTACAGTGTGTCTTATCTGAACGAAACACGTTCTTTGACCGCCGTGGTATGATTACCAGGCTCACTCCTTGCAGTCAAGTGACTTTTAACTTCTCTTCGTATTCGCCCCTCTTATTGGGATGGCAGTCTTCGGGCTTTGCCTGCCCTTTCTAATAAAAAAAATTGGCTCAGCCCAAAGAGCGCTGGCAACAATCGAAAGGAAGGGTCCATGTAGCTGATGTGTGCGCCCCCTTCTTAGTCAGTGGGACACAACATGTTCGACATTTACTACAAAAAAAGAGAATCTACTTCAGATAACGAGACCTTTTTGGATATATAATCCCAATCGAGAGTAGAGTAACAGGAAAAACCATCTGACGAAAAACTACTTTCACGTTTGGTTCAGAGAGCACTTTTTCATTGAGAATTCCTTGTTTCCTTTCAGGTGAATTCCCCACCAGTGAATTTCATACTTGTGGAGTCCTATCTATTCCATCTCTCAAGCCCCAAAGAAAATCTCTACCCATCAGACTCCATATATCTTTTGACTCTATATATGTGGGCACCTGAAATCTATGAGGGTTCACCCATCCCGGTTACAACATTCCTTTCAGTCACTAAACTGAGTTATTGAACTCCACCTTCTCGGAATTCCATTTCAAAAAGTCAGGTCCTTTATAATTTTTAAAATATAATTATCTAAAATTAAAAGTGTATAACATACAAAAAAAATCGTTATATATTTAAAATGAAAAGTATAGAATATTTAGTGAATTTGAGGCCTAAAGCAAGTGCTTTACTCGCTTTAGCTTTCAGACGCCCTCTGCTTATGTATAAGAGTAACTTTCACATATAGTAAACATAAAAATCATGTTTGTATGCTATAGCTATAGTTTGCATAGTTGCGTTCCATAACAAACATAAATATGTATATTTTGCTATACATATACAAAAGAGCATCTGTATCATTCACTATATATATACAAAGAAAGCAATTGAGTAATTCGCTATACATATATAAAAGAAAGCAGTTGTATACGAAAGATCAATTGTATAATCTGTGTATGTATAAAACGAGAAAGGGAGAAATACAAAAGAAAATTGGGCAGGGGAACATTTGTTTTGTATAATTATAAGTGTATAGGATGAAGATATATGTATTTGCAAGTGTATATACAATTTTGTCTCGCTTTATACAAACAAAAATACAATTTATACATTTCGTTTCTGTTTATATAAGCGAGAGAGGCGAGGGTGGCGAGCGAGATCTGGGAGAGGGGAATGAAAATATATGTATATATACAATTTCCTCTCGCTTTATACAAACACTAACATATGTTATACATTTGTATTAGTATAAAAGTGAGAGAGGTGAGCGAGACTGCCACCAAACGAGAGTGTGAGAGAGATTCGACCTTTGAGAGAGACGAAAATAGTAATAGTCTGTTATAGGGTACAATTAGATCAAATTATTTTTATAGCATTTAATTTAAATTAATAGTTTGCAAGTATATACAATTTCCCCTATATATAAAGCAATAAGTAGAGCAACTTCCGTTAGTAAGGGTCTTTTTGGAACTAAAAGTTAGAATTTCTCTACATATATCACAAAAATAATCGAGATAATTTATCGACACAAGTATATCAATATGGTTGGGGATGGAAATGAGTTATGAAAAAATATAGGATAACACAATTAGTTAGGGTGAGATCCTGGCATTTCACTGTGTATTAGATTGTGAAGAAGTTATTGTTTAAGGAATTATGGTCTAATTAGCTTCAAATATCATTCAAAACAAAGAGTGTCCAATTAATATCAACAATTGTTGGTAAAATTAAATGCCACATACACTTTTGGTTGATCTCATTTCATATTTATTTGTTAAGCCTAAAACATCTTTTACCTGCAATTATCAATCAAAATTGGGAAAACAGAGACATTAATTTGTTACTTGCATGGCACCTTAACTGCCCGATTAGGGCATCTCATGCGGAGTCCTAAAAGTTGGAACTCAAACTAAGTAAACGTTTGGTCATGTGATACCATATCACGATATGATATCATGAGATGGAATCATCGTTTGGACATGCGACTTTACGCTGATTCCATCTCATGAGATGTGATACCATATTTACCAAAAACCATGATATGGAATCACATGGGAATATCATATCATAATTTGAGTTATATTAATACAAAAATTGATCCACGAGTTTATATTTTGTTAAAACAACCTCACATTTATGTATACTAACCATTTATTTCACATGTAAATAAAATTTATAATCACATCATTACTTTTTAAAATTTATTATTCTCACCGACATAAAATTTATTATTCTCACCAACATATAGTCACTTTAACTCACGCTTCACGATTGTTGAATAATAAAATCTTGAAGAGCCCGTGAAAGGTGTTTCATTTTTACTCTAATATATTGATGAAACAATTACTTAAGTGGAGAACAAATAACTTTGTAATTTATTATACGATTTAATAATTTTTTGTTTATTTGATAATATTGAATAAACAATTGGGGCTACTTTAATAGTTTTAGAACTTATGAGATTTTTATGTTTATGAGAAAATATACAACACCAAAATTTCATATTGCATGTCCAAACAAAACTTCAATTTATATCATTATACCATTTTGCATGGCCAAACGGGCCATAAGAATTGAATGGAAAAATAATATTTCCTCCTTTGTTCTCAATAAACTGTCTTTCATTTTTAGTTCTGGTCACACAAACATCTAATTTATTTAAATCATAAATTTCAAATCTTCAACTCCGTTAAGTCCACCCAAGGATACATTTCGGGTTGAACATAAAATATCAAAAATTAAATTTCAAAATCAAACCAAAATTTTGGTAATTTTGTATTCGTTATGATAATCGAAAGTAAAATCTTAGAATTACGTTATTCAGATTTGGTATGAGACATTAGTATCATTTGATATTTGTTACTTTCCAAATATCAAATTATTTATTTAATGAGGGTCATATATCAATAGGTTTCGTCCATTACTCATTAGGACAAATTTAAAAAAAAAGGTTAAAAGGCTAAACATAAACAACCTAAATACATATGTTTTTTTTTTTTAGATATGTCAGTTTACTTTTCTTGATATCTTTTTACTTGTTGATGTTCTATATGTTGTGCCTCAACATAGAAAAATAGAAATAATTGATATAATAGATTTAACTTTGTAATACAAGTTTAATTGATCGAGTTATCAAATGAAAATTTAATTATTTATTATTTGATATTTACTTTTAGCTATCAATTACCAAACTCGAAATTGAATTTTTTTGAAGTGGATATCAAATGTCCACTCCTATTCAAACACGTGAACTGGGTGTAGTTATAATTGACATGTGAACAACCTAGCATGAAAAATGGAAAGATAAAATGTAATAGATTTAAATTTATAATACAATCGGCTATAACTTTAAACGGTATTACCTAGAGCTGCGTATAGTCGCTTTGGTTTGATTTTGAAGGTTATCGATTTTTCTTATTTGTTATCGGTTCGAAGAGATGCTAATTCGTAATCAGATCATTAAGATATAGACTTATCGGTTATTGGTTTGTATATTTTTTATCGTTATCAGTTCGGTTTATCAGTTTAATCGTTAAGATTTGACACACAAAAAAAAATTAAAAATCACTTAGAAACAAGGTGACAAACCAAATGAACCATGCACACGAGTTCACAAGTTACATTTTGCTCAAAAGCAAACATTTTTACATTGTAGAATAACCAAGTGTTTGAGACTACAAAAAATAAAAGTAGGAAACCAAACTCTAAGTCAAGGACTTTATATACAAAAATGGTATAAATATAGTTATTTAATTTACTATCGCCTCATCGTTAACCTTTTAAGAAAAAATCTCAAACTATTAAGAACCGATAACCCGATAAGAAAAAAAAATCAGAATCCTTACCGAAAATGCTAAAGAATCCCAATACTAATAAACCAATAGGCTTTTTTTTTCGATTCGAATTATCGATTTCAATTCGATTTTGAACAACCCTATTACCCAATACCGTATCAAACTAAAGTTTGATTGACCTAATTACCAAATCAAAATTTAAGTATCTTATATTTGATATCTACTTTTAGCTACCAATAACCCAACTCGAAAGTAAAAAATTCTGAATACCGAAAGCCCACTCCTATTCATGTAAAAAAAAAATAAAAAAATTTGCTGGCTATGGGGTTCGAAC
The DNA here is from genome assembly GCA_022817965.1 of Solanum lycopersicoides. NCBI lineage: Eukaryota > Viridiplantae > Streptophyta > Magnoliopsida > Solanales > Solanaceae > Solanum > Solanum lycopersicoides. The sequence goes on along the minus strand of CM040622.1, from coordinate 12,883,883 downwards.
CCATGCGCACTTATGTGCAGAAGATCTTAAGTCTTCCCCCTTAACCTCTCGGGCAAACCAGCTTCATGTTCAAATTTTCTAGAATACCTATTTATTCTATTTGACTCTTATTACCCTTTTTAAATCAGAAAATTTCATAGAAGTACACTTACCTAACTTATATTATAAAATATAGACCAAATTTTTATCTTGCAAATCTGTTAACCCAAAATTCAATTTGTTATATACAATAATATACATCTAGTATACAATACAAAACTTTCATATTTATTTCGAAAAAGGGTCATACTTGTGTTTATACTCTCACAAATAAGTTATATTTATCTTTTTAGAGTACAATAGGGCTAAGTATGACCATTTTAAGTACAAGAGAAAATATCATCCTCTAGTTGGATGAAAAGGGCAAATATGTTGAAAAATATAGCAAAGGGCTAATATGACTTGTTTGTGAGAGCATAAGAGCAAATATGACCCTTTTTGAGAATATACGTACACATATATTGATGACATGATGATTTAACGCCATAGAGGTAAATATGATCATTTTTAGAGTACAAAGAAAAATGTCACCCTAAAATTGGATGAAAAGAGGAAATATGTTGAAAAAGTATAGCAAAGGGCCAATATGACTTATTTGTGAAGGAGTACAAAGCAAATATGACCCTTTTTGAGAGTGTAAGCGTAAATATAACTTTTTTAGAGTACAAGTGCAAATATATTGATGACATGAGGATTTAACATTGTAGGGATAAATATGATCATTTTTTGGAGAACAAGGATAAATATTACCCTAAATTAAAGTTGGATGAAAAAGAAAAATATGTTAAAAAAGTATATCAACGGACAAATATGACTTATTTGTGAGAGTATAAGGCAAATATAACCCTTTTCCGTACTTATTTTTCAAAATGATTTAAAAACTTGATATATAATATTATATATCCAATATACAATAATATACGAAACTATAAAAGATGTTTATACACTCATATACAAGAATATAATCTTATATATTAATGTATAAAATATATACTCATGTTTTTTCTTGAATCTAAGAACCAAATTCATCCCCAAAAAAAAAAACCCTCAAAAATGACACCTATCACCTAAACTTTAAGATTTAGGCTTGTAACTACATAACCAATCTGTTGCAACAATACTCAGTCGAAACAGAGCTTATTTGTGAAAACTCAATTTTCACAACTTTAAAGTTTCGAACTTCAACAATAGTTGAAAACCATTTCTCTATTGGATTTGTGAAAGAAAAATGAATTTGTTATGCTTGTATTGTTTATGCAAAGATTATTTCTCATCATTGTTCGGTTTGATATACTAAAGATAAAATATATTGCACAATATTTTTAAAAAATATTTGTACACAAATATAACCTCCACAAATATGCATGGCGGAAAAGTTGTAAAAAATATTTTGAGGAGCAATTGAGTCTTTAACCATGCTAATACATACGTTAAATCTCCTTGCATAATCAATAGAATGAATTTCTATGTATTAATAATAAAATCTTCAATACACAATAAAATGTTACAGACATTAGTTATACATAGGCGGAAAAATCCTAATCAACTAACTAATCCATCAGCTCACATGCCAGTCACCCTAACAAGTAACAACCAAGTAATTAACAAACTAATGAAGTAATAACCAATCTAATTAACCAAACTAATAACCAATAAACACTAGTAACCAGTAAATCAATGTAATAGTAAATCAATATCTGAATACACCCCCTCAAGCTAAAGGGTATAGAACATTTAAGTACACTAAGCTTGCCCAAAAAATGCAAATATTGAGCTTGAATCAACCCCTTTATCAATAAGTTTAAAACAAAAAAAAACTTTGAGCATGAACATAGAAATTTTCAACCACCCCTCCTTTGATCTTATTCCTCATAAAGTGACAGTCTATTTCTATATGCTCGGTCCTTTCATGAAAGACTGGATTAGCTGTCAATCGAATGACTGATTTACTATTGGTAGGTTTGTCTTGTAGCCAAACCCCTTTCTCTACTATGCATTTTAAGTAACCACTCTAGTAGCTGCCTTCCAATGTTACTTCTTACATAAAATGATTAAGAGTTTGTATTGCATAACTAATATCTGATGGTGGCATAAAGAAGCTTACCAAAAAGTCTTTGGTATCGAGTAATATCATTGAGGACAGTGTCTCTAGAGGAGCTAGTCATTGAATCATGTTCCAGTAAAGTGAGTCTCAGGTTGGATCCAAGAAGAGTAGGAGCATGTTTGGCATCAACAATAAGCTCTAACATGTATTTTTTTTGATTCAGAATGACACCCTTTGAAGATCTCAGCACCTCAATACCTAAAAATACTTGATCTTACCTAGCTAGCTAGATCTTTTAGCTTGAATGGCTTACGTAAATTGTCCTTAGCTTTAGTGATCAGTTTTGTATTATTACCTGTGATTCATAGATCATCAGTATAAACTATATAATTACTAGGTCTTCACCCTTCTTCAAGGTAAATAAAGAGTAATCATGCGCACTTTGAGTGAAAACAGAAGCCGATAAGGTAAAATTGTTTTGTTGGATCGATCACTCAAAATCTTTGGTCTTTATCCATATCAGATGAAAAAATGAGATCACTTCATGGTTTAGTGACTTGCTTAAGGCCATACAATGACTTGAGAAGCTAATTGGACACTTTGATTTCACATGATCTTTTAAAACCTTCAAACATTTCCATTTGCACCTCTTTAGACACAATACTATCTCTATTTTAGCAACATGAGAAACTGTATGTATCCTTCTTTTTTGATATACCTTTTAGCTACCAGTCTGAACTTAAATCTTTCCACTTCACCATTTGCCTATCTTCCATCTTATATATCCATTTGGATTCAACTGTATTCAATTCCACTACCATCCAAGTATTGTTATCCTCAAAAGCCTGAATGTTTCTGTTTCATAGTTTAAAGCCACTTTTTATATTTGGTTGTCTGTCAAAAGTATTTGTATTCAACATAATCAAAAACCAGCTTTCTCAAAATAGCTTTTATAACAAGGAGTTAAGTTGTCATAGCAACGATGATTCGCCATAGGATTGTCTAGTACTGCTTTGCTTCTTACTGCTAGTGATGGCATAGTCTTTCACCAAAATAAGTGCTCTGAAGTCCTTTAATAGGAGAGTGGGAAGCATCGACAGTTTACGAAGAGAGGGTAAAACCACTACATTAAGTGGTGTTGGTGCTTGAATAGTCTCGTATGAAGGTTGTAGGGATGAATTATAATTAATGATCATATGTTACTTCATGCCTATGCTTTCTTGCAATTTCACCTTTAAAGATGTTATTTTTCATTCTCCATTTTATTTTATTCCATTGAAAAGGTCCTGAAAGACACAAAATTCATTATACAAAGATATAAAGCATGACAATTCCTTTGTAATTTAGGAGACTGTTAAGAGGTTGATCTTGAAGTGTGATACATATAGGACATTTTTCTACCTCATTATCAAACATACATGTTTCAAGAGCACGATTGATTTCCACCTTGTCTGTAACACCCCGTAACTAGAAAGAAGTTAAAAATTAGAAAGTCTTCTTTTGGAAAGAATATAAAAATCTGGAAAATCTGTTAAGTATGTTAAGTTAGGTTTTTGGTCAACTTCAAACGACATAACTTCTAGTTCAATATGAGTTAGGTGTATTTACAGATATAACATGAAAGATATTGGATTAATCTTTTCAACGCCACCGAGTTCGCACGATTTTGAGTTTGTATGAGTGAGATATGTTCATTTGAAGTTGGGATATTCAAATAAGGAAAGTCTAATCCGCATTTTAGAAGGGCATGGTCTTTTCCATACCCCGTGACTTAATTTCGTTTTTTGGTAATTAATTGGGGTCTAAGCTAATAGGATTTAGTTTATGCTTCTATAATATTGAGTTAGGGTTTTAGAGAAGAGAAAAAAATAAGAGAAATGAGGAGAAGGAACAAGAATCATCAAGTTCTTCAAGAATCGCTTGTGGATTTCGTCAACGAGTTATTCCTACGAGGTATGTGAGTTCTTACAACATTGGATTCATTCACCCATGCGTCAATACATGTTTAATTGAGTGTGAATTCATCCTAAAAGTTAAAAGTTTGAATATTTTTATGTGTGTTCTTGAATTTACATTCGTTCTTGAATTTGGGATGAGATTGAGGAGTTCTTGAGAGTTTAGGGTCGATTTTAGAGTTGTGTTTGATTAGGTTCTTGTGTACATATGTTGGGTATCTGAATCTAAAGAAAAGTGGAGAAAAAGGATCAAATTTAGGCATTTTGGGGTTAGAAAAACGAAGAAGGAACAAACCGGGAAAATCTAGATACCATGTCCGCGTCGCGAAATATTTCCTCATGAAGACAAAAATGTTCTCCGTGTCGCGAAGTGGTCACAGATCATTCTGCCACCAAATTTATATGCATCTCCACGTCGCGGACATGCTTCTAGACAATGATTTCTCGATCTTTTCTCATGTTTAACAATCTAAAAACACTCTTAAACATCATGAGATCTTTCCAATAACAAATCACAATCCTTGAATCCATAATTCAATTCAAGGATCAAGTAAGAGTCAAGTCAAGAGAAGTTAAGAGCAAAGTCAAAAGAAGTTCGTATAGTCTTTCAAAAGTCTTTTACAAATGTTTTAACCTTGTTTTAAGACTTGAGTTTTGAGTTGAGTAAAAAATAAAGATTGAAGTCTTTTCCTAAAAAGAGTATATCAGAACTATGTATTCCCAAATAGTAAATGTTTTCACATTTAAACAAGAAAGGGAATTGATATTTCCAAAATAGCCTTTGAGCTAGTTTTTTAATAAAGAGTAAATGTTTTCACATTTAAATAAGAAAGGAAACTGAGAATTCCAAAAGAGCCTTTGAGCTAGTTTTCAGTAAAGAGTAAATGTTTCACAATTAAGCAGGAGAGGAAACTGAGATTTCCAAGATAGCCTTTGAGCTAAGTTTTGAGCAATTATCTCAAACCACAGAAAGAATATTTTTAAACATAAAGAGCTTGTATATTTTGGGAGTAGTATAGAGCACCGATATGGGGAAGAGTTCAAACAACTCCGATCCAGCATAAACCATGTAGCCACCATGGATAGAAAGGTTCATACTTTTTAGATGATTCCTTTAGTGATTTTTAGCATAGACTAGTGGATCCACTTAGTAGTTCCGATTCTATACCCTCGGCAAGGTATATGACGGCCCTGGCAGCGTGAGGCAAAACATTGTATCATCGCAATAGCTCTTACGTGATGGTTGTAGGTTAGAGAAACTCCTACAAAAGTAATTGTATTCTTATATACATAGTTTATTTGTATTTTTACATACATTTCAGATATATATGTATGCATACACAAAAAGTTGACATTTCTTTTCTTTATATTGCACTTGTTTTAAACTTCTTTATATTGAAATGAGTTCAGTTATGTTGAGTTGAGTTGAGTTAGGTAAGTTCTTTAGGTCCTTTCAAGCTTATGCCTTATTTTAGAATTCCCTTCGCAAACTCGTAAATTCAATGTATTGATTTCATTTGAACTATATCTTCTTATGATGCAGACACATGTAACTAGGATCAACATCCAGCGCCTCGTTGATCCAATTTAGCACTCACAGTCTTGTGATGAACCTCATTGCTTCCGGAGGATCCCTTTTATTGCTTTCAGTTTTATTATTAGTTCATTCGAATATCGTGGGTCTTGCCAACTAATTTTTATTTGCACTTTATCCCCTAGGTTATAGTATAAATATATGGGACATTCATTTGTAAATCATCAAGCAAGTTTTAAAGCAATCTTCCAAGCTAATACAAAGTCTTCTTCCAAACCTTTCAAATCTTTCTAAGTCTTTCTTTACATTCTCTTAGTGATCTAGCTTCAAAAGACTTACTTGAGCTTACAATAGCGTGAAAGATTCGTGAGTAAGATGTCGAGTGCTACACAGAATATTAGTAAGACTCTTAGTCCGTGATAATCTAGTAGCAGAGCAAAGATTTGCACTAAGGAAATGGCTAACGAAGGGGACGTAAACGCCGCTAGCACCACCAACGTCAGGCTGGAAGGTGGAAAGAAGAACCGCAAGGGAAAGAAGCAACAAAAGAGTAATGAGGAAATGTTGCTCAACCCCACACCAAACGAGGTGCTAACATCTCACCCGCCTTCGACCACCAAAGCAAGTGACGATGAACTTGGCGAGGAGGCCATCGACGTCACTGCTAGAGACAAATGGGTCGCACGGTTTGAAACAGCGAGGCAGGTGTGGAAATATTAGGTCGGTGTTTGAACGTGACCGATGGAAAGTTCAAGACTCTCGAGGACTTCACGCTTGAGGAGACCGACAACCTTCAAAAAGAGTTGGAGGGACGCCAGCATGCCGAGTTTGAGATGAAGGATGCTATCACTTACTTGGAGTGTCGGCTCATGGAGGCATTGAGCACGATTGAGACCATGAAGGTCGAGATAAAAACATTGAATGAGGGCGTGAAAGTTGGAGAATTATCGTCTTTTAACCGAGATAAAGAGGCCAAGGTCAAGGCTCCCAAGCCACCTATGTTCAAATGCGCCCGTGATGCACAAGAGGTGAAGAATTTCTTGTGGCACTTGGAGAATTACTTCAAGTGTAACCGAGTGAAGAGCGATGAAAACAAGATCAACACCGTAGTGTTATATCTTTTGGAGATAGCCATGTTGTGGGGAGGCGTAAAGAGTTGGAAATAGGGAAGGGACTTTGCACCATTGACACTTGAAAGCAATTCCAAGTGGAGTTCAAGAAGGCGTTATTTCCTAACAACATCATCTATGAGGCGAAGCGCAAATTTAGGGAATTGAAGCAGACATGCAACACTCAGGCATACATGAAGAAGTTCACCACCCTCACGCTTCAGATTCCCAACCTCACGGCTAAAGATATATTTTTTTCACTTCATGGATGGGCGGTAAAATTGGGTCAGGGCAGAGTTGGAACGCTGACAGGTCAAGACTATCAATAAAGTCATCACGCAGGCCGAAACTTTGACAGAATTCAAGCATGAAAAGCCTGACAGAGCCGGAGGAGAGGAAGTGAGAGGTAGACATGACCATAGTGGAGGAGATCATGACGAAGTCGAGGAGCAGCGACCACACCCCAAGAATCATGATACCTACAAGTCTGATGGCAAGAAGTTTGGACGTTAAAGCAACATTGAGAAAAAGACAAATCCTACAAAGAGAAACAGTTGCTACATATGTGATGGGCCGCACGACTATGAAAAGTGCCCTGAACTAAAGAACCTTGGTGCTATCCAGTGAGAGCGGAAAGAGAAGGATGCACAAGAGCAAGGATAAGGCGCAGAGACGATACATTTGGGCTTGATAGGACTATGCGGAGCCATCGCGAAGCATTCAGGGAAATCAAATAAATACAACGCGCAATATGTAGACATCACGATCAATGGAAGATCCGCTCATGCTATGGTAGACACATGTGTAGAGGCCAATATCATGACCAAGACGGCAGCGACAAGGTTGGGGCTGAGTTACAGTCCAAGTAAAGCCCAACTCAGAACGATCAATGCACCACCGACTCTCATATGTGGAGTCGCGCATAGAGTAAGCCTCACGCTAGGCGAGTGGCAAGGTAAAACCTACTTCAGTGTCTCTCCTTTAGATCTCTTTAATATAATCGTAGGACAAGATTTCTTCCAAGAGCGTCACGCAGTGATAGATCCTTACCTCCAACAACTTTTGATCATCGATCAAGAAGGATCATGTATGGTGCCTCTGGTTAAGGTACCAAAACCTTAAGAACAAGTACGACTAACGACCATGTAGCTTGTGAGAGGCCTTAAGAAGGAAGATCGACATTTGTAGGCACCATTGCTAGTTCGAAAGAAGAAATGGTGCAAAAGGGTCCATTGTTGTGATGCCAAAGAAATTGCCAAGGCGATTGCCTCGTAGGAAGGAGGAAGATCATAAGGCCAGGCTAGAGGAGATAAGAAAGCAATTGAAAGAGTTGCAAGAGGGCCTTGATCAAGTCAATGGACTATTGGTCCCACATGCACGAGATTCGAATGCCTATCCAGCGGCAATACGATGCGGTCGTTGCATCAATAGGTGGGGCAGAGTATCATGTCCCGCCACTTAATAGTTCAACTATGGCATTGGGAAAATGGAGAAGAATCTGGAGTTGTGGGGAGGTTAGTAGAACACTCTAGAATTTCCTAGAAAACTCTAGAATTCCATAGAAAATATCTTGGAAGACTTTAGAAATCCCTAGAATATGTAGAGAATTCTAGAAAGGGACCAAAGTGTAATTATTAGAGGGTCTTTCCAAGTAATTTTTATTTGCACTTTATCCCCTAGATTGTAGTTTAAATAGATGGGGCATTCATTTGTAAATTATCAAGCAAGTTGTAAAGCAATCTTCCAAGCTAATACAAAACCTTCTTCCAACCTTCCAAATATTTCTAAGTCTTTCTTTACATCTAATACAAAACCTTCTTCCAACCTTCCAAATATTTCTAAGTCTTTCTTTACATTCTCTTAGCGGTCTAGCATCAAAAGCCTTACTTGAGCTTATATTAGTAAGATCCTAAGAACGTGACATAGGCTTGATTTATGGAAGGTGTGACTCCTTTCAATAATATTTGTCTATGATCCTGCTCATATTATTAATTCAAACCACTAAATAATTGAATCAGCCTTAGTTGTTGAAGTTGCTCGACATACTTATTTGATTGAAGACATGAGCAACTAGAATTCGATACCACAACATTATAGTCATCACTACATAGTGTTTTCATCCTTGTTAAATAATGTAATGCATGTTTTACTAGAAAACTAAATAAAAGAAAAATGACTAAGTTTCGAAAAGTCGATTAAACTTATGATTTAAGAGAAATCGAATTTTCAAATAAACAGAGTCGCCACTTAATTTTTTTTGGTAAAAATCAAGAAAAAACATAAGTTTTCAAAAGATTCAAACATATAAAAATCAATTTGAAATCATAAGGGTTCGAAGTTCAATGTACATTCCGATAAGGTGTTAGGCCCTCGAAATGCCCGCTAACTTGCGGTTGACTGGCGATTTGACTAAAATGACTTTTTCAAATAATTTCTAAATTTTAACTAAGGATAGAAAGTTCATTTTTCATTTTTATTTACTTACTATCATTATCATTTTTTCTAATTAATTATTTTTAAGGGAAAGTAACTAAAGAGGATTATTCTAAGGGAATAAATTCTAGTTGCAAGACAACTAATGAAATAACATATAAAAGAAAAGTAAAATAAAATAAAAATATTTTTTTAATTAAGCATAAGAAAAAAAAATGATTTCTCTCAGGGATTTAATTAAATAATAATTAAAATATAAAAAAGTTAGTCAACATAATAACAATAAATACAAGAGAGAGGGAATATCAAATTTGGACTTTTAACCCAAACTCAATTAAATAGACCTTTTGGCCCACTTGCTCTCCTTCAATTTTCTGATTTGTCTCATTGGGCTTTGGCCCATTTTTTGCAACACCTGAGCTACTGGGAAATTGTTTAAGGTATACATTTAGTGTATATCACTGTATACGGGCCATGTTCAATCAATTTTGAGCCTTTCGAAACCTGCATTTCGTCGAACTTTATATTTTCTGCATTTCACCTGTACTTTCACTTTTTTTGCACCTGTATATCATATCTTTTGACTGTATACGAATGTATACAATTCGTATACAGCCGATATATCAACCTGTTTTCGACTTTTCGGGGATGGAAAATTCAATTTCCAGCCATCTATTCACCTTCTTCCACCTGTACACCAGTTTTAAAGGGGCTGACCGACTCAAGAATAAATGATTTAGCCTCCATGGCTCAACAAGAGATCGCGAGGAGGGAAATGGAGTCCAAATGGACTTGAATCGATATCACATGCAACAAAAATGAGGATAATTAATTAGAAATCATGGAACAATTAAGAAAAATGGAATAAGAAGAGTTACTGATCTTCATGAAAGCAAACAAGTATAGAACAAGCTCTTTAACAAAAAAAAAAAAAAAGAAGCTACATGATGGTCATTATAAATCCAAAACATGCTTTCTTAAGATAAGATCGTAATAATCCTAAACAAATAAGAATTGAAATAAACCAATCAAAAATGCTAAAGGGTCACTTCTCGAGTAACTTTAAAATGTAAATAAAGAAGTGATTATACTTTGTTCAAAGGCATGATATTCAATAAAGTTATCAGTGAATAAAACAACAAAAACAGAGGTTGCACATGGATAAAATAAGATAGATCACACCATGATAAGTAATAAGCAATCAACGTAACTCAAAATATAAAGAGAGGAAAGCATGTTGCCTATTAGACAAATATCCCACTTCGAGCAATAACAAAACTAAATTTATCCATGGGGACCTAAAGATGACATCTTCTTATATTAGAGTGTCAAAATAATATTGGAGGCAATAACCAACTAAATCATCTTAAGCAAAGGAAGAAAATAGTTGCATCCAAATAACTAATCATGGAAACATTATTTTTTCATGTTAAACACCCACACAAATAGGCACAAAATAACATCCACAGGGAAAAACAGTGATGGGTAAATAAACGACTAAGTTAAACAACGAGTTATACTCATGATGGATGTTTTCTAAATGATGCAAGGACGGGAGGATTAATTTCTAAAAAAAAAAAAAGTAACCTTGGTTAAATCGACACATAATGATAGCGGAGTTATGGACATAATACCATAAGTTGAAACCAAAATCATACATACATCAATCTGGCCGAGCGGGAATCTATATACACAAACTAGTATTAACAAGAAACCATCACAGTAAAAAGAACACGAAGGCAGTAGCCTGAGCTATGGTCACGTTTTTATCACACTGATGAAAAGCTAAAGCAAACAACATCTCCATTATACTAAGATTGGAAAACTGAAATTTTAAACAAAACAAAGAAACATTAAGACAAATTCGCTACTCTAACGGTAGGCTGAAGATAAAACACGCAAGAAGACTAATAAAGAACGTGAGGAAGTGTACCTATTTATTTCAATGTATCCTTCCCTTTGTACCGACTCCAAAACTTCCAACCTCTAACAATGAAGAAACGGAGGATATTTATAGCTAAAAAAGGGGAGAAATTTGGGATGGATTTGGAATGCAATTCGAAATTCGAATTGGAGATAAGGTTGAAAGTTGTCACTGTACCATTTTCAACGGATAGAGAATGGCATCCGTCCGATTTCTGAGCGGAGGACGAAGAAGCAACATGATCTTCACTCCTGGAAGATTCTTCGTATGGAGAGGAAGACGCGCGAGCTGGGCTCGGGTCGCGATTTTGTTTCTGGATTTCACAAAGAAGACGAGTAATAGGGGCTGACTATTGTCGCTGGAATTTGGTATTGGAAGTAGGAAAATTTTCAAAATGTCAATATTTTGACATTAAGGTTTCTTTAGCCACACTTTCAATATTTATTTAAAATGTTTTATTTTACTTTGTTATGTATTTAATTTATGTATTTTCTATTTGTTTGATTTTCAAGATCACAATTATTTAGAAAGGAGAAAATCAAGGGAGATATTTTTTAGAAAAAGGAACATATCACTTAAAATTCTCATCAGTTACAATTTCAAATAAATTTCCTTTTCATTCTATTAGATCAACTTTCCTTTTTATTATGTTTTCATTATAATTGTATATCAATATTTTTTACATTTTATGTGCTCATTTTACCATTCAAATTAAAATTGATTTTTTTTTTTACTTTCAAACTACAAATTGTATTTTGGTGATCAAAATTGTATTACATGATTGCCAAATATATATTTCTTTGTTTTCTGTATTACAAAAATATTATTGATTGTATCTATATGAATATGATTTATATGAATTTGATTTATGATAGATACAAGATTTTGGGGAAAATAACATACTTGGTGGAAATAATAAATCTGTTGAGGAAGGATAAAATATTCTAAAAAAATAAATACAAATTGACTATGAAAGAAATAAGAATACAAGATTCTGGAAAACAGATAGCATACATAGTGAAAATAATATAATCAGGATACAATATTCTAAAAAAGATACAAATTAACTGTTAAAAAATATGATACATATATGCTTAAGAAATACAATTTCATATGAGATAGCATACATAGTGAAAATGATATAATCATAATACAATATTCTAAAAAAATACAAATTGATTGTTAAAAAGTAGGATACATCTATGCTTAAGATATACATATTCATATGAGATACGTATTTGAATGACTACAAATAAAAAAAAATGCAATGTTCTTAATAAAAATACAAATGATGAGTAAAAGAAAAATAATTGACAAACAAAAATTAATATGAATACTATTCTGGTATGAATACAATTTTACAACCTTTTTCTTTGACTATCTCTTTCTTCTTCGTCTGCTTTGTTCCCTTTTTTCAAATTTTTTCACCAAATTTAAATCTGAATTTGTGTTTACTTGTGCATTAGTAACCCTATAAGCAAAACTCGAAATTATTAAATATGAATATACAAAAAAAATTAAACAATATATTATGTATGAATGCTAATGTGGATAACTACAAATAACAATCTACTAAATCTCAAATATGAAAACAAAATCATAAAAATTCAAAACATAGTGTTTCAAATACTAAAAATCCGAAATGCATAAATAATTGATGAGTATGTTAACAAACTCATATAAAAATCGAAAAAATGACGAAAAATCTGTAATACATACAATCCAAAGTTCAACATAATTTTTTATTTTGAAAATAAAATCTCGCAAAATAACTTATGATTTTGAAAATACCTTTATGTATTGAAAGATTTCTTGAATTAATCGATGAATCTGAACAAATTGGTATGAACTTGAATAATTAGTTCTTTTTCAACAATCATAGAGAGAATAATGGTGAAAATTTGGTAAAAGAGAAAAAAAAAATTGAAAACCTGAAAGATGAAAATAAATTTAATGGTATTCAAGTCTATTAAGAAGTCTAAATTGATAGTGAATGTATTTAATGTTGGAGTGTTCTGAGAAATAAAAGAAAAGACAAATAATAATATTTGAATACAAATTATTTTTTAAAATATTGACATTTTGACATTTTAAATAATTATTTTAAAGTGTAGATGTTTTTACTAATTAAGTTAGGAATTGTGACTAGTTTACTAATTTTCCCTTGGAGGGGTCGAGAGATTATTGGGTTGGGAATTGGGGTTACTGAAGAAAAAAATGGCACAATAAGACAACATATAGACTTTATTGGCAATAAATAACCCACTTTAAACTTTTTAGCAAAAAAAATTATTTTAATATTTATTTGGCATTAAATAACCATATTCTTTTTTCTTAAAAATGATTTTTTTTCCTGATTTTCTCACTTTATTTCCTAACAGTCATGTTTTTATTTTTTCTCTTTCTTCTCTCCTTATAATCTGTCAACAATTTTTTTTTTTACTTATTCTTCAATTCTCTCTTTCTTTCCTTTTTTTCTCCTTCTTTCAAGTTTAGGATTTCTATCTTTTTCACTATATTATTTCCATTAAAGATCAATCACAACACTAACTCTTCACAGTAACTCAAATCATACTAATTTTATTTATATTGATTGTCTGGGTTATTTTTTAAAAATTGAGATTTTCTACATTCTTTATCTTGCTTTTTACAAATTGTCGTATTTGTATTTTTTGCAACGTTTTTCTCCCCCAAAAATTTCAATATATCATGATTTCTTGAATTGAGATTTTTTCAATTTCTAACAATTAATTAATTAATATATTTATGACAAGTTTTTAAAATATTAAATTTTGTTGATTGAATTTGATGATGAATATTTATTTTGTATCCAACAAATGTATCTAAGTTTGTTAATGAATACAAATGAACACATAATAATTATTAATGAATTTCGTTGATTGCATTCCAAAATAGTAATGCAAGCATGTAAAATTATAAAGATACTAATGCAAACAAATGTATGCCAATTTATAAATGAATATGGACGATTGTATCCAATACAAATGTATACCTATGTAAATTTGAAAAATATTAATGCAAATAAGTGTATACCAATTTATTATGAATACGAACAAATGTATACAATACAAATATAAAATTAGAAAGATATTAATGCAAACAAATCCATACCAATTTATAAATGAATATGAACGAACGTATCCAATATATAAATGTATACCTATAATAAAATTTGAAAGATATTACTGCAAATAAATGTACATGTATATCAATATATTATGAATACGAACAAATGTATCCAATACAAATGTTTGTCAATCTATTATATGAATATTGATTAATGAATACTAATGCAAACAAATGTATACAAATTTTTTAAGTGAATATGAATTGAGTTCAAAGGCAAAATAATTGGCAGGTAATGAACTCATAGGAATACCTTTGAAATAAGAATAATCATGATCAAAATATTATTTGTTAATTTTAAGAAAAAGATATAATTCTAAACTATATTTTGCTAGTTTTAAGTGGAAATGGTTGAAGATAGAATAGAGATGGTATTAATTTTATTTTTTAAAAATAAAATACAAAATAATTTGAAAGAAGAGAGTTTTGAATAATCCCTTGCTAGTTTTAAGGAGAAATAGTTGGAAGTTAGAAGAGAGGTGGAATTAATTTTCTATTATTATTTCAAAAAATACGTAATAATTTGAAATGAGAGAATTTTAAATAATCTTTTGCTAGTTTAAGGAGTAATGGTTGGAAGTTAGAAGAGAGATGATATTAAAAATCTTTTATTATTTAAAAATAAATAAAAAATATCGATAAGTTACTTTTAGGCTAATGTGTGCCAACTTTTTATCTGTTTATTAATTGCTAATTAATATTGGTCTATATGTTACCAATTGTATGTAACACTTGTCTATTTGTGTCAATTCCTCTTACTGAAGGAATTAAAATTGGGCTGGAAAGGTTTGGTAAATTGGGTTTCTGGAGATTGCAAAATAGAAAGGCCCAAAAGTGATTTGTCCAAATGGGTTTAAATGATTTGACTAATGACTAGATAAGATGAATTAATATTAATTAACTAATAGGAAAATTTAGCTAACTAGTCAAAAAAATAACTTATTTAGTGATAATATCCATACTTTAATAATATTAGTAAACATGTCAAAAATGTCATTATTTTAAAAATAAATAATTATTCTGATATTATTAATATTTTCTCTCTCATTATTTACACCTTTTTTTTTCTCTTTCATAGATTACACATTTTCCTATTTTTATGTAATTGGATATATATTAATGATATTTTAAATTTTATCTCTCTTTTATAAACCTTATCAATTTTTCTCTCATCTCTCTTTTATTAACCTTATCAATTTCTCTCTCTATATTTATTCATAATCAATTCCCCAGATTTATTCTCTCTTTTCTTACGCTTTTTTTTATTTTCTCTCTCTAACATTCTTCCAAAATCAATTCCACAGATTCTCGAATTTTCCTATTTTCTATCATTCTCAATTAATTTCGTTTCAAGGTTTGATTGGAAGATTCACATTGATTTGGGTATTATGTTCTTCATATTCCTTATTGATTTACTTACTGATTTTAGTTTTTTTTTTGTTTTTTTTTGTTTTGTTGTTGTTCTTAAAACAATTTTTAGGGTTTCATAATACAAAATTATCTCTTCAATGGACGCTTTCAAGAGAGTTACTAGAGGTATTGGACAAAATAATCTAAGTTCTTCCGAGTTCTCATCGTTTAATTTTTTTTTTCACTCAAGAAATAAACAACAATGTAGGTTCCGCTTCTAAATCTAAGGAGGATATACGACGGGGAAAAATGCCTGAATCCGTAGTTGTGCAAAATCCCACACAAATTCATAACCATGAAGTGGAAGAAGACCAATTTTCTGGAGAAGAGGTATTTTTTTTTTTTTTGCATGTGCTGTGTATTGCATGTTTAGTTTAATTTGTTTAGTAATTTTTAAAATTCAAAAAAATAAATGTTACAATGCGTTTGAAAGTGTATATGAAATTTTTAGTCTGTTATAGTTACTATGTATTTTTGTATTGGGAAATTCTTTAAAATGTCATATATTTTTAGTCTGTTATAGTTACTATGTATTTTGTATTGGGAATTTTTTTAAATGTCATATATTTATTGTATTTTGTGTTCTGTTTTTTTTTTTGTGTGTGTTAGTTGTCAATGTAATACATTTTATGAGCTTGATTGTGTATTTACTATTATCAAATACATTTGTAAGTGTATATGGAATTTTCATCCTGTTATAGTTATTATTTATTTTTGTATTTTCATAGTTATAATGTTTTTTGTATTCATTGTTATAGTTAGCATGTATTTTTGTATTTAATATGTTTATTGTATTTTGTGTTATGTTTTTTTTTGTGTGTAAGTTATGTCAATGTAACACATTTTATAAGTTTGATTGTGTATTTACTATTATCGAATAGATTGGTAAGTGTATATGGAATTTTCATTATGTTGTAGTTATTATTTATTTTTGTATTTTATAGTTTTAATTTTTTTTGTATTCATAGATTTGGAAGTGTATATTGAATTTTGTTGATGTTTTAGTCAGTATGTATTTTTGTATTTCATAGTTTTATTGTATTTTTGTATCCATAGATTTGGAATTGTATATTGTATTCTGTATTCTGTCAGTATATATCCATAAATTCATTTTGTATTCACAATAGTAATTCTTCATATTTCATAGAAGTCCCTTAACATATACATATACAAAACAAATATTGAAAATGTATCCATTTAAGAACAAACGCTTACAACATACATACATTGATCATATTTGTTTCGTTAAGGAATACAACTTATTCAAATAGTCATACGTTATCCATAATTCATACAATTTACAACCAAAACAGAATACGGACGAAAATAAAAACGGACGGAAACAGACTACTTTTTTAAAATTATACGAAACCTGAATACTACGCTTTACAATTATTTTCAATTACACTTTTAATTTTTTTTGTACTATATCAATTTCAAAATATATGAAAACAGAATATGATTAACAATTATATCAATTATAAACAATTAGAAAAAGAATAAGGAAGAAGCAATTATCTCGTCGAATTTGTATGAAAATCTTGAAAATCAAAAGTTGAGAGAATTCATCAGATTTTGGGAGTGTCGGTTGATTTTTTGAATTTTTTGATTTTTTGTAACTGATGAGAGTTTTAAGCAATACTTCCATCTTTAGTTTTTTTTCTCTCCCCTTAATTTCTCCTTTCTGTTTTAAATATTTGTCTTCTTTCAATTTAAACAATTAGAAAATAGATTAAAAAGATACATAATAAACTAAAATTATGATATTTTTACTAAATAATGAAAGTATTGACAATGAGTCCTCTTAAATAACAAAATAATGACATTTTGAAAATTTTCCCTAACTAATAAGCGTCTTAATCTTAACGAAATAAAATAATCGATATAATTCTAAAATAATTAATCCAAAAATATAAGCTATTATATAACTAAACTAATTAGTAAAATATTTAAATAAAAAATAAAATCTTTTGAGATGATTTTCGACTATTTATAAAATGTATTTATTATATATGAAATTATATAAAACACATATATTATCTAAAAGTTATAAAAATGATAAGAACAACTTTAAAAATATTTTAAACTTTATAAAAAAACTAATTATTTCAAATCGTTTGGAATTTAGGAAGCTCGATGATTAATTTATATTGTGGAGGCCAAAATTGAGTGTCAACAATGGAAATTTGTACCTTCTACAAGTGTGGTGATTTTTGCGACTAATAAATCTTTATACGATTCATTTTTTCAAATAGCTCCTTTAAAATCTACCTAAACTAAGAAGGCATTTGTGGCATACATAATTTCACTAGGTAGTTTTCTGGGAAGGTCTATTAAAAGGGACAAAGTAGTTTGTCAATTAGGTAAAAGTCCTTCAAGTTTTAAAAATTAGGTAGAAGTGACCAAAAAAAAATTAGGTTGAAAGATATTTTCAAAATAATCTCAAACTTTTAACTTTTACACTTTAGCCCAACAACTGTCGTAGTTGTCGGGACAACTTCTTTAATCGTCGGACAACTGTCGTAGTTATCGGAACAACTTCTTTAGTCGTTCGACAACTTCAACAGTTGTCCAAACAACTTCAGTGGTTGTTCAGACAACTACGAAAAATATTACTTAGTTTAGTTCTTTTATTAATATTAAAAATAAAAAAGTAAAGAAAAATAAAAAGGGTCCCACTTATCCTATTTTTTTTATTAAAAACTTGAAAGGCACTATAAGCTCATTTTTCCTAATTTTTCACTAGATTGTGTTCATCAACCATAATAACACATGAATAACATTATATGTCTTCCATTGTTCATGTAATTCTTATATGTATAATCTTCTAGTACAACACCTTTAACAAAATCATATTATTTTCCCCCTAAAATTGGTATTTGCTCCAAATTTCCTAATTTTCAGATCCAATCAACAAAACTCCTGAAGTATTTGACGGATTGATGTACAGAAGATCATTCAGATCGATTTTTAAGATCGTTATTGTTGCAACTCAAAACACGAAATTACCTAGCTGAAAAAAATCTAACTTTGTCTATAATTTTTTCCTAAACAGTCAACATCAACAAATTTATACTATTTAATTACTCATCATAGCTATAGTTTGCTATAATTACCACTCACGACTAACATTATACATTAATTACGTGGGCTGCCTTCGAATTTGTATAATTAGTCATGTTTGTATATGTATAATTCTCCAGGATATACAAATAATATGTACAATATACAATTTATTAGCCTATATACATATATAATTCACCTCTCTCCCACTCTCTGCCCTCTCTCGCTCGCCTCTCTCCTCCCTTTCTAAATCTCGCTCGCCTCTCTCCTCCCTCTCCCAATCTCGCTTGTCATTTATACAAATTTATATGTATAATATACAGTTATATACAATTATATACATATACAATTCACCTCTCTGCCCTCTCTCTCTCGCCTCTCTCTCCCTCTCTCGATCTTGCTCGCCTCTCTCCTCTCTCTCCCAGTCTCGCTCACCTCTCTCCTCCCTCTCCCAATCTCTTTTGTCATATATACAATTACATATGTATAATATACAATTATCTAACCAATATACATATACAATTCACCTTTCTCCCACTCTTTTCCCTCTCTCTCTCTCCTCTCTCCTCTCTCTCCCAAATTCGCTCGCCTCTCTCCTCTAAATAACATGTAGCTACAAATTGTAATCAAACTATAGCTATAAAAAGTAATTAATTATTTTTAAGTGGCTATATGTGAAAGTTCTCCTTTATTTAATGAGCTCTAAGGTTATATATTAGTTTTTCACTTCTCAGATTCTTTAATATTAATCAAACGAAGACGACAATAATGTTGTCTTGTCTAATGTAAGTTGATAATTCGCCTTTAATTTGGAAGATTAAATTTCTTTTATAAAAATAATGACTTGATTAGACAAAATATTATATTACCACATGAAACGTTGGACACGATGATTATGTCTGGATTCAAATTTGGAATCTACAGTAGTACTTGTCCATTATTCAAATGTTGTCCCATCCTATTTTTTTTTTAAAATTATTATTTCAATTTGAAATGATTAATCCAAAAAGAAGGTAAAATATATTATTAGTGATTCAAATAGTACTCTAAAATTTTGTCATTTTACTATTAATTAACTCACATCACAAAACAAAAGGCCATTATTAGTGAATAGTGATTGAAAAGAGGTCATGGCCGTCATTTGACCATGGCTCTGTTTTGACTCGTGCATATCTTTTTTTTTTCAAAATTTGAAGATTTTTTAAAAAAAGAAATAGTAATAGGTTTTTTGAAAAAGAGAAACTTTCACATATAGCCACTTAAAAATAATTAATTACTCTTCATAGCTATAGTTTGATAATTATAATTTGTAGTTATATGTTATATGGAGGAGAGAGGCGAGCGAGACTGGGAAAGAGAGGAGAGAGGAGAGAGAGAGGGGGAAAAGAGTGGGAGAAAGGTGAATTGTATATGTATATTGGTTAGATAATTGTATATTATACTTATATATTTGTATATATGGCAAGAGAGATTGGGAGAGGGAGGAGAGAGGCGAGCGAGACTTGGAGAGAGAGGAGAGAGGCGAGCGATATCGAGAGAGGCGAGAGAGAGAGGGCTAGAGGTGAATTGTATATGTATATAATTGTATATAACTGTATATTATACATATACATTTGTATAAATGGCAAGCAAGATTGGGAGAGGGAGGAGAAAGGTGAGCGAGATTGAGAGAGGGAGGAGAGAGGCGAGCGAGAGAGGGCAGAGAGTGGGAGAGAGGTGAATTGTATATGTATATAGGTTAAAAAATTGTATATTATACATATGTATTTGTATATCTTGGTGAATTATACATATACAAAGATGACTAATTATACAAACTCGAAGTCAACCCACGTAATTAATGTATAATGTTAGTCGCGAGTGGTAATTATAGCAAACTATAGCTATGATGAGTAATTAAATAGTATAAGTTTGCTTAGCCACGTAATTTTCCCTTTAAAGGAAGTAAATTTTTATGTCAAAAAAGATTTAATAATTAGTTATATTATTAATTGAATAAAAATTATTGGAAGAAACAGTTTAATGTAATAAAGTTATTATCGGTTTTACATCTGAAAGAGCCAGAAGAATATACTTTATAAAAAGAATATTAATCTATTTTAATTTAATAACTTAAGATCTCCATATGATTTTGATTTTAAGTCGTTAATGTGCTTGAATTGCCCCTGCGATGCTCCTTCTATTGTGACTTCGATCTTAATGAAATAATATGTTTCACTAAAAAATATAATAAATAAAAATTAGCTATGAACTTCTTCGTTAAATTGCAATCACCTTACAAGTTAATTTGTCACTAAATAGAATTAGTGATGAGTTTTGTTGTTTAGCTATAAAATTGTTCATCGCTAATTTATATTTTTTTTATATTCTCTCTTTCTCAATTTATGTGATATTTTTCAGATTTCGAAATTCAAACAAATCTATCTTTGATCGTGAATTGTTCATATATCTTTTACTTATTGTGAATTATCAATTATTGTGACTTATACTACTTTTATGTAGTTTACAAATATATAAATTTTATTTCAAAACATTGAAGATTTCATGAGCAAATTTCCAGTCAAACTTAAACTGTTTGACTCTCGAAAAATGAAAAATCAAAAGTGTCACATAAATTAGAAACAGGGGCCGTAATATTTTTTTTTCAGACAAAAAACATTTAAAAAAGTAAATTTTAGTAATTAAAGTAACATTTATAAATATGGAAGTTTTGAAAAATTTAAGTTGTTGAATCATACAACATGGAGACACTAATTATAACTTTAATATATAAGTGGTCAAGTGGAAACTTTTTTTAAGTGTAAATAATTTTCACCTTAGTCAATCAAAAATTAAACTGGAAAAAAGTGTACTTGTCAAATTGAACATCCAATATTTTTCCAATTTGAGAAGTGGTATATATGAGTGAACTAAAAAGAAAAATGTATTCCAAAAAAAAACAATTTATCATATATAGAATTAATATTTATATTTTTCAAAATTAATATTGAACAAGTTTTGATTTGCTTATAGATATTATTGTCTAAGAGACGTGATGCTAATTTTGTTTTGCTTCCTAAAAATGCGACCAAACAACTTTTTGTCTGCTTAATCACCATTTCTTTTTTTGGTTTAGTATTAGTTTTTAGGTTTAATCTTTGATTAGTTGACCTTGTACCTAATATTAATCTTCTGTTTGTTCATAAATGATTTTCTTAATCTGGATCCGCCCATGTGGCACTTTTAAAATTCAGATTTATTTTTATGCTTTTTTCCCGTATTTTTAGGTTCTTTACCCTATTTTATTTATATTTTTAAATTCGATTCTTCAATTATTGTCCCTTCAAACTGTTGTATCTTTTTGATTACGTCTTTCTAGAAATAAAATAGACAAATCATATCTATTTTTGTATCTTCTTCTTCGTAACAAATTTCATCCTTTAAATGTAAAATTAAATATTCCTACATGACTGATGTAGTGAGTGCAAGGTTCAAAACTGGTCCAACAAAAAATAAATTATTATTATTATTTTAAACATATCTTCATGCATGTTACTATTGTTTTAACAATATTAATTTATTTTTTTCTATAATTGTCCATATATGATATATATAACTTTACGTTATGGGAATTATAAGTATAGCGGTTGTTTTAATGAATAGTTAAAAGGTTGGGAATATAGAGGTACAGCCTGGAAAAGAATTATTACAAAGAATAAATAATGTTTTCTATATAATAGATATAACAAAATTTATATTTCTTGTAAATGAGGCAAAGATGATGTGTAACTGTAAAAGAATACGTGCATGGATGGATTACTCATCTGTGTCAGATGCTGCACTTCAAAGTGAACTTGAGCATGGGAGGTTATGTTGAGAATAAGAACAACAAAGAAGAATCAAATACGTGAACCTGGTTTTTATAGGTGTTTTCTAAATACTGTTAATATGTAATTAACTTTTCAATGATTAGTTAGCTAGTTAATTATAATAACTGTAAGGTTGTTAGACTTAGAAAATGTAATCATATATCATAACTATTATAAATATGAGAACAACAATGTAACTCATTAAGTTTTTAGAATAATAAAAATATTCTTTCTCTATTATTATTCTTCTGCTTCTGCTTCTTCTTCCTCTTCTTCATCTTCTTCTTTACTGCTCATAAATCTTCATGGTATCAGAGCGCATACCAACTAGTATTCCTAGTTGAATAAATCAATCATATTTCCGCTAAGATTGGTTGTAATTGTTCAAAGAATCACAATGGTGAATGGTACAAATGTTGCAGCAGTTCTTGGTCAAAATGCAGAATCAAATTCTGGAAATGGAGTTGGAAATTCAACTTATTCCACTTCAACAATCGATTATAATCATCCACTCTTTCTTCACTCTTCTGATGTAAGTGGAAATCAGATTATTTCTTTTCAATTAACTGGGTCTGAGAATTATTCAATGTGGTATAGATCAATGAAGGTAGCCCTGTTAGGAAGAAATAAAATGGGGTTAGTGGATGGATCATGTCCAAAGGACAAATTTCCAGGATTAGAAAGTATCTGGGAGAGGGTAAATGCTGTTGTACTATCTTGGATTATGAATTCTGTAGAGAAAGGTCTTCTTGGAAGCATTATGTATGCAACATGTGCTAAAAATGTATGGGAAGATCTATATGAAAGATTTAACAAGATAGATGGGTCAAGAACCTTCAATTTACATCAAGAAATTGCAACTATAGCTCAAGGAACAAGTTCTGTATCAGTTTACTTCTCAAAATTAAAAGGTCTGTGGGAAGAATTTGAGGCTGTGGTGCCTACTCCTTCATGTGAGTGTGATAGATCTAAAGAGTATGTAGTACATTTGCAAAAACTCAAGTTATTTCAGTTTCTCATGGGCTTAAACGATTCATACTTACAAGTAAGGTCTCAGATCTTATTAATGAGTCCTCTTCCGTCAGTAAATCAAGCATATTCTATGATCATGTCTGATGAGAGTCAAAAATCAGTAGTTGTAGCTTCAGCTGGGATATTAGGGTCTAATCCTAATTCTGGACAACAAGCATATGAATTAGCTATGTACTCAAGAAATGGTGGTTCTCAAAAGTTCAAGAAGAATGAAAATCTATTTTGTGACTATTGCAAACTTAAAAATCACACTAGAGATAAGTGCTACAAGTTAATAGGATATCCTCAAGATTTTAAGTTCAAAAAGAAGGAGCCTAACAATGCATATAATGCAATGATGGAAGGAGGTACAGGATCTCAGGAACAGGTTCATCACAAGCATATAACTACAGGCCACTCTGATAAACATACTGCAAATGAACATGGGAAGTCTGCAAATGAAGGGTTTAACCATTAGTTGGAACCATGTCATCTGTCAAAGGGCCAATATCAACAACTGATTCAGTTTCTAAATAAAGATTCAGAACAATTTCATTCAGCTAATGTAGTAGGTAATGAAGCAGGTATGAGTACTTGTTTCAACTCTACTGTAAATAATAGTTATACTTCTTGTTGGATTATTGATACAGGTGCCACTAATCACATGGTGGCTAATATGAGTTCTTTAAACAAGTCTACTATTTGCAAAGTTGATAAACCAAAGAAAGTGCATTTACCAAATGGTGATGTTTCCTTAGTTGAGTTTATTGGTTCAAGTATTCTACCTAACAATGATGTAGTTACTGGAGTTTTTCAAGTACCACAATTCCAATTTAATCTTTTATCAGTATCTAAACTCACTAAGAAACTGCATTGTTCTGCTACTTTTTTCCCTAACTTTTATATATTTCAGGATCTCTCACATGGAAGGGTGAAGATGATTGGTAAAGAAGATGGAGGACTTTACATATTGCAAGGATATACAAGTTCAAAAGATGTGCATATTGCAGCTAGTTGTTATGTTCCCTTACTGAAAATAGATTCTAAACTAGACATAGATTTGTGGCATAAAAGATTTGGGCATGTATCTAGTTCAGTATTAAAGAGAATGTTGTCTTCAGATTTAAGTAGTATAACTGAAACAATTAATAAATGTACTATTTGTCCTTGTGCTAAGCAAACAAGGATACCTTTCACACTTAGTACTTCTAAAAGTTCTGCATGCTTTGAATTAGTTCACATGGATCTATGGGGTCCTTATAAGACCCCCACTCATGATGGAAATAAATATTTTCTTACTGTTGTAGATGACATGTCTAGATATACATGGATTTTTTTGTTGAAACAAAAATCTGATGTTAGTACTATCATTCAACAGTTTCTAGTACATGTTAAAACACAATTTGATAAAACTATTAAGTGCATAAGGTCAGACAATGGTACAGAATTTTTGAACAGTAGATGTTCAAACATGTTTACTTCTTTAGGTATTATACATCAAACCACTTGTGCTTATACTCCACAACAAAATGGTATTGCTGAGAGGAAGCATAGACATATTCTTGAACTTACAAGAGCTATTAGATTTCAAGGAAACATACCTATTAAATTTTGGGGTTTATGTGTTCAAGCTGCTGTGTATATTATAAATAGGCTTCCTAGTTCTGTTATTAATAATAATACTCCATTTGCAAAATTATTTAGAAAGCAACCTACATTGTTACATTTTAGAGTGTTAGGCTCCTTGTGTTTTGCTAAAAATATACAAGAATCTGATAAATTAAAGAGTAGGTCTAGAATAGTTGTTCATTTAGGCTATGCAATTACTCAAAAAGGTTACTTGCTATATGATCTAACTTCTCATGTTTTCTTTGTACACAGAGATGTAATATTCAAGGAAGATATATTTCCATTCAAATTACAAAATCACAAACATACACCTCTGTTCAGATTCACTGGTTTAAATGATGGACAATCATCACATCAGTTGATTATTACTGATCATGATCAAGGAACAGGTTCAGCTGAGGAGGTTCCTGCAGAAACCAATAATCCTGCACCTAATATAAATCAGGTTCCTGAACCAGGCCCACTGGTGATACAAGAAGAAAATAGAAGATCTACAAAGGGAAAGAAACCACCACTATGGATGAAAGACTTTGTATCTCTCCATGCTACACATACTCCATATTCTTTGGACAAATACCTATCATATGATCAGGTAAATCATTCATATCAATCTTATCTGTCTAAGATTCCTGCAAGTACTGAACCTGTTAACTACAAGGAAGTTGTTTCTGATCCTAAGTGGGTAGAGGCAATGCAATCTGAGATTGATGCACTTCAAAATAATCATAGATGGGAGATAGTTACTCTTCCAAAAGGAAAGGTGCCTATAGGTTGCAAATGGATTTATAAGATCAAATATAAGAGCACAGGTGAAATAAAGAGGTATAAGGCAAGACTAGTAGCAAAGGGTTATAGCCAAAAGGAAGGAATTGATTATGGGGAGACATTCAGTCCAGTGGTGATGATGAAAACTGTGAGAACAGTACTAACAATTGCAGCTCAAAGGCAATGGCATATCCATCAAATGGATGTATTCAATGTTTTTCTACAAGGGGACCTACCTGATGAAATATATATGGATCTTCCTCAGGGATTTAAGAGTCAGGGGGAGAATAAAGTGTGTCGACTCACTAAATACCTCTATGGACTAAAGCAAGCCCCAAGACAATGGAATGCTAAACTATCTCAGGCACTACTCAAATTTGAGTTCAAACAAAGTAAATATGATCACTCCTTGTTCATAAAGAAGACAACAACAGGCATGGTTCTAGTTCTTGTTTATGTGGATGACATGTTGGTCACTGGAAGTAATCTGCACCTAATTGAAGAAACAAAGGATTATTTGAAGCAAGCTTTCAAGATGAAAGACTTGGGAGAGTTAAGATATTTTTTGGGAATTGAATTTGCTAGATCAAAGCAAGGTATTTTAATGCATCAAAGAAAGTATGCACTAGAATTAATTTCTGAAACTGGTCTAAGTGCATCTAAACCATCTGGAACTCCAATTGACACTAACTCAAAATTGACTATCAAACAGTATGATGAAGAGACACAGATGACAGAACCTGATCCATTAACTGATCAAGGAGCTTATCAAAGGATAGTTGGCAAATTACTATACTTGACTATGACAAGACCTGACATCTCCTATGGTGTTCAGACATTAAGTCAATTTCTACAACAACCTAAGAAGTCACATATGATTGCAGCTTTAAGGATTGTAAGATATGTGAAGAACCAACCAGGGCAAGGTTTACTACTGTCCAGCTACTCAAATAAGACTATCACTGCTTATTGTGATTCAGATTGGGCCTCCTGTCCTCTAACAAGAAGATCAATAACTGGTTATTTTGTTCAGTATGGAGGGTCTATAGTCTCATGGAAATCAAAGAAACAAACAACTGTCTCTAGAAGCTCAGCTGAAGCTGAGTACAGAAGCATTGCTACCACAGTAACAGAGATTATATGGCTGAAAGGTTTAATTGAGGAGCTTGGCATTGAAGTTTCACTACCTATCAACATACATACTGATAGCAAATCTGCTATACAACTTGCAGCAAATCCAGTCTATCATGAAAGAACAAAACATATTGAGATTGATTGTCACTTTATAAGAGAAAAAATTACACAAGGGTTAGTATCTACCAAGTACATTCCTACACAAGATCAACCAGCTGATCTGCTTACAAAAGGACTTACAAAAGTGCAACTGCAACATCTCAGTTCCAAGCTAGGAGTTTTGAACATCTTCTCACTTCCTAGCTTGAGGGGGAGTGTTGAGAATAAGAACAACAAAGAAGAATCAAATACGTGAACCTGGTTCTTATAGGTGTTCCCTAAACACTGTTAATGTGTAATCAACTTTTCAATGATTAGTTAGCTAGTTAGTTATAATAACTGTAAGGTTGTTAGACTTAGAAAATGTAATCATATATCATAAATATTATAAATATGAGAACAACAATGTAACTCATTAAGTTTTTAGAATAATAAAAATATTCTTTCTCTATTCTTTTTCTTCTTCTTCTTCTTCTTCTTCTTCTTCTTCTTCTTCTTCTTCTTCTTCTTCTTCTTCTTCTTCTTCTTCGTCTTCTTCTTTACTGCTCATAAATCTTCAGGTTATTTAGTTAGCAATAAGTTATCTCGGGATAATCTGTTTAGGATAAATTATTTTATATATG
The DNA here is from genome assembly GCA_022817965.1 of Solanum lycopersicoides. Lineage (NCBI taxonomy): Eukaryota > Viridiplantae > Streptophyta > Magnoliopsida > Solanales > Solanaceae > Solanum > Solanum lycopersicoides. The sequence continues at coordinate 12,856,116 of CM040622.1, read as the reverse complement.
AAATAATTTATTGGTAAGTTATACAAATCTCATTAGTATAGGAGTCAATTACTTAGATACATTATATTTTATAAAATTGCGTATCATATTGTATTTTTGTACGCCCAGATATATACATTCAAATATATATATCTCAAAATATTGGATCAAATTTATTATAAATACTTGTATCCAAATGAATTCGCATGTATCTAAAATACATAGAAAATGGGGCACAGAGCAAATCTCTCTCGTCTCTCTCTCATCTCGTTTGCCACGACAAACACTACAAAATTATCATAAGGAGAGCAAAACTTGAAAAGTATTCCTCTTTATAAAATAAGTTTTTCTTCCACTTTATAAAGTGTAACAAAAAGTTTCACTTTACAAAGTATAAGAAACACTTACATTTTATAAAGTGTAAGAAATAGTTTCATTATATATTAAAATATATCCGTTATGGACTAACGAAAAACGTTTAGAATATTGAATAAAGTGAATTTTTTTTTTCACTAAGCCTATTTTAGTTACTTCCTAAAATAGTGGCTTATTTTGATCACTTTTTTTTGTGTGGCTTATTTAGATTCCGAACTCATTATTATGTGGGGAATGAAATATACTAAAAGATATATATATAAAATCTATTTCACTAGAAGATTATTATGCTATCTTTTGTAAGCTGTATTTATTATTTCAAATGGATTCACAAATATATTTGAAAACCAAAAATTGTTAAGAGGAGTATTGAGAAGTTTGTATTTCTCGAAGAAGTGGTTAAGGAAAGTGATGTCACTTAAATGGTTCTGTGAAAGACAGGTGTCTTGATACTTGTCTTGTTTTTATGGTTGTCATTTATGTCACGATATAAATTGTCGTGTGACTCTCACACTAATTTTTTGATGGGAAAATCAATTATAATCTTAAACCTAATCCATCAACAATTTCAAGAAACAAAGTCATTATATAAGGAACTAGGAAATAATTGAAAATAATAACGGATCAAATTCTCATAAACTCCATCAATAATTCAAATTGTGGAATCAACTCTCTAGAATCTGAAAGTCATAAATAAAGGGGGCCGGGATGCAGCCCCAATAAGAAATATGAATCTGAGAGTTTAAAATGTTTGTGTTCGAAGAGAATGAACATAGAAATATGGAAGAATCCATGACATCCGAAAAGATTAGCTCACCATTAGATGCAGATGTCATTGGTCTCACAAGTGAGGTCTCGTATTTCAATGAATATAACAAGTACTCAACAAAAAAGAGTAAATATAATATCAGTAATCGATCACAGTATACTGATAGAATCATACAACTAATTAAAAAAATATGAAAATACGCAAGTAGCCACAATACAATAAATGCAGGTCAACACATATAGCAACAATTACAACAAATATTCAGAAAATCTTAATAAAAAATTCACTGTTGAAAATGCTACCAAACAAAAAAATTTAGTTGGAAGATATTAGCAGTGGAAGATGAACGTCGTGAAAGAGATAAAAATTCAAATTAATGAATATAAAAATTGCTTGAAGACCTGAAGGCTGAATGGATTTCTCTATCAGAAAAAATTATTGCTGGAGTGTTTATCGGAAAATTATTTTGAGTCATAGAATGATTACAAAAATAGCGTAAAACATAAGCTAACAAACTTCACTATTGAGAATATAGTGACTCACATTTTAATTGAAGATACTAACAGAAAGAAGTCATATAAAATTAAACAACTAGCACTCAAGATAAATTTAGTGTAAAACCAAAGTAATAATAATAACAGGAATGGTGATATATCTCAAGGTTACAAGCCTAATAACCTCAAACTTTTTTTTTAAAAAAAAGTTGTTATTTTACTTGTGAAAAATCAAGTCATTCTACACCTCAGTGTACGAAAATTGTTAAAGATGACAAAGAAAAAAGGTTACTTTTCCAAGGCTAACTTAGTTAAAGGAGATGAGATTATTACAGGTGTGATCTCAAGTGAAACTTGCGGCATATATAATAAGACCCACTGAAATTAACCATACTCTTGAATTTTTTTTGCCAACAACTTAGCATACCATTTTGTCACGATCCAAAATAGACGTGATGATACTCGTCTTATCCCACCAAGACAGGTCAGTCTAAAACTCAACCATTATAATAAAGTGCGGAAATAAAATATCATTAACTTAATAAAACTCCCAAAACCTGGTAGTCACGTGTACAAGCCTCTAAAGTGTTACAATTGAATCAAAAGAAAAATACAAGTCTCATATGATATTATTTCTAGAGTAGAACAAGATCATAAACAGGAGTAAGAATGTCTGCTGAGATGACAAACAATTACCTCACAAATCTCCAAGAAGCCTCGGAAAAGAAGAAAATATATATCACAAAGGTCCGGACTAGTAACCTACAAAAAATTGTAGAAGTAAGGGATGAGGACCAAACCACACGGTACTCAACAAGTAAACCTCTAAACACAAGCTAAGGGGATGAAATACAGGTACTCCTACCACCCCAACCGAACCTCCACAACTATAACTTGCATAGAAATCAGCCCAACCTAACAGCCCACAGTTTACATAGCACGTAGATCAACAACAACACTTAGACAAATTTCATATCCTCCACAACAACACTTTAACAAATTCCATATTCTCAATAACAACACTTCAACAAATTACATATCCTCAACAACAACACTTCAACAAATTACATATCCTCAATAACAACTCTTCAAAAAATTACATATCCTCAACAACAACACTTCAACAAATTACATATCCTCAACAACAACACTTCAACAAATTACATATCCTCAATAACAAGCTAGTATTCATCAATTACAAGTTTCGCAGAAAGGCAATCACAAGATCAGTAAAACACAATTTCAAGTTTACTAATGATAAGTATGTATAATGCAATGTCAAGTATAATGATGCATGTCTGACCTAGTGATACATACCCGCTGTCTCTCAGTCCGGGATCCACAGGGGACATATCTGTCCATGCATCTGTCGCGGCGCACGACGACCCTCGATAATAGTAACCATCGCGGCGTGCGATACATCCCTCGAAATATATATCCATCGCAGTGTGCGATACGTCCCTCGAAATGGTACATCCTATTTAATTTCTCATTCTTTCTCAATGCACATAACACTTGTCACAACCATGTCTCAAAATAATGCAAATGACATGTTCACAAAAATAACGAGAAGATGACCAATTTTATAACATTACACAACTCACAACAACATCAACAATGATTCATAAAGACTTTCAAATCATTCTCCATTATCAACACATCACACACAAACAATTAATCACATTGCCTTTTATTACCTTATTTTTTCATTATTAGAATTAATCAATGTGGCAAGTCAACCCATCACCAAGTTTCATTACTCCTAAACATATACCACAAGAAAATACACGCATTTCATACACTTAACAAGGGTTTAGAAATCCACTTGCCTCAATAATCAAGAATTCACTCCGTCACTTGAGCCTTCCACTTTCGTTGAGCTCCCAAATAAATACAATCTATTCACATAATAACCATAATAAGATTTTGAAATTAATAAAACTCATATCACTATGAGTCTAGCCTAGACCCAAAAATTCACTTAAACAAAGAATCAAGTTCCAAATCTTGATTTCAACTACATGTCAACTCTCATATTTCCAAATTCCAAGTCTAGTGTTAGTTCCAATTACTCAAATATCACAAGTATAATAATGTTCATATAATCCATTATAATTAATATATTGAATTTCTTATTCAATTTTATTTTTGGGTCATTACATTATCCACCACTAAAAATTATGTTCATCCTCGAACATAAGAAAGAAGAAGGAAGAATAATCGACGTTACTAAAAGTTTAAGTTATGACCTACTGATCAGTGTATTTCTCTTAGTTAACCCGATGGACCTTAACATAATCATTATGATGAATCTTTTCTCACATCACCAAGATAAACTTTTGAATCAATACTGGCTACAACAAGAAGTGAGCCTGAATCAACCACCTGACACCCATAATGCACAATCCATCACAAATCTTATCAAGATTTTCTTTTCACAACACAATCTTTTCACGAGCCTAAATTATAGACATCTAATATTTAGACATTGGGTACTCATCAAAGGAGAATCAAACTTATCTAACAAAGAAGAACAAGATCAAGTAGACACTCAATAAGAGGTACACTCTAGGATGCAAAACTTTTAACAACACCGTCAAATAATTGTAACTATTCATAGAAGCTCTTCTATAAGTTCTCATAAGCAAGGTTGTGCATGTAGAATCACTAGTATACTTTAACTATCCCAAATAACACGAAATCTTCCATAACTGAAATGGAAAAGTATAACCAAGGATGTCATCCTTCCCAGAGGACAATCACAATCACAGGATCGGTACACCCGATCCACCACTAAGAATTCACCCATAGATATGAAAAAACATGCGGTTATAGGTAGAGAATCACACCCTAAACCATATCCAAAATGAAGTAGATGGTCATATAAAAATATACAGAACCAAAGTTGAATAACACTAGATACTTCTTTCATAGTGCCCATTTTAAAAAATTTCATTCATATGACCCTATCTCTTTAATTTTCTAGTTACCCACAATCACCAATCTACTCCGGATTATAATTGCTCACATACTTGTTTTATCGAGTCACATATGCTTTTCACAGTACTTCACTTGGATCAACACTCTTAATACAAACAGAACATCATAGCTATTACCAGTCATTTACCCTCTCAAACTGACACTAGTATCAAAGTATTCTTATCAAATATATTATCGCCTCCAAATTTTCAAACTATGGAGCTCTCTCTTTCCAAATAAGCATTTATGACCGATACGGGTCCCACCCAAGACTAACACTAGTTTCAAATCTAAAAGTATTTTCCCATCAATATAAATTTATTGAATCACATACAATATCAACTCCACGTAATCTTTCAGATGCCAAATTTCAACTAACATTCAAAACAATCATATACCTCATATCAACACTTAAGAAATTCTTAACCACTCCAATAATTCGGTATACTATAAGCTCATAACTTCTACTCACCATCAAATGCTTATGTAACACATCATAACAGTTTGTATCATCCCATCAACAAAGTAGTTTCAGTTTTCTTGAAATCCTCATTAATCATGTAAAATTGTAGGTCCACACTGTTGAACATCAATAAGTTACATATCGTAATTTGAACAATCTAGCTCAAAAAAACTACATATAATCTTCCCCACATCATTGCTTGTCACCCAAACAAAACTCAACTTTTAAAAAAATTGATGATAATTCCTAGTAAGTATGTATTAGTTCATATCTCACAATCATATCTAAACGCATCGACAAAAAATCAATAAATTCTTCAAATACAAATCATATAAGAGAGGTTTTATTCCTTCACTTTTCTTAAATTCTTTCCATGACAGAAATTTTAAATACCTTGAACTCTCAATACACCAAAATTTTGATCCTTTTTTTTGCTAACTCACTTATAACTCTTATTCTTTGGCCAACAACCCATGACATTTTTACCTTATCCTCTAAACCAAAATATTACGTGAAACTCCCCTTAGGTATAACAATCAAAAGTAATCAAATTTACTACTCAAATTTATAAGTCCTTCCTAATGCTTCATACTCAATGCGATTGATCATTTCTCACCTTACCAATTCATACCTTGACAAAACACACAACCACAAACCTAAACTCACCATGAAAAACTTGAATTTTGAATTCAGTTGTATAACTCAATCCCTTTTTCCATCACCACTAGCTTATACCTTGAAGATTTTTATGAATTCACATATCTTAGCTTATCACTGATTGCCTCTCCATCGATCTTATCATATCTTTCGCTAAAAATTCAATCATACTCATTACCAAACTCAAAACCACAAAAAACTTATCATCGCACTCGAGCTGAACGTTTATATGCTATTTTCTTACTAAGATCTTCAATTACCTTTACACAAGTATACTATTTGAGACTTCCTTTACCATAAGTTTGTCATTCTGGTATCTATCCATTCCTTTGGACCTTAAGATGAAATCACTGGTCTTCATTTAGAACCTTTAGGATACACTTCCCAATTTAACGCATTAATATTATATCAACGATCCACAATTAAAATTTTCCTTATACACACGCTTAACCACAAACATTTGCAGTAACAACCTAATTGGTTCTCAAATGTCAATGCAACATCAAATCTCACTATACGAGCATGTGATACAACTTATTACTCTTTAACTAGTTCGTATTCACGCTTACAATTGACGTATTCATTTTCATATAACACTAGTATCACATCATGACATACTGTTAGATATACCACTAGAACACATCATACCCCTCGAGAAGATTATACTCAAATAGCCCACATATTTCTACCCATTAAGTAACTAAAATACACTATCAAATTCGTTCGGACACTCATCCAAGGCGATATACATTTCTTCCTAGATCGGATCGATAGTAAAAATAACACAATTCATAACTCTAATCAAGTAAGAATTGATACCATTATAATAGTCATTTTGTGATCCTCTTTGACCTTCACTCAATCTATGAAACTATAATAGAGATTCGGACCTCAATTAGCGTAACATCACTCTCATCATTTAGAAATTCTAAAAAATATTTAGTCGATCCATACCCTAACTCAACCCTTTCGAATTGAACTTTTCTAATTTGACCACACATCATTCTCATAAGTCTATCACTTTCACCTTAGTATCAGGTGTAACATTCTAGACATACAAGATACACCAACTTCTAACTTAAGGAACCACACACGACTCATCACTATAAGTGATAGAGAATGAAATAAAGCAATAAGAATCAAAACGGACAAAAGATGCACGATAGAGATTCAAGAAGTGAAGATTTTTCATAAAAGTCACTATAGCCTCTCGAAGATAAGTACAGACGTCTCCCTACCGATTCTCGAGACACTACTTAGACTCGACTTGTACACACGTGAGACCTATAAACCTGGAGCTCTGATACCATTTTGTCACGACCCAAAATAGACGTGACGACACTCGTCTTATCCCACCAAGACAAGTCAGCGTAAAACTCAACCATTATAGTAAAGTGGGGAAATAAAATATAATTAACTTAATAAAATTCTCAAAACCTAGTAGTCACGTGTACAAGCCTCTAAAGCATTACAATTGGATCAAAAGAAAATACAAGTCTCATATGATATTGTTTCTAGAGTAGAACAAGATCATAAACAAGAGTAAGAAGGTCTGCTGAGATGACAAACAGCTACCTCACAAATCTCCAAGAAGCCTCGGAAAAGAAGAGAATATATATCACAAAGGTCCGGGCTAGTAACCTACAAAAAATTGTAGAAGCAAGGGATGAGTACCAAACCACACGGTACTCAGCAAGTAAACCTCTAAACACAAGCTAAGGGGATGAAATACGGGTACTCCTACCACCCCAACCGAACCTCCAAAACTATAACCTGCATGCAAAACCGCCCAACCTAACAACCCACAGTTTACATAGCACCTAGATCAACAACAACACTTAGACAAATTTCATACCCTCCACAACAACACTTTAACAAGTTACATATTCTCAATAACAACACTTTAACAAATTACATATCCTCAACAACAACACTTCAACAAATTACATATCCTCAATAACAACACTTCAACAAATTACATATTCTCAACAACAACACTTCAACAAATTACATATCCTCAATAACAAGCTCAGTATTCATCAATCATAAGTTCCGCAGAAAGACAATCACCAGATCAGCAAAACACAATATCAAGTTTACTAATGATAAGTATGTGTAATGCAATGTATATTATAATGATGCATGTCTGACCTAGTGATACATACCTGCTGTCTCTTAGTCCGGGACCCATGGGGGACATATCTGTCCATGCATCTGTCGCGACGCACGACACGACCCTCGAAATATAATATCCATCGCGGCGTGCAATACGTCCATCGAAATATAATATCTATCGCGGCGTGCGATACGTCCCTCAAAATGGTACATTCTATTTAATTTCTCATTCTTTCTCAATGCACATAACACTTGTCACAACCATGTCTCAAAACAATGCAAATGACATGTTCACAAAAATAAAGAGAAGATGACCATTTTTATAACATTGCACAATTCACAACAACATCAACAATGATTCATAAAGCCTTTCAAATCATTCTCCATTATCAACACATCACACACAAGCAATTAATCACATTGTCTTTTATTACCTTTTTTTTTCATCATTAGAATTAATCAATGTGGACAAGTCAACCCATCACCAAGTCCCATTACTCTCAACTTATACCACAAGAAAATACACGTATTTCATACACTTAACAAGGGTTTAGAATTTCACTTGCCTCAAATAATCAAGAATTCACTCTGTCACTTGAGCCTTCCACTTTCGTTGAGCTCCCAAATAAATACAATCTATTCACATTATAACCATAATAAGATTTTGAAATTAACAACACTCATATCACTATGAGTCTAGCCTAGACCCAAAAATTCACTCAAACAAAAAATCAAGTTCCGAATCTTGATCTCAATTACATGTCAGCTCTCATATTTCTAAATTCCAAGTCTAGCATTAAGTTCCAATTACTCCAATATCACAAGTATAATAATGTTCATATAATCCATTACAATAAATATTCAATTTCTTATATCAATATATCAAAATTTGAATCATAATGTGAAAACTATAAGAAGGGTCCAAAATCAGAGCCAAATTACGTGATTTTGCTCTATGAATCTACTCAACTTCGTATCATATATATCACATATAAGCCATCTAAAATTATCATCTTCCAGTGAAACCACTAAATTATGTAAAGGGTACACAAGTTGTAACCATAATTTCAATTCCAATTTAATCTTTTTGCTTCTTTTTTCCCAATTTAATAGCCAAAGATGCTAATATAATTTATTGTCCAAATTTCCAGCCATTAATCACAATACACATGACTTGATTTACACGATATTTCTTCCAATATCCTATTTTAAATTTATTCTACATATAATTTCTAATGATTAATTAATCATATATCAATTATTGTCATAATTATCCAAAATGAGTATTAAAAGCTTATGCCTAAACTGAAGGACTACAAACAGAAGAGAAATATAATATGTCATTCAAACCTTTTCCCCCTGAACTCCATGTTACAATAAATCAACAATAACCGACCATCTATTTATCCATAAAATAATAAGAATTAAGGCATTAGAAATTCACCTCGATGTGCAGAAATTTTTATGTCGGCCTCCGCTTTACACAGGTAAGTATTTCTTCCTCCCTTTCTCTTTATTTCATTTTCTAGATTAATATAATATATTAAAAGTAATAAAAATTATTAACTTATTTTATTAAATAATGGGTCAAAGGTATAGGGTTTAAAATAAATTATGTCTTAGCCCATTAATCATCAAGTAATAAAAATTAATCATTTAATAAATATCCATCAATTAATTAACTATAGTTAAATAAATAGTTTGAAATTGTGAAATATGATTTTCGGGTCATTACAATTTGTCTTCCCCCTCTAGCTTCTTCACATAATTAGTCACACCTTACTAAAGTTCTTTTGAGAAGTAATATGCACAACTAAAACTTATAATTCAGTGTTCACATTTTTCACATACAGGCGCATTCCCTCCTCCTCTGTGCCCAAAAGTTGGGTAGCATAAGGAAACAAGGCATGTAACTTAGTGTCATATGTTGTTCTACTCAAGTGTCACACACTCTTTTTATTACTATCGCTGAGGTACGAGGCACAAATTTCTATAGAAACAAGGCATGAAACTAGGACCAAGTCATCGAAGGAAAAAAAAAATGACACTCCACGTAAACCCTCCACTACATCTTAATATCCCCCCGCAACTTAAAAGTAACAAACTTTTCTCTATAATAGTGCATAATACCCGAGATGCAACCTCTCGTAACAATTCAAGATGAACTCCAATGCATCCTCATTCTTAATATGATGAAATGATGGAGGCTTCAGCTTCAGAAACTTAGTCAACAACTTACGGTTAGTCTCATTCATGATAGGGCTTAGTATGGGAAGCAAGAATGCATTAGTAGTTAAAGCCTCATTATCTTGGAGCGGTGGTAGAAACGGGTTGAGCGGTTGGATTTTGAGTGGCTCCAGTACCTGCTATCCCACTCAAGAAGGTCAACACTTGTTGAACAACTTCATAAGTCATAAGGGGAAGGTATGCACCCTTAACTTTTTTCACAATCTCGAGTTCAACACCCTCCTCACACTCAACCTCCATGTCCTCTTCAACACGAACCTAGAGTGGGTAGGGGTCACCCCTCTCGGCATATTTGCTGCGTGAGATCCACCCTAGGCGGGTGTTTCTCTCCCTACACCCTGTATCTTCCTCTATCTCTGTCCTTTTTTATTCTCACATTGTCAGTTCTAAAGCTAGAGCTTGTACTCTTTCTCCATTTATTCTAGTGTCAATCATCTGTAGACAAATAAAGAAAGAATTGAGATACCAATTAAAATAACAAGATACCAATTTGAATCACTAGCACAAAGGGGAAAAAATTAGAGAAATTTTTCTAAAGTCATGTAGCCTTCTGAAGAAAAGTAAAGACGTCTTCGAATTATTCCTCAAGACTCTACTGGACCTGTTTTGATACGACGAGATTAATGAACCCGAGCTTTGGTACAAACTTTGTTACGATCGAATCCACAATGAAATACGCCCACACTAATCCAGGTGGAAGAATCAATCACACACTAACACGGAATAAACTAAAAGACCCAAAAGTAACTATTTTCAACCATTAAAAATGAGTTTCATACTTAAAAGTCATAATCACAAAAATTTATAAAAACAACACCTTAGAATCTGAAAGTCATGTACCAAAACATCTACAAAGTCTAGAATATGAGGATGCAACCCCAAAACAACAAGCATCTAAGTCCACAAAATGGACTAGAGGAAAAAGATAAATTCATGAAAGTTTGAAAGAAGTATCTCATTCTTGGATTCAGGAAGTGTTGAAGTCACAATTGAAGTCGCAAAGCAGCAGCCAAAACATGATACTCGACAAAGAAAGAACAAGTGCAGTATCAGTACACAAAATGCATAGTGTACTAATAAAATCATCAACCATATATGAAGTATGAACAAGTGACCATAACTTAGTAAAACTGACAACATATGCAATAAACATGATCAACAACATTACAACAAAACTAACTTATTTCATTCATGGAACCCACACACAAACACTCACATGTATTAGGTGTGGTACCCGAGCCACATGTATTAGGTGTGATACCCGAGTCAACCATATATGTACTAGGCGTGGTACCCAAATCAGTCATATATGTACCAGGCGTGATACCCAATCCAATCAAAAGATATCATGTATATCAGACGTGGTACTCAAGCCAACCATGAGTATGTACCTCATGGTATCTGAGTCAACCGAAAATTACAATCACAATTATAATGCTTTAAGTCACACTTGTACATAGAAGCTTACACATTCATTTCATGGTATTGATACAAGTTAACATTTTAGTTTATACTCTTTCTATTCCCTGGACATACATTTTACATACTTATAAAATATCTAGCAAACACATATAACATAAACAAAAAATAAATAATTAGCACCTACCTCGGATCAACTCTGAAATATTCTATAGAACTTGAGTTTTCCCTTGTTATGATACCTAGCTTGTTCTTAGTCTATGAACAATCAATGTAACACATAATCATATCCAAATAACCTAAATACACCCAGATTATATCATAATTCCAAACCTCAAACCATTCTCAGGATTATTCCATCGAAATCATGATTTTTCACTATTAAATTAAACAAAACCCTCCCCTAGGATCACCGACCCAATTTTTAAGGCTCAACGATCGAATTACTAAGTTAGGGGAGTAATTTACTTACCTTTACTAATGATAATGATGGAAACTATATGAAAGTTGCCCTAGGTCGCTCTTGCTCCTTTTCAAAACACAATTCCCAAATAATGAGCAATTTTGAAATTTTTCTGCATTAACTGCGATTAACGTACTATTGCGAGAATTAAATTCACTGCTATAGCGGCTTGCATGGGATAGAAACTTGAAAACCCTTCAAATTTAGACTATTTCACAACATTGACGTTCTAACCAACCTCCTCGCGCCAAGTTCGTTTCTATTCACCCAAATTTACTTTCGAAATGTCATACAAACTCGTTAACGTCTTAGCAATAAGGAAATGAGACTTTACCAAGCGTTTCACCCCAATTATTTCCCCGGATTGTCCAAGATCTTACCTCACTCAGATTTGTTTGAGTCTAACCTGACCTGAAATTTTGAACTCACTACTCCAAAAATTTTCTCACTTATTTTCCTTTACTATCAGTACTTTACCTATTACGACGAGGGAGGTCGTTATATAAATGATACTACCTCAAATCAAAAGCGGGTCTAAATTTAATATACGTAAGTTCAACTTGTAAAGCTTTTTAATATCAAATTCATTATACTAATATGTTATATGTAATAATATTAATATTATCAAAATAAATTATTGATAACAGATTGACCTATAATAGTGTTAGTATATATATATATATATAGGTTCAAAAAGACTCGGTGCAATGAATTTGATATTTCAAAGTTACACCCGTGTCCCTATCTCTGGTCCACGTTATGATTTTTGCACATCCCTTTGAAAAAGACATTTGATGTTATTTCAAATATTATCAATTATTTTGAACATACATTTTATTTTGCCAACACGATTAATATTTTGAACCAAAAAGTAGTATATAAATTTAAATATCATTATTTTAAAAAAGTGTGTATAAAATTGACCAGATACATAGCAATTATGGTCATCAGACGCCAACTAAATATTTGACCTATTTTATGATGTTTCTGCACGTGTTGAACCCCACCCCACCCCACCCCCCTCTCTTTATTTTATAAGTGTTGAACCCCACCCACGCCACCCACCCCTCTCTTTATATATATATATATATATATATATATATATATTAAAAGGCTAAGTATTTGACTAACTGTTTGTTTGATGACACTATTATACATCAATCTGTTATCAATACTTTATTACGATAATATTAATAGGGATAGTATTAATATTATTATTCATAAAATTGCATCTCTTTATAATTATGAAATTGCTTTGATTGAAAAATAAGTCGATAATGCTATAAGGCAAAAGAACGAGTCAGGCCAGAGTCCTTCACTGTACTTACTGGAGAGAATAAAACGAAAGTAAGATATATATCTCATTTTATACGTAAATGTTTTTTCCCATTAAATTGTGCCAGAAAATATAACGTTACATCATTTCTCTAATTTATTTTCTCCTACAATAAACTGATTAAATTAAGATGGTAGAATTATTCTATGATTGCATATATATGAAAATGATAGAAATTGAATTGGAAAAGAGAATATTATAACTGTATAGAGGCTTAGAGAAAATAAAATAAATGGCAAACTGATGTGTCACAGTTGGAACGTAATTAATTAAATGTATTGATGAATTCACACTGAAATTCTATTTCTATTTAGTTAGTTATTATGAAAATGATAGATTTGTTTTTTAAAAGAAAAATTACTAATTATTGGACTGAAAAGTTGGGCACATATATTAATTATTTTTATTAGGGGATAGTCAATAGCATGACAAAAAGATTGAACCTTTTATTTATACAATTTTTATTTTGAACGAACTACTAATTTTGTTTTTACTTGTCGGCTAATAAATGATTTGATTTGACAATGATTTGATATTATAATTAGTTGATTACCCTTCAATACTTCCTCTATATTGGAAAATAAAATAAATTCAACTTGTTTATTTTAAGAAGAAAGGTCTCAACATAAGTCATTAACAATCAAGATGTATTTTATTTAGATAAATAAATCTAAAGAAAACAAATATTTGTCAACAATAATAACAGGATAAGGCACAAGACTCCTCCTAAATAATGTAAATTATCAGTTATATATTTAAATTATGTGAGGATTTTATTATCTTTCTAAACTTAAATTTCTAAACTTAAATTTCTGTAATATTTGAATTTTAAATCATATGATGGTCGAATTTAATGGTAGAAGATGATACTCATTTTTGTATTTGAATAGTTAACTTCACTCTTGCACTAATTTTGATATCTATGAAAGTGCATCACTCATTTTGATATCTATAAAATTATTTTTAATACTTATTTTACATAGATTTTCTTCATTTTTGTATTTGAATAGTTAACTTCACTCTTGCACTAATTTTGATATCTATGAAAGTGCATCACTCATTTTGATATCTATAAAATTATTTTTAACTTATTTTACATAGATTTTCTTCGTTTATGAAGTTGTCATACTTTAAAAGTTGATATTTGCACAAATTTTCTTCATTTATTTGATGTATAGAACTTCCTAGTTGTTGTTCTTGTTCATGTCATTGGATCAAAACTGGACCAAAATTAAATTAGTTTAACTATTACTTAATGAAACTTACCTTTATGTTTCAATAGTTCCTTTTAATTACATAAAACTCCGGGTGCAGACCTCTACTTCATCCATGCCGCACCTATATGATTTGTAACATCATATCACTGATCTCCAGATTTTCTTGGATCCTAAATCTATCTCTCTTGAGTCTTGAGATAACGTGTGTACTAAGTCTCACTTTCACGCCTAACTCAGCATCCTGAAATTTACACTCTAAATACAGTGTGTCCCTACCAACTCCAAATAATGTTATTAATACTAAATCATTTTTAGTTTCTAAAAAAAAGGTTAATTTAATGAACCACTTTTGATTCATAGTTTCTATAAAAAAAAATGTTAATTTAGTTAACCACTTTTGGAGCCAAGTTTATAAAAATAACTTTTTTGAAGCTCCATTTTTTACGTGTAAATTTGCTTGCTTGGCCAAATATAATGGAGTTTCACGCAACTATTTAAAAAATTGCCCTAAAAAATAAATGTTGCATCCAAAAATGAAATAAAATTTTATTATTTAGCTTAAATGATTATTTGGATAAATGTGATAAAAGTATCTAAGAATCTCACCCAAACAAGATACATAATGGAAACAAATAGTTACTATATCTAAATAATAAATAAAAAAAGAAAAGTCACCCGCTGAAAATACGGATGGCAATAGGGAGGGGAGGATGCACGGTGGTGCAGGGTGGAAAGGGATGCGGAGCGGATAATTTTTAAAAAGCTAATGCGGTTTGTGGGTCTGTACAATTTTATGCGGGTTCAAGTACATTTTATATTTTATAAGAGTGATAGACTATTATATATTAAGATAGTTTCTTTAAAGTTATTAAATTATTCAAGATAGTAAATAAAAATAATTCAATCAAAACTAATACATTGAAAAAAATTATACGGAGTGGATCTACACGGGGCGGGATAGGGCAGGTTGACAATGGAAAAAAATTGTTATGCGGAGCGTGACAGATTAAATTTTTTACAGGTTAAGTTCAACCCGCCCATCACCGCCCCATTGCCATCCTTAAATTCAATTGTTTTGACTTAAACAAACTAAAGATAATAAATCTCTAGCCAAGCTTTTTATTTTATTTTATAAATTTTGAGTCGATTTGGCATTGCTATTAAAAACTATTTATTTTGAAAAAATAACATTTTATGTTTGGCTAATTTATTTGGAAAGTGTTTTTCATAAGCAAATTGTGTTTGATCATTCTTTCTAAAAGTTTTTTTTTAAGTAAAAAATTACGACAAATGACAAATATTAATGTATAATATTAAGATTAGGGGAAAAAGTCTGAAATATATCCAAAATTTGATCAAAATTTTTGTTATGATACCAAACTTTGGAAAGAACCTTTTACCCCCTGCACTATTTAATAGTGTATTTTAAAGGTATATATGTGTCCACATAGACATAAAAAATATTGCATAATTATAATTAGTAATGTGTCCACCTGAGCACATATGTACCTTTAAAATATACTATTAAATAATTCAGGGGGACTAAAAAGTCCTCCATAAAGTTTGGTATCGTAGCAACAATTTCGATCAAAATTGAAGTATTTTTCAGACCATTTCCCTTAAGATTATTTTATAGAAAGACACTATTTTAAATATTAATTATAAAATTCAAATTAAATTTTATTTTTATAAAATTAAAATGTATATATTCAAATTGTCAATCAATGTTATTCTTTTTTTTGGATTGCTGAAATCTTTAGCTGTTATTTTTTTCTTTTTCTAATCTTGCAAAAATATTACTATTATTTTTTTTAATTATAAAAAATAATACATAAAATAATATATAAAATTCAAAAAAAAAATAATGTGTAAAAATAAAATAAAAATGAAATTTTTAAATGAAGAAATATTCGTAAATATGTATATATGGAAGGGATTCGATTCTTGAAAAAAATGTTTTTCTGCTTCTGTTTTTTAAAGAAGCAGAGAGTGTTTGGTATGAAGGAAAACGGGAAAATGTTTTTCAATTTTCCCATGTGTGGTTGGGACAAAAGTTTTGGAAAATGTTTCAACTCATTTTCCTCAAAATTAAGGAAAATGACTTCCCTTCAAAAATTAAGGAAAACATTTTCCAAAACTCTCCCTCCAATTTCAAATTACATTTTGTTTTGGGGGGGGGACTTCAATTTTAAAAAAATATTTTCAATTTCAAAAATTTATTTTTCACCCGATCCCCTCCCCCCTCCCCTCTCCCCCCCCCCCTCCCCAAAAAATTAATTTTGCTTTTTAAAAATATTTTCAAATTTTTATTTTAAACTCCTACCCCCCTCTCCCCTCGGGCAGCACCCCCACCCCAACCCCCCAAAAAATTAATTTTGTTATTTAAAAATACTATCAACTTCAAATTTTTATCCCTCCCCCTGCCCCCACCCACTACCCCCACCCTACCCACCCCACCCCATAAAATAATAATTTTATTTTTAAAAAATATTTTCAATTTAATAAATTATTTTTTACTCTAGTAAAAATAAAAGATGTCTCTCAAAAACATTTTTCATTCATAAATCAAACACTAAAAATCATTTTCGAAAAATATTTTCTACTCACCAACCAAACATGAGAAAATAAGTCCAAAATCTACTTGTTTTCCAGGAAAACATTTTTCTCCATACCAAACACACCCATGATGTTATAACTTTTTCCCAGCAACAAAAAATTATTTCTACTTACATTTAAAAGTAGTTTTACAAGTTTATCAAACATTTAATTTTTTTAAAAAATATTTTTTTTTTCAAAATAAATATTTTTGACCTTCCAACAACAATGTCAAACAAACTCTTTATTCTAAAAGAGAAAAATAGTTACGATTAGAATAAATTTCCATTGCATAACTTTTTATTTGATTGAAAATAATAATAGACATAACATTTAAAGAACGGTTGAGTCTGACTCTCTCCTAATTATTTAGATGGTTAAAGGTAAAATCAATCCCTTTTGATAAAATAAAGATAATATTGAACAAATTCAATCCATGAGTGCACTTAGTCATTCTTCTTTCCCTCACATCTTTAGACCGAAGATAACATTACATCTGATTTAATCGCAAATATAATTGAACATTACAAAATAACTATCTTTTTCACTAGGGCGGTAAATCTTCCTTCTAAGAGTACATCCACCTTGAAGAATTATACAGTTGGCAAGTCCAACACTAGCATTCGAGTGAAGAATGACAACTTCATATTCAATCCTAGCTAAATTTGTTTGATTGCTTTTAGTCCTATCGACTCTAGAATTTTTTGTAAATTTATTTGACGAGGAGCAAACCACCTCCTCCTTTTTCTTTCCTTTTATTTTGATAAGTTAGAGTGCAAAAATATGCCATCACCTCTAGGCTCTTAATACGGATATCAAATTTCACCCCTTCATATATATTTGTTTGAGTTATCTATTGAATCCCTTTTTAAGGAAATCTTTGGGGGGGGGGGGAATGTGGTTGGAACAATTAAATCATTGTATATGATTGATTGATAACTAATTAAATAAATACCCATTGAAAAGCTGTTTTTTTTCAATCTATCTTTTCCAAGTTTCACAAGCCTAAAAGGGAGTAAACTCATGCTTTTGTCATGTTACCATCTAGAGAGTAAAGACTATTGTATAGTCAAATTTCAGGAATAATTATGACCAAAAAAATTATGTGTGCATTAAATAAATGATGTTAAATTCACAATGGGCGGTGAGTTATTATGCATTTCTTTTTCTCAAATTACCTATTTTAATTTATTTATTTTGTATTCATTAATGGTAGATAGCTCTTTTAAGTAATGTAATTAGTTATACCAATTATACACATTTAAGCTGATAAATCTATAACCTAGTGATCTATAGGTACCAGGAGACATGTTCACATGGATGCACACACATCTATTAAGTTATTCACATTTCATTTAATTTATGCATTTAGTGATTGTATGAAAATTCAAACTCGTAATACTATAAAAAAAAATTACCATTTAAAATTCTTTTCTTTTGCCTTTTTAAATTCGAACATGTATGGTGGAATCTCTATAATAGTATATTTAAATATAAAAAATAATTTATTTTAGAATTTATTTTTAAATTATGTCATATTATTTGTTTCTAATAGAATTTCACTATAGCAATAAAAAATAGTATTTGAATTGATAATGTCTTTGTGAAATATTGTGTAATATTTCACAAATATATAAATCACAGTTGAAAAAATAAATAAAAAATATGAGGTGTGGATATCTTGCTTTGTTCAAGGAGATTTAAGTTTACTGCGGCCTAATCTACACTGATTTAACAGTATCACTCTTGACGTGTCTCCTCCAAGATACAATAACATATCAACATCGTACAACTGAATCAACTCTGGATTAGTTGAAAAGATCAAAACTCCACATAATAACATCTTCCTTGAACATATAAATCTCTCTTTTATATAGTCAATATAATTGAAGACTTAGAATATTTTCTTTGTCTCAACTCTCTCTTTCACTTATATTACACATTATAATATTTTTTCACACTTAAAGCCAACTTTTCATTCACATTGGATGAAAACGTGAAATTTGTGAGTGGGTTAAAATTTAAGGATGTCAAAGGGCTATGCTTCAAATTTTGGAAAGCGGACAAATATGAATGAAGGAAAATTGATAGGTATGAAAAGTCATGATTGTCATGTGTTCATGGAAACTTACATTCCTATCGCTTTTAGCCATCTACCAAAAGAATATGAAAACTAATCACAGAGGTAAGTCTTTTTTTAAAGACTTGTGTTCTGGAAAGTTGTTCGAGAGTAGTTTAGATCGAATGGAGAAAATATTATTGTTATTACTACTAAGTTTGAGAAGATATTTCCATGCGGTTTCTTTGATGTGATGGAGCATCTTCCCATTCACCTTGTACAAGAGGCCCGACTTGGCCGTCCGGTTCAAACAAGATGGATGTATCCATTTGAGAGGTATCCATTTGCAATATTCACTAAGTTATATATATTCATCAATTTTTAATGAACATATATATACACATATACATGCAGAAAAATTGGCAGATCCAAGCAAACAATTAAGCAAAGGAGAAAGATCGAAGGATCATTTGTTTAAAGTCATATTGGGAGAGAAACTAAAGATTTTTATTTTTATTACTTTGGTGATGATGTGTCATGTTGGAGTGACAGGCCCAATCGCAATGATGAAGGAAATGTTGATCCTTCATTTCCACCGACATCAATTTTTAATCAAAATGGTCGAGGATCTAAAAAACGTGAAAAGCGAGGATTCATATGGAAATGCAATCAGCCGTGACACATATTTTGCTTAATTGTCTAGTGATTCAACCATATCTAAAGTAAGTACTAAAAATATGTTATCAAATTATATAATAATAAATGTTGATTAACTAACTAAATACGTGAATGTAAAATGATTAGCTTGTTCGTAAACACATGGGGTAATGAAGCCATCTATACAGAATTTTTCAAATGGCTATACAACTATGTAAGTGTGCAATCACTAAGTATTTAATAATATATTCAATTTATACTAAATTATATTACTTGAAATAACAATCACGTAGGTTTACGATGAATACTCAAGTGTCCAACATTTGCGATTAGTGAAAGAAGTAGCACTTGGACCTGAATCTCAAGTACTGACAATGAATAGGTTTGTATCAGTGGATTTAAGTTTCAAACTAAAGAAGTTTCTAGGAACAAGAAAACAAATAATAGTGGTGGCTACATACAAGGTAATGTTGATGGTACTGGCCAAATTATTGAATATTATGGTGTCATTCATGAGATTAGTGAAGTGAGGTATTCAGATTGGCCTACAAAGAAGATTGTATTATTTCGGTTTGACCCATCACATAGAGGCACAAAGGTGGACCATCAACATAATATAATTGAAGTTAAGCACATAAGAAAATACATAAGTTGTGATCCTTTTATCATTGCACAAAATGCCAAACAAGTGTTGTTGACACCTAATTTTGACCCTCCCCGACATAAATTAATTAACGAGCTTCTTATTTCCCAAGCATTTTAAAATAATTAGTTTTATAAATTTAAGAAAATATAAGGTTTGTGCATCTTGGAATAGTTTTGCCATTTCTTATAATTTTTAGATATTACATGTGACCTATATAATTATGTATATAACTAATATATTTTATGATTATTCAAAATTCGTCTCAAAAGATTTTATTTTTTCTTAACTATTTTACTAATTAGTTTAGTTATATAATGGTTTCCTTTGATTACATCGATTATTTTATTTTGTTAAAATATAGAAGCTTTAATTAATTTGAATTGGGCTCGTGTCCATTTCTTGCCTTAATCCCTTTCCAGACATTTTGAACCCATTGCTCCAATTCAACTCAGTGCAGCAACCCATCAGAAATAAACCCAAAATCATCCCACTTCCTCCTAATATCCCAGCCCATTATCCCATTTAAATCCCAATCCAATACTCCAATGAAATCATCCAGCCCACATTTCATAACCCATTAGAAACCCGACCCAGCCTTTTCTTATTAACCCGACCCAGTCCAACTTTTTCTTCCCCTCCAACATCGAACCGACCCACTTCTCTTTTCTTTCTCACAAAGAAAATACGCAGCCACGCAGGAGCAGAAAGAAGAAAACGCGTGAAAACAACAACGCTGCAAATCCAAAAACTCCATGCGACCTCAACAAGGAAGAAAGACAATCGCGCGTGTTCGTCCTTCCCCCTCTCTCCAACGCGTGAACAGCCTTCCCTAACGTCTTTCTCTTCTGCTTTTGTTCGTACGACAGGGTCGGCAGACCTGCAAAATCCGTCCTCCCTAGAGCGAGATTCAGCCACGTAGGTCAACAAGGACGCTCGATTGATCTCGTCCCTCCACCTCGCCCCTTCCCCATTCGATTTTTGGGTATCAAAATGGGATATTCCTTCGGCTTTGAGGATAAGATCTTGAAGTTTGAATTTTATTTTGAAAAAACCGATTCTACCCCAGGACTTCTTCGGAAATTATCCCGCCCTCCCCTCATCCGAAAACTTTTTTTTTCCCCTATAAATACCTCCTTCTTCATCTGTTTTGGGGGTTGAACAATCTGGGATATTTTAGAATTTTTTTTTTCTTAGAAGTTGGAGAGAATACTCTTAGCGTTACTTGTTTTGAGATTGTTATTAGTAAGAATACTGAAACATTCACACAAACAGTGATATATATATATAAAGACGCTGTCAAGACGGAAAAAATCTGGTCTACATTTCTTGCTATATTTTGAATCCGTTTCGTCAACCCCTGTCTTGAACTCTTGGTGGTAGTGGAAGTCCATTTTGCTGCTCGTAGTCATTCCATTTCGCTGCACTTCAAAAGGTAATGCTCTTTCCATTTTGAACATATTTCGTTCCTGATGTGTCGCGTGTTTGACGCTCGCCTTCTTGAGCTGCTAATGTGTTAGTATTTGGAGAGTTTTTTTTTTTTGGCTCTCTGTTGGCTGCAAAACAAAGGATCAAGCTTGGGTTGTGTTGTGTTTGGATGGGTTGCCTGCTGTTTCTTATTTTTATTTTTATTTTTTTTGATTATATGGTTTGCTCTCTGTCTTTCTATTCAAAACGAGCTTGATGGTGTGCTTGGTTTTTCTTTTGTGAGAATGTTATCCTGAAATGATGTTTTTATGCAGTAGCTTTAGCAATTGTTTAATGAGCCACATTGCAGTAGCTTTAGTATTTGGTAATAATAGACGTTTGATTTGAATGTTCAGGTCTTATGAGAGCATGAATGTTACTGTATTATCGTATTGTTGTTTCTTGCGTGCTTCGAATTCAATGACATCTCCTATCTAGAAATGTGGTCAAAACATTTGTCGTTATCAAGTTTCTTTCGTAGTTTCGTTAAGGATGTCTAATGGTCATCTGTCAAGGCTTGATATTTTGGGGTTTTCTCTCTATCAAAAGCTTTTGAAAATCTCGTGTTGACTGCTTCTCAGCGTTGTCTGGAACTCTCATATGTCATAAATACAATTTTATCTTGCCAAATATATAGCTGCTTGTTAGCGTAACCTGTGTTTCTTTAAGATTTTTTTTATCCGGGGTCAATGGAACCTCGAATCTGTAATGGTCATTTTGTTTTCCTTGTGATGTTGTAGAATAGTCGTAAGTGATTTAATAATGATATTGTTGCCTCCATTTTAGTGAAGGTGGTTTCAGAATGGTCCATATGCATGGTAGTTTGAGTTACATTATTTTCCTGTGCATTTGAGAAGCTCTAATCACTGTGGTCTTGATCTTTATTGTTATTATTATTATTTTTTTTTTTTATTTTTTTATTTATTTATTTATTTTATTTTTTTTTCTTCTCACAACTTCAATTAAATTATTCCCTTCCTCTTTCCCGTTTTGATTGAAAATTTGAATCAATTGCATGACCAAAGTGTATTATAACAATAAAAAAATAAAATCTAAGCCATTCATAATTAATTTGAACTTGAGATGTTTGGCAGAACCTTCTTTTTCACTTAGCATCATTGACATATTTTGTGTTTGTCAAATTATGAGAAACTTTGGCTTATAATCCTATCCCGTTTATTAGTTGTTAATTGATCATCTCTATCTGCTTTTTCCGTCCATTAAGTGCTCATCATACACGAGATTTTTTTTGTGTATTCTGATTGTTTCGATCTAAATAGTATACTAAAGTTTTGGGATCTCCACAATTCTAATATTTTGCTTTGTGTTTGTTTGCATGATATGCCACCTGAGTCCATTACGGACACATTCTGAGTTCTTATTCCATATCACTAGATCCCTCGAGTCAAGCCCCTTCAAAGATAGACAAACATGTTCCGAAGTACATGAAAATCAAGGCGAAGAGCAGAAGAAATTGGGACAAATTAGCCCAAATTTATTTTAATTGTCGTATTGTATTAATGTTTGGGCCTAAGCCTTTGTCGTCTTTTACTTTACTTTATTCATTTTGTGTAATTATTTTCTTAGTCTAGGACAGGTACGAAAGAAGAAAATGGGTCAAAAACCCGAAAAAAGTCAGAATGGGTCAAAAACCCAAAACAGGTGGGTCCAAATTCCGGTCAAGGCGGACAGAAAACTCGGATTTGGACCCAAATCTCTCTCCCTATCTCTTTATGTGATTTTAATTATTTAATTGCTTTAATTGTCGTTTGGTTTAAAAGTTAGAAAATCCGAATCCCCGCATAACGCCTTAAGTATTTTATCAACTTAAAACCAATAATTTTGCAAATTGTTCACTTAGATAAATTTTTCAAAAACAATCTTAATTAATTTTCGGCTTTCGTCTTTCAAATAAACTCCAAAGAGTATTTCTTTTATCGCAATTGTAAGTTTAGCCAAATTAAGTTAGTTGTTGGATAACCGCATTAGCGGATATTTTAGGTGCCTAACACCTTCCTAAGATATAAATAGGAATTCCCGAACCTTTTTTTTAAGTTCTTCAATTGATTTTATTTCTGTTTAAGTCTTTTGAAAATGCTAGTTTTCTTGATTTTTCTTAAAAATTAAGTGGCGACTCTAAAAAAGTCGAAACTATATAAAAAAATATTTTCCAATTTTCCGATAAAACAGAAATGGCGACTCCCGCTGGGGATTAGGAGGATTCTAACCTTAAAACTAACGTATTTTGGCTATGTGAGTTAACTGTTTATCTGTTTATTTATTGCTTTATTGAACTGTTGCATTCATGGCATATCATAATTCCGTCAAACGACAATTATTCTATTTTTCACTAAAGGACGATTATGCGGGTTCGCAGTCGTTCATTAACCAAAGATCTTCTCGGGGCACCCTGACGAGTGTAGTTGGCTACTTGATAGTCAACGATCGTTAACTGTCCCAGCCCAAGTAGTCCGCTTGGGTTACCCTTTCCACTCTAAATACAACCCACTCTTAGTTAAACTAAGATAGAGCGAAACCCAATCCCGAAAATAGCGCATTGGCCTAAGACGACCCAACACCCAAGGAGTGTTGGGCCCATTAGAAAGACCACCTTGAGTCCAAAAAGCGCACGGCTCGATAGGACAATCATATCTGTGTGTTCTGAAGGATGTATTGCGTGTTTAAATATTTGTTGTATCATGGGGGGTGGCAATTAACTAGTTGTATGTTTTTGTAGATGTCGAGTCAATTCCTCCATTTCAACATGGTCACCAAGACACCCGACATTCTCCGTGTATGGTGGGATAACCTCATAGATTGTCAAAAGAGAGAAATATCGATTCACCTGGGTCACTTACCTTCGATAATGGATTTCAAGGTTTGGCCCACGTTTATCGAGGTTATCACTCGGTTTTGGGATGACAAAAGGATGGTCTTTCGATTTGGAGATGTCGAAATAACACCGACATTGGAGGAAATTAAAGATTGTATAGACTCTATTGGGACGTGTGGTAAAAGAAAAAAATGTCCCGATCATCACATCCTTCTACCAGATAGGCCAACTGCCGGAGAATTGAGAGACATATTGTTACTAGTAAGAGCTAATTGGTTGGAAACCCATGATATACCGCTAATGAGATTCTTCGAAAGATGGGGGCATGATAGTTATTTCGATCAATTTCCAAACAAATTCCACGATCATAGTACTTGGAGGCAAACTCAAGTCATTGCATTCTCCGCATGCCTTTTAGGAACTATGGTGTTCCCAAAAGATGAAGGAAAGAATATCGACACCCGGGTCGTGATGGTAGTGGACGCCATTTTCAGAGGGATAGGCAAGAAACAAGAAGAAAAGAAATACTATAGTTTGGCCCCAATCATTTTGGCCGATATTTATCGATCTTTGAGTTTGTGCAAGAACGGATTTCCGTTTTTCCAAGGTTGCAACATTCTACTTCAATGGTGGATGACTGAACATCTCTGCAAAAGGGACGGCGCCCGATCACAAGAGTTGGCCAAGCCAAGCCAGACGAGTCCCCTTGATAATTATGAATTCTACCTAAGCATCCGGAGATTCCCAATTCATACCACCAGGGGAGCGTGGGCAAGGGTATTTTATGATTTGAAAGAATGAGATATACAATGGATGTTGCCGAACTTCAAGTCTGAGAGGATAGCAGCACAAGGGGCCAAACTTTCATTTTTAGTCCTTCCCGGCATCAGAGGATTACGGCCCTACAACCCAGCTAGGGTGATGCGGCAATTTGGTAGAACACAAATCACACCCGTCCAATGGGATGCTAGCTCTTTTATTGTCGATTACAGCGAGAGCGGGAAAATACCTTTCGCCAAGATCATCCTTCAAGAGTGGGCTGGACGTGTCAACATGAAATGGGATATGGCTGAAAACAGATATGAAGCTGGGTATGTTGACGAATACAAGACATGGTTGCAGAATGATCTATGTGGTGTAGTGAATCCAACACCGCGCGCAGGTCGAGAAATTGAAGACGTATAGACAAGGCTTCAAATCCATGCATATCATTTTCAGCAAGAATGGGACCGAAGGGAGCAAGAATTTCAGCAAAGGGAGCAGGATTTTCAGAAAAGGGAGCAGGAATTTCAGAAAAGGGAACAAGAATTTCAGCAAAAGGAGCAAGAATACAAGTTCCGAGAGTTAGAAAATCAGAGGGTTTTGGCTGGGACGTCACAAGAGTTAACTGATACAAGGACTTGTCTGATGCGTTTGGATGCGGTCCTGGACGAGCAGATGAACACTCTACAAGTCGTACCAACATCTTCCAAAGCTGCGTTCGCTGAGCCATACGTGTTTACAAGCAAGTGCATTATCCGCGAAGAAGTAAAGAAAGCCAGAAGAGGAGCAGAGCCATCAACCTTCTAACTCCCCTGCGTGGGATTGTTTTCTATCTGTATTCACATTATATCCCCCTCCCTGAAAATGTACCCCGTTTTGATTAAAGTTATGTAACGAACGTTATAATTTTAATTAAAGTTATTTTGGGGGGTGCAACAATATGTTTCAAATGATGCAATACATCCTTCAGATTCGCTAGGCCTACCCTTGGCACAAAATGGTCACATGCATGGTTAGGATGCGATATATGTGCTATTTAACTGCTTGTGTGTTGTGTTGCTGTGAATGAGGATATCGAAAACCCACTCTTTTTCAGAAATTTCCAAAAAAAAAAATAAAAAATACAAACAAGTCACCGTTACAAAAATTGTCCGACCAAAATTTCCCGAGTCTTAAGTTTCTCACTCAAGAGACATCTTTCATACGACAAATCCTAAACATTACTCTATTGTCTCAGAAAAGCAAATCACTGCTATGGATAAGGGTAAGAATATCCAGATGAGGCTCACTGGAGAGGAGTTACAAAGAAAGATAGAACAAATCACACGAAAGATTCAAGAGGTCAGAGAGGAGGGGCTTAGGGTCGAAGTTGCCGCGTCAGTCTACAAAGCTGCGACTGCGACACTGGACGAAGAATTGATGTCAAAAGAAAAGAGGAAGAAAAGTATTGAGGAAGAAAAAGAGGATCTAAGCCGAAAATTGGACATGCTTCGATTACAGGTTCAAGAAAGAGAGGCAAGAGAAGCGGAGATAGATTCGGAAACCGCGAGTCTGTTGGCCAAAAATGTGTCACTAGATGAAGAACTGAAAGCGGAAATGACAGAATTCATCGCTATGAAAGAAAGGATGTCGGCGTTAAGGAAGAAGAACAAGGCGTTCCACCACGACATGATAGACAAACTTCAGAAAATGCGCGGAAAATACTCTATCCGTGAGCAAGGGAGCAATAGTGGTCCCGACAACGCTCACCCCGAATTGACTGAGGAGGACGACGGTGAGGAAATCGTCTACAAGCCTCCATTTCTGGGTCGTCTGAAAGGAAGAGAGTGACGCTGCAACAAGAAGAGAAATGACTAACGTGTCATCATCATGTTATTTTTAAGAATTCCAATGTTGTCTTTCAATTTCCTTGTAACCGTAATGAAAGAATGAATGAAAATATTTTATCCCGAACTCGAACTACGTTGGGCCTGAATTCTCTTTGAGAGATACGTAGGCAGCCTTCCAAGGCCCGGCCCCTATCTTTAAAATTTTCATTCTTCCTTTTCATATTACAAGAGGATACAAAGATCAGATCAACGGACGTTAGAGAGCAACTGCAAGAAGACCTTAGCTTAACGCGATTTGGCCTTTCTGAGACAGTGTCAAACTAAAAGAGCAAGCAAATTCCTGCTTGTAAAAAAAAAAAAAAAAAAAAAAAAATCTGTTTTCGTCCTTACTCGTGGGTTGAAGATGTTCCTCAAACATAGCAACTTGTGTGTTTACCTGCTCTATGTGTGATACTATGTGTTTTGTATTCTGAGTCCAAACTGACAAATCTGCCTTTGAGTTGTTTTCCTCCTCAGGTATTTTGAACTGATCTGTGTGATTAAGCTGGCAGATCATCCTTACTTCACCAGATCAAAAGGTCCCGCAGATTCCTTCCCAGGGCAAAGTTCTGACAGAGGAAAGCAGTTATGGGGATAATAATGAAGAAGTGAGTCTTACTGATGTTGTGGTGGCTCAACCCACCGTAGCAGAACAAATGAACTGATCATGCAGCTGATGCAACAGATCGCTGAAATGAGAGTTGAAATGCAACGGAGACAAGATACGCCTCCACCTGGATTTGGTCCTAATATTGCTGATGGAAGACCTCCGATCTACTTCCCTTCATCAAACATGGATCCAACTCAGAATCAGCCTTCTACACCTGTGCATAATCCGTCTGTGATAGATCTAACAACCCAAAACCCCCAATACGCTTCTGTATCTTACCAAACTCCATCGCCTCTTCCAAATAACCACCCTCAAATGCCACCCCATCCTCAGAATACTCAAACCGCTCCACCGCCACAGAATCAAAACCAAAATCAAAATCAAACTGCCTTCAATCCCCAAACACCTCATCACCATTTAAATCAGAACACCAATCCTCAGGCTTACCCACAGAACTACCAGACCGCCCAAAATGTTCCAAGTCCCTCTATAGCCCCGCCCCTCCCAAAAAGAGCCACCTTCCAAGTTCCCGTTCCTGCCGAGCACGAGGTGCACGGTTCTGAGTTGGATCACTATGAAGAACAGGAAAGAGAATGGAAGGCAAAGGAGGATGCGAAGATCGATATAAAAGAGGAAATTAAAAGGGCTATGAAAGAGCTACAATGCATCCCAGACGTCGTGGGACTCAGTTACGAAGAGTTGTGCATCCCCCCAGATTTAAACCTTCCCGAAGGGTTCAAAATTCCGAAGTTTGACACCTTCGGGGGAGTAGGCAACCCCATGGCTCATCTAAGAGCATATTGTGACCAGCTCGTGGGAGTTGGCAGGGATGAGGCCTTGTTGATGCGGCTTTTCAGCCGAAGTCTATGTGGGGAGGCCCTCGAGTGGTTTACGTCACACGAAACCAGGCAGTGGCCCAGTTGGAATGCGCTGGCCAAAGACTTCATTGACCGATTTGCATACAATGTTGAGATAGTTCCCGATCGATATTCTCTAGAGAAGATGAAGCAGAAACCAACTGAAAGCTATAGGGAGTTTGCCTATAGATGGAGGAAGGAAGCAGCAAGAGTAAGGCCGCCCATGACAGAGAAAGAGATTGTGGAAGTGTTCGTGCGGGTGCAGGAGCCAGAATACTACGACAGAATCATGTTGCTAGTCGGAGCTAAATTCGCCGAGATAGTCAAAGTTGGTGAGACTATCGAAGATGGTTTGAAATCGGGGAAGATAGCCCGTGTATCCGCATCACCTGGATCTTCAGGATTGATGAAGAAGAAAAGAGAGGAAGTTGCCGCTGTCTCGTATGGGGGAAGAAAACCCCCCAGAAACTCGTCACATTCCCAAGATCGTTCCAGGCCTTCCCCAAAATCTCACCAAGCCTACTACCCGCAATCTAATCATCCCAATAACCATGATACTACCCCCACCTATCCAAACGCTCAAGTTCCGTTGTACCAGAGTCCACCCCTTAATCTCCAAAATCTTTCCCCCATATACCCAAATTACCCTCAACCTTACCAGATTCCATCCCCTTATCAGAATATTGCTCCCAACTGTGCCAATATACAGTCGAGCTACCGATCACCATCACCCGTTTATCAAGTCCAAGCTCCATTATATCAAAAACCCTCCGAATTACCAAGCTCCATGCCAAATTATCAAACAAACCCTTATCCTAGAAGCCAAGCTCCTCGTCCGAATACCCGAAATTATCAGCAGGTGCCTCCCCTCAGCAAAGTGGTTATGACCCTTCCCGACCCAGATTTGAAAAAAGGCCCCCAAGGAACTTCACTGCACTTGCTGAAAGCCGGACCAAACTATTTGAGAGACTAGCCGCGGCTGGATACATCCACCCTGTGGGTCCCAAGCCCGTGGATGTCAATTCAAAGTTCTACAAGCCAGATCAAAGATGTGCTTATCATTCCAACAGTGTTGGACATGACACGGAAGATTGTATCAACCTTAAGCATAAAATCCAGGATCTGATCGATCAGGAGGTAGTTTCTCTCCAACCGGCGGCACCAAATGTCAACACAAACCCGTTGCCGAATCATGGAGGTGGCAANCCTCCGCGAGAAGGGAGTCCTTTGTTGCTATATTTGTCCGTATCAGATAGTGCATTCGGATGCGTGCTCGGTCAACACGACGAGACTGGGAAGAAGGAAAGAGCTATCTATTACATAAGCAAAAGTTTACCCCATATGAGTCTTGTTACACTCTGTGGAGAGAACATGCTGTGCTTTGACTTGGCTTGCTCAGAAATTGAGGCATTACTTGTCTTCTTACACTACATATCTCATTTCCAGAATGGACCCGTTGAAGTATATTTTCCAGAAGGCGATGCCAACCGGAAAATTAGCTAAATTGCAAATGTTGTTGAGTGAATTTGATATTGTGTATGTGACTCAAAAGGCGATAAAGGCACAAGCTTTGGCTGATCATCTCGCAGAAAATCCCATTGATGAAGAGTATGAACCACTCAAGACTTATTTTCACGATGAAGAAGTGTCATTTGTGGGCGAAGATATTTCTGAAGCATATCCAGGTTGGAGATTATTATTTGACGGAGCAGCAAATCATCAAGGTAAAGGTATTGGGGCAGTTCTAGTGTCAGAATTTGGTCAGCACTATCCCATGGCAGCTAAGCTCCGATTTAATTACACGAACAACATGGCCGAATATGAAGCTTGTGTTCTTGGTTTGAAAATGGCCATCGACATGAATGTCTACGAGTTGCTCGTCATCGGAGATTCAGACTTGTTGATTCATCAAGTTCAAGGAGAGTGGGCCGTGAAGAACCCAAAGATTATACCGTACGTACAGTATGTACAGAAGTTATGCAAGAGATTTCGTAAGATAGAGTTCAGACATACTCCTAGGATACAGAATGAGTTGGCCGATGCCCTTGCCACCATCGCGTCAATGCTTAAACATCCAGATACTGACTATATCGATCCACTGGATATAGAGTTGAGAGAACATCCAGTTCATTGTTCACATGTTGAGGCAGAACCTGACGGTTTGCCTTGGTATTTTGATATAAAGAAGTATTTGGAGTCTGGAACTTATCCTGAAGATGCAACATCCAACCAAAAGAAGTCGATACGCCGCATGGCTCTCAAATTCTTTCTAAGTGGAGAAGTCCTTTATAAGAGAACTCCGGATTTGAGTCTTCTAAGATGTGTCAATGCTGTTGAAGCCACGAAGCTTATTGAACAAATACATGCTGGAGTTTGTGGAACGCATATGAATGGGCTCACCTTGGCAAGGAAAGTCCTTCGAACCGGTTATTTTTGGATGACTATGGAGAATGATTGTTGCAAGTTTGTGCAGAAGTGTCATAAGTGTCAAGTACATGGCGATTTGATACGAGTTCCTCCTCACGAACTTAATGCTATGAGTTCACCTTGGCCGTTTGTAGCTTGGGGCATGGATGTCATCGGTCCGATAGAGCCAGCCGCTTCCAATGGACATAGATTTATCTTGGTTGCTATTGATTACTTCACCAAGTGGGTGGAAGCAGCTTCGTACAAATCGGTCACCAAGAAAGTTGTAGCTGATTTTGTTCGCAACAATCTAATATGCAGATTTGGAGTGCCAGAATCCATCATTACTGATAACGGTGCAAATCTCAATAGTCACCTGATGAGAGAGATATGTGAGCAGTTTAGGATTACTCACCGAAACTCAACCGCTTATCGTTCGCAAATGAATGGAGCTGTAGAGGCTGCCAATAAGAATATTAAGAAGATTCTGAGGAAAATGATTGATAATCACCGAGGTTGGCATGAGATGTTGCCATATGCTTTATTGGGTTATCGAACGACTGTCAGAACGTCGACTGGAGCTACTCCATACTTATTAGTATATGGAACAGAAGCAGTCATACCCGCCGAAGTTGAAATACCGTCTTTGAGAATTATCCAAGAAGCTGAGTTGAGTAATGCTGAATGGGTTAGCAAGAGAATTGATCAGTTAACTTTGATTGACGAAAAGAGAATGGTTGCCGTTTGTCATGGTCAACTATATCGACAGAGAATGATTCGTGCTTTCCACAAGAGAGTCAGAGCCAGAATTTTCGAAATCGGTCAATGGGTCCTTAAGCGCATTTTTCCTCATCAAGACGAGTATAAAGGAAAATTCGCACCAAATTGGCAAGGACCCTATGTGGTTCGTAAAGTATTATCTGGAGGCGCTTTGGTCCTGTCAGAGATGGATGGCACCACATGGCCGAAACCGATCAACTCAGATGCTGTTAAAAGATACTATGTGTGAAGTTTCAGTTTGTTTTTCTGTCATTTACTTGTAATTGTTCCATTTTGCTTGTATTTGTTTTGTTTAAAATTTTATCCCTCTTGTAATGAACTACGTCTGACGTGAATTCTCAAGAATGAGATACGTAGGCGGCCTATGTCGGCCTCGGTCACCCCTTTATTCCCTTATAAATATTTCCTTGTATTTGAACTACGTTCGACCTGAATTCTCAAGAATGAGATACGTAGGCGGCCTATGTCGGCCTCGGTCGATTTTTTTTGTAATTTTCTCATTTGTTGTTAACCCTGAAAGGGAACTACGTTTGACCTGATTCCTGCCTCAACGGGATACGTAGGCGCCACAAGGGTTCGGTCATATCTCCCGTAAGATTTCTATTCCTCTTTACAATAGAAACTGGGACAGAATTTTTGAGAGGGACTCAAAAATTCTTAAGAAAAGATTTTTCCTCAGTAAGTCGAGACTGAAGCTACTTCAAAATTTGCAACTGGGACAGAATTTTCGAGAGGATCTCAAAAATTCCACGGATTTACTTACCGACATTTGAAGATAAACAAAACTTGTAACTGGGACAGAAATTTTGAGGATGACCTCAAAATTTCAGCATGGGTTTATCGACAGTCTAGAATGACTCTGAATACTCCCCATCGCATAATCAGATATACCTCCCAATCATCAAGCTCAGAGAAGTTCGATAAGCCTGACGTGACATGACATTTGGCAGTGCCCCTTTTCAAAATATTACTTCTCAAAATTTATTTTTTAAAATATTTTCTTTTATGTTTCATTTGTTTTGGCATAAATGTTCTGTATTGTCTATCAAGAGTCGGGAGATATGGAAAACAACCAGAGATAGCAGGACGAGGAGCGGACGATTGAAGAATCGACACAGATCAGTTCGTTTTTAAAACTAACAATTTTTCTGTGGATGTAGGTTTATATCTTTGATTTGATATCAGTAGATTCCTCCGATCGATAAATATGGAGAAGTCAAAGGAGGAGAAAATTCTCCCAAAAAATAATAGTTTTCCTGGATTGCAGGAACCATGTTATATTGCTAACGTCGAAGACTTGGGAACATGATTTGCTTATTTCAGTCAATTCCCAACAACGTGAAGTTTATAAGGAACGTCAAGCTAGATTCGAAGGTGAATCAAGCGAGGAAGAGTTTACGGTTGCCGTAAAAGACGTCATTGCATCATAATGTCAGATATGATATTATACATTACCCGGAGGGGTCATTTATATTATTGCCGATCACCGCGATATACTATCCGGAAGTCATTTTACCATTACCGTCAATTAAGATGACATGATTATCCAGAAGGCACTTAGAAGATCGCTACGTTGCTCGATTTAAGCACTATCTTCACTTGGTACCAAGGATGACATCAAGATTTAATCGCGAGTCAATATTTATGCCCTGCAGAAGATCATGCATCGCGGAAGATCATGCATCGCGAGTCAATACTCATGCATCGCGGAAGAACATGCATCGTGAGTCAATACTCATGCATCGCGGAAGAACATGCATCGTGAGTCAATACTCATGCATCGCGGAAGAACATGCATCGTGAGTAAATACTCATGCATCGCGGAAGAACATGCATCGTGAGTCAATATTCATGCATCGCATAAGAACATGCATCGCGAGTCAATATTCATGCATCGCGGAAGAACATGCATCGCGAGTCAATATTCATGCATCGCGAGTTAATACTCATGCATCGCGAGTCAATATTCATGCATCGCGTAAGAACATGCATCGCGAGTCAACATTCATGCATCGCGGAAGATCATGCATCGCGAGTTAATACTCATGCATCGCGAGTCAGTATTCATGCATCGCGGAAGAACATGCATCGCGAGTCAATATTCATGCATCGCGGAAGATCATGCATCGCGAGTTAATACTCATGCATCGCGATTTAATATTCAAGCATCGCAAGAAGATTTATACCTTGCGGAATTTATGCATCGCGAGAAGATTTCATGCCTCGCGGAAGCTTATACATCGCAATAAGGTCATACCTTGCGGAATTTATGCATCGCGAGAAGATTCCATCCCTCGCAAGAATTTATACATTGCGAGAAGATTCCATCCCTCGCAAGAATTTATGCATCGCGAGAAGATTTCATCCCTCGCAAAATTTATACATCACGAGAAGATATGCATACACCGCAAGAAATCATGCACTACCATGGTAAAAGCGTGCATCACAAAAGAAATATTTACCCCTCAACATCAACTGCATTCTTTTATTTTGATAAAAGTAAACTGTCGAAGACGACAATGAAGAAATATCAACACCGTATCAGCATTTACTTATTTTGACATCAAATCAAGATGTACATTGAAGATTATATCGCAAGCGTAAGACATAAGCTTTATTTGCTATACGTCAAACCGATCGAGTTGACGTCAAATGAAGAAGGAGAACAACTAAGTGTCAACACGGTAAAAGACACTATCTCCCATTTAAATTGCATTTTTATGCTGACGAGTTTTATCTCAGTCTTTTTCGAGAGCATCCGATAGGATGAATTCTCCAAGAACAAACCACAGGTGCGGACGACATCAACAAGGATGCAGCACAACGTGGAACTTTTTCTTAGCAGCGAACTGGGACACAGTCCAAAGAGGAGTATCAAACTCTCAGGTCGCGAGCAGAGGAGCGACTTCCACCACAATCAAACCACACCCCTATCATAAGGCATGTGGGTTTTTCTTTCGGTTTGTCAGTCTCAGTTTCGCATCCGGAAATTTAGGTTCTGCCGAAGGCAAGTTTCCAATCTGAATGACAATGCGCCGAGAGTTTTGGAAATTATGTCCGTGTAAGTTCTTAATTATGGGTGTGAAGCGCGCCACATTCATGGCTAAGAGGTTACAAGCTTTCTTTTCATACTCGATTTAATTTGTCACTTATCCGGAACCAAAGGTTATCTAGCATAATAGATTTCCTTTTCGACCGATTGAGTCGAACTACAGGCAGCCTGATTCCTATGGTTTAAGGATATGTAGGCAAACTCAATGTTGAGAACTCGGCTGTATTCCAACATTCACTCTCGAATCTATTTCTCGAGCATTTTGATACCTTCATAATTCAGTATCGAGGTGACTTTTGATTTCTTTAGAAATCGTGCGTTAAATCGAGCGTATTGAACTACAAGTGGCCTGAATTCTCATATAGCCTGAGATATGTAGGAGACCCATTTTTGGGGTTCGGCCATAATTCCTAAAGTCCGTACCAAATCCTTTTCCTAAACATGAATATGGGAAAAGTCAAAATTGGATTGGTCAATTTCATTTTCCTCGAATTTCTTGCATCAATCCAAGTAAAATGAGGGACAGTTGTTGACACCTAATTTTGACCCTCCCCGACATAAATTAATTAACGAGCTTCTTATTTCCCAAGCATTTTAAAATAATTAGTTTTATAAATTTAAGAAAATATAAGGTTTGTGCATCTTGGAATAGTTTTGCCATTTCTTATAATTTTTAGATATTACATGTGACCTATATAATTATGTATATAACTAATATATTTTATGATTATTCAAAATTCGTCTCAAAAGATTTTATTTTTTCTTAACTATTTTACTAATTAGTTTAGTTATATAATGGTTTCCTTTGATTACATCGATTATTTTATTTTGTTAAAATATAGAAGCTTTAATTAATTTGAATTGGGCTCGTGTCCATTTCTTGCCTTAATCCCTTTCCAGACATTTTGAACCCATTGCTCCAATTCAACTCAGTGCAGCAACCCATCAGAAATAAACCCAAAATCATCCCACTTCCTCCTAATATCCCATCCCATTATCCCATTTAAATCCCAATCCAATACTCCAATGAAATCATCCAGCCCACATTTCATAACCCATTAGAAACCCGACCCAGCCTTTTCTTATTAACCCGACCCAGTCCAACTTTTTCTTCCCCTCCAACATCGAACCGACCCACTTCTCTTTTCTTTCTCACAAAGAAAATACGCAGCCACGCAGGAGCAGAAAGAAGAAAATGCGTGAAAACAACAACGCTGCAAATCCAAAAACTCCATGCGACCTCAACAAGGAAGAAAGCCAATCGCGCG
Organism: Solanum lycopersicoides; assembly: GCA_022817965.1. Lineage (NCBI taxonomy): Eukaryota > Viridiplantae > Streptophyta > Magnoliopsida > Solanales > Solanaceae > Solanum > Solanum lycopersicoides. Next base: position 12,819,746 of record CM040622.1, on the reverse strand, counting down.
TGTTCGTCCTTCCCCCTCTCTCCAACGCGTGAACAGCCTTCCCTAACGTCTTTCTCTTCTGCTTTTGTTCGTACGACAGGGTCGGCAGACCTGCAAAATCCGTCCTCACAGCACGCGAATTCGTCCTCCCTAGAGCGAGATTCAGCCACGTAGGTCAACAAGGACGCTCGATTGATCTCGTCCCTCCACCTCGCCCCTTCCCCATTCGATTTTTGGGTATCAAAATGGGATATTCCTTCGGCTTTGAGGATAAGATCTTGAAGTTTGAATTTTATTTTGAAAAAACCGATTCTACCCCAGGACTTCTTCGGAAATTATCCCGCCCTCCCCTCATCCGAAAACTTTTTTTTTCCCCTATAAATACCTCCTTCTTCATCTGTTTTGGGGGTTGAACAATCTGGGATATTTTAGAATTTTTTTTTTTCTTAGAAGTTGGAGAGAATACTCTTAGCGTTACTTGTTTTGAGATTGTTATTAGTAAGAATACTGAAACATTCACACAAACAGTGATATATATATATATAAAGACGCTGTCAAGACGGAAAAAATCTGGTCTACATTTCTTGCTATATTTTGAATCCGTTTCGTCAACCCCTGTCTTGAACTCTTGGTGGTAGTGGAAGTCCATTTTGCTGCTCGTAGTCATTCCATTTCGCTGCACTTCAAAAGGTAATGCTCTTTCCATTTTGAACATATTTCGTTCCTGATGTGTCGCGTGTTTGACGCTCGCCTTCTTGAGCTGCTAATGTGTTAGTATTTGGAGAGTTTTTTTTTTTTTTGGCTCTCTGTTGGCTGCAAAACAAAGGATCAAGCTTGGGTTGTGTTGTGTTTGGATGGGTTGCCTGCTGTTTCTTATTTTTATTTTTATTTTTTTTGATTATATGGTTTGCTCTCTGTCTTTCTATTCAAAACGAGCTTGATGGTGTGCTTGGTTTTTCTTTTGTGAGAATGTTATCCTGAAATGATGTTTTTATGCAGTAGCTTTAGCAATTGTTTAATGAGCCACATTGCAGTAGCTTTAGTATTTGGTAATAATAGACGTTTGATTTGAATGTTCAGGTCTTATGAGAGCATGAATGTTACTGTATTATCGTATTGTTGTTTCTTGCGTGCTTCGAATTCAATGACATCTCCTATCTAGAAATGTGGTCAAAACATTTGTCGTTATCAAGTTTCTTTCGTAGTTTCGTTAAGGATGTCTAATGGTCATCTGTCAAGGCTTGATATTTTGGGGTTTTCTCTCTATCAAAAGCTTTTGAAAATCTCGTGTTGACTGCTTCTCAGCGTTGTCTGGAACTCTCATATGTCATAAATACAATTTTATCTTGCCAAATATATAGCTGCTTGTTAGCGTAACCTGTGTTTGTTTAAGATTTTTTTTATCCGGGGTCAATGGAACCTCGAATCTGTAATGGTCATTTTGTTTTCCTTGTGATGTTGTAGAATAGTCGTAAGTGATTTAATAATGATATTGTTGCCTCCATTTTAGTGAAGGTGGTTTCAGAATGGTCCATATGCATGGTAGTTTGAGTTACATTATTTTCCTGTGCATTTGAGAAGCTCTAATCACTGTGGTCTTGATCTTTATTGTTATTATTATTATTATTATTATTATTTTTTTTTTTTTTTCTTCTCACAACTTCAATTAAATTATTCCCTTCCTCTTTCCCGTTTTGATTGAAAATTTGAATCAATTGCATGACCAAAGTGTATTATAACAATAAAAAAATAAAATCTAAGCCATTCATAATTAATTTGAACTTGAGATGTTTGGCAGAACCTTCTTTTTCACTTAGCATCATTGACATATTTTGTGTTTGTCAAATTATGAGAAACTTTGGCTTATAATCCTATCCCGTTTATTAGTTGTTAATTGATCATCTCTATCTGCTTTTTCCGTCCATTAAGTGCTCATCATACACGAGATTTTTTTTGTGTATTCTGATTGTTTCGATCTAAATAGTATACTAAAGTTTTGGGATCTCCACAATTCTAATATTTTGCTTTGTGTTTGTTTGCATGATATGCCACCTGAGTCCATTACGGACACATTCTGAGTTCTTATTCCATATCACTAGATCCCTCGAGTCAATCCCCTTCAAAGATAGACAAACATGTTCCGAAGTACATGAAAATCAAGGCGAAGAGCAGAAGAAATTGGGACGAATTAGCCCAAATTTATTTTAATTGTCGTATTGTATTGATGTTTGGGCCTAAGCCTTTGTCGTCTTTTACTTTACTTTATTCATTTTGTGTAATTATTTGCTTAGTCTAGGACAGGTACGAAAGAAGAAAATGGGTCAAAAACCCGAAAAAAGTCAGAATGGGTCAAAAACCCAAAACAGGTGGGTCCAAATTCCGGTCAAGGCGGACAGAAAACTCGGATTTGGACCCAAATCTCTCTCCCTATCTCTTTATGTGATTTTAATTATTTAATTGCTTTAATTGTCGTTTGGTTTAAAAGTTAGAAAATCCGAATCCCCGCATAACGCCTTAAGTATTTTATCAACTTAAAACCAATAACTTTGCAAATTGTTCACTTAGATAAATTTTTCAAAAACAATCTTAATTAATTTTCGGCTTTCGTCTTTCAAATAAACTCCAAAGAGTATTTCTTTTATCGCAATTGTAAGTTTAGCCAAATTAAGTTAGTTGTTGGATAACCGCATTAGCGGATATTTTAGGTGCCTAACACCTTCCTAAGATATAAATAGGAATTCCCGAACCTTTTTTTTAAGTTCTTCAATTGATTTTATTTCTGTTTAAGTCTTTTGAAAATGCTAGTTTTCTTGATTTTTCTTAAAAATTAAGTGGCGACTCTAAAAAAGTCGAAACTATATAAAAAAATATTTTCCAATTTCGGATAAAACAAGTGTATTACACTTCATATCCATTGCGTAGAGACAAAGCTGATTGGTGAATCATCGTAAAAAGTAAGCTTGTGGGAAGAATTGAAATTGACAATGTCTTCAATGTGGCGTGTCAAAATGATGTTGCAAATGTTCAACAATGTTAATATTGAATTTGAAACCACACTAGAACATCCTCAACACATATTAGAAGAAGTATCCGATGATCAGATATTGAATGTTGAGAAAGAAATGTCTAAGAATGAGGAAATGAATCATTTGATGACGAAGAATGAGACGATAATGTACATGAAACAACTGAGGAGGAAGAATGGGAGGATGATAGAATCGAAACAAGAAAGAAAAAATAGTGTAGAATATATGAAAGCTAGCTAGTATATATATGTAAGTTACTGTATTTTGGTAAATTTATTGAATTTATGATTTTTATATATATTATACATGTATATTTGCATACAGGTGTCATTAGCGATGATAATATAAACATCGCGAGTATCTTGGAGTTAGCCAGCCTAAACATGCTAAAAAGAAGAAGTCTAGGAGACCAATAGATTCTGAGGATATTGCAGGATCTATTTCTTCTGCGCCAGAGCACATCAGCCATGATACACATGTACTTACTATTTCGTTTGGTACGACAGATCCTCAACTGTATTATCCAAATTACAAAAAATCGATCGGTGCTTTCTCTTCTTCACATGCCTTGCCCTCAGTTTGCGTCGAGGACCTACCTTTACAGGCTATTAGTCGAGGACGACCCTTATCGGCAAGTACTCCATCTCCCACATATACTCCTTCTCCCACAGGTGCATCTCCTCAGTTATTTGCCATGAAAATTAGAGAATCTAGTAGCGACCAGTCATATGCTATGGTCGATACACCTCCATTGACTCAATGTTATGAGCATGTATCAGCCTCAGCTACAACTACAACTACACCTAGTGCTACTCCAGATGATGGGATGCCTCCTCTAGTTCCTGTCCAGAATAACAGACTTGGTAGAGTCATGATTGAGCTTGATCGATCATAGTAAGTTTATTTTGTTATCTATTTGTTAGTTTATTTTATTTATTTCTTATACTTTATATGTTATTTATGAACTAACATATTTATTATTTGTTTTGCAGGTGGCATCCGGCAAAGAATGTTGATGGGTCTTTAAAAGAAAGTGTTAGGAGACTCTATACATAGGCTTATCACTACTAGGGGACATCCCAAATACACCACGCAATATTTAATAATTTTAAGGTATACATTTTAGTTAAGTTTAATTAGTATGCTTTACTTTTTTTTACTATCTAATTAAAGTTATTCAATTTTTTTATTCAGACTATGTGTACTTAGGAGCCGAGACACAATCAAGTCATCTCGGTCAGATTTAAGAGGAAGGCATCCGCCAGACTGTCTACCTGGCTAAAGAAAGTTTGAGATGATGGTGAACGCTCGGATTGGATGTTGTCGCACGTTCATGATGAACTGGGTCTGTATTGGAACACAAAAAAAATTAAGGAATATTAGACCAAGCCAAAAAGGCTAGAGACAGTTTTAAAGATGGCTCGTTGTACACACGAAATGCAAAGTCTGTTGAAACAATTACAAGAGAGATGGTAAGTTCTAATTCAAATTTTTAAATAAGTAATTAATTGTTTCATATATATCGTTATAAATTTTAGTTTTTATTTATAGGAAAAATAATTGTGGCGCACTCCAATTGCACCGGAGGTTTTCAAGAAGACTCATGTTAGGAAGAAAGAAAATTAGTTGGATCCGGAAGTCTGGGTGGAGGAAAGAGCCGAACAAACTTTTGTAAGTTATTTAATATGAATAATATATATTAATAGTGAATATATTAATGATATGTATATGTGTTGATGTCAATTTTTATATTTAATATGCAAAATCCATTTCAGAATTACGTCGTCGAGAATGTAGATAGTTCGGTTCAAATGACACCTCAACTTTCCCCCCAAATTTGAACAGAAAAAGTAATATGGGGACACACAAAGGTAGAGTCTATGGTCCAGGATTAGAATGAATTGGATCGTCTAGTCAAGCCGAGACCCTTGACGGTGTTCAGATTGTTGTGTGTCGCATTAACTAGCTAAACTTACAGCGCACTGGCAGAGTCGGAGCAAAAGAGAGTAACTGAACAACAAAGCATGAGTACGACCAACGACCGTTCATCAAATCAAATAACAAGTTATGAATCTCTCTCGTAGACCTACTACTTCGGCTCCCGATGACGGTTCTGATGATGATGATGATTGATAATTGTGTAGGAGCCACTTCCTAGCTAGTTTACATCTTGGACATTTATGCATTTTTTTGTAAATTTGAACATATTATGAACCATGTTTTGAAAGACTTTATAAGTCTTTAAATTTTGATCTAGATACTTTCAAATGTTATTTTAAGTTTCTTATTTTTTGTTGTGAAGATTGTTTATATAATTGTGTATTTGATTGGGTTGAATAGTATATATAAATTGGATTGAATTGAATTTGCAGGTAGGCAACAGAAACAGGAAGAAACTAGTTTTTGCTGTCAAAACAATTGCAGAAAAAGCGACGGACAACGTAGTTCAGTCTGTCGCTTTTTTGGATTTTAATTTTTTTTAAAAATTCAGAAAAGCGACAGACAGTATTGTTTAGTCCGTCGTTTTTCTGGATTTGCAGAAAATAAAATTTCCAGAAAAGCGACGGACATCGTCTTTTTGTACGTCGCTTTTCTGGGATTTTAAAAAATTAAATTTAAAAAAAAAAAGCGATGAACTGCGTCGCATTATGAAAATTAAAGAAAAGAAAAATTAAAATAAAGTGACGGAGTCCGTCGTTTTTGTTAAAAAATATAAAAATTTATCAATTTGTGGCGCAATCCGTTGCTTTTAGAAAAGCGTTGAGCAAAAAAGCGACGGACGTGATTGCTTCGCAGGTGCTGTCACTTTTGGCCAAAAACGTGACGGACTGTCACGCTTTTGTCCTTCTCTTTTTGACAATTTTTTAGTAGTGTTCTATGAATGTTCCTCTTAGTCATGTCGTGATATAGTCCACTTATTTTGTATGATTTGATTTATCTCTAAACATATAATTCTGGATCTATTTTATGAAAACATAATGTAATGTATACTAGAATTGAAATACCCTTTGTTTTATTTCTGAGATTAGAGACAACTAGTTTGTTGTTGTAGGCGAGAGAATGTTGGTGTCCTATGTCATTGTTTCATTGTCTCATATCTTACTTTTAGATTAGTATCATCACATAATTATGATAGTCGTGAACATTTGTTTTAGTAATCGGGAAGAGGTTCTTTAAGTTGTTTTTGAGAGGGCTCGTCGATGTTACATCTTGTCCTACACCAAAGGGAATACTTCACCACTAAGTATCAACTACCTCGACGATGTTGAAAATTAAATTTAATCATATGATTCAATTTTCAACTTGAGGCATATGATCGATTCTAATTCTCACTGTCTTTCTTGTCGTCACCCCTTCCCTTGGTCTGATCCTCGTCCTTGAGGGTGGTCCGTCAAGGGGATAGAACAACAAATTGAAATAATAACACAATTCTTTATACCCACTGGCGACACCAAATTATTTATCAAAAAAATTGATAAAGTTAGAATAAAATGAATTAAAAGAAAGTAGGATAAGACCGATCAACTTAATTTTCTTTGGGCTAGAATGCCAAGGTCATGATTTCTTACAAGTAAGTTGTCTTTCTAAAAAATAGATAGTATAAATTAAATGAGAGAGGGGTTTTAAGGTCTCTTTCCTAGAAGACACTAAATGGAGAAGAATGAGATAATAATGTAAAGTTGCCTGAGATTTCTGATGCCTTTTATTTTTGTAAAGCCTCATTTTATAGGCCACAAAAACGTAATCGTTGCCTCAATGTGAAATAACGACACATTTTGATACTGAAAATGCTATCATAACATGCACCTACATTCTGATTTCTCTCTTCAAGCTGATTGGGGTAGGTGAGCGTGCAACTCGAGATTAATTGTTGAGCTTCTGAAAGTCATTTAATTGCCTCCAGCTGTAAAGTGGTCTTCCCCGAGTGAAATCTCTTTTGGATGCTCGGTTGCATCTTATAAGATTACTCGCCCTAATATTCGAGGTTCTTCGTGTTATACCGAGGACAATCTTCTTCATTCTCCTCAGATCGTTTATCAATGATCCTTTGAGTTCGACTTTGACATGTGTCGTATCGTAGTTCACTTCTTTCCTTAGATTCAATTTTTTCCTACACGAAAGAGCTTTTAGATATAAAGCAAATTCACCTATGTTTTTTGTACATTAAAAATAATTCAACCTTAAACTCATTTTAATATAACGATAATAACAAAATTTAAGATCAATGTATAGAGCTATCAACCGTCTATATGCATGTGTATATATATATATTATTATTATTATTATTATTTTCGATATGCTTACATTGATAAAACTATTATTGATGTGATAAAAATATATAGTACCAAATATATCCTTAGAAAAATGAGAGAACCATAATTATGATCAAACTAATTAAAGAGGCCGTAAATTACGGATTAAAGTTATTTAGTAAAATTTAACCAATGGTTAAAATTTTAAAAATTTAAAAACATAACCAGCTGTAAATCTGACAATTTAAATTAAGTAGATTCATTCCGTACACCTCATTTGGAAATTGGAACTAGTGATGCAGCTTCAAGTTAGGTATTCTAATGACCATAATACCCTCACCTTTGCAAAATATCCCTTTGTCCAATTTTTATATACACAAATAAAAAAAAACTCCCTTTTTAATTAGTAAAAAAAAAAGACATATTTTCTTATTTAACAAATCAAAATTAATTCATATTAAGTTTCACTTGTTTAATATAAAAGTGTGTAAAATGTGTTTTTCTATTTAAAATTTATTTATTTTACATTTTTAAAATTTTTGTTTTTGTTTAGAGGAAGTATCTTACATCACACTTGTTTGTCTCCTCTTTTGCCTTGTTTGAAATTTGACTCATCGTCCACATACTTTTATTTTTATATTTATTATAATAATAAAAGGAAAATAACACTAGTCTTTGTTTGAATTTATTTAAGTATGAAAATAGGCAAAACAGTTTGACAACTTGTCCTATAAAAATATATATCATATTACTATATATTTATTTGTCTTCTTAAGGAATGATAAAGTCAATGGAGGATCGAGTTTGAGGTATGTGATATGCCAATATAATATTATAATAATAAATAATAATCTAAATGACAAATAATTATTAATTAAGCAATATTTCAAACTATGCTATCTATGAAAAATATTTATCTAAATCTTGTTTGATTCCACTTGTAATTTTGTGTGTCTTATACAATAGTTTTTGCCTACAAAGATTAATAAGTGAAAAACAATAAAATTAATTATAGTTTATATCATTATTATTTATTAGTAAACAGTGGTTATTAAATAGTTAATTTGCAAATTATGAAGAGATTAATATTTCTAATGTTATCAAAATTTATGATAGAAAGCAGCAGCAACGACAATATATTTCCTGAAATTTTGACTTTAAAAAAGACAAATCATTTATAAATTTTATTATTATCTCGTTAAAATAACGAGACATTTAAAAATACTCCTAATTTAAACACAAATAAAAAGTAAATTTAAAAATAATAAAATGTAAACTAAGAAAAATTATTTTCCCTTCCTATATAGCTTTCTCTAGAACTAGAACGTCTAATCATTCATTCATTTATGCTAATAATTTCATAATATGTGGCTAATATTACGAACTGATTTTTTTTTCTATAAATGGGAAAAAAGATTTTAGTTTCCATTAATAGCTTTTAACCTAATTAAAATTATGAGGATATTTTATTTTTAAATTATGAAGCAGGGGTATAATTGGAAAATCAATGAAAATTATATTGACAGGTGTAATTACCGACAAACTCGGAGGTCGGCAATTGTCGGCCCGGTGAACCGGGGAGACAACATCGTCATTTAATTTATAAAAAAAACAATTTTTCTTTAAAAAACAATTCTTTATTTTTGGTTAAATAAATAGTACTCCACTAAACTAATTAATGATCAAATAATTTAATTAGTGATTAATAAGTTCCACTTTGCAAGTGGGTGTAAATAAATTATTGCACCACCTTAGAATTTAATATTATTTCAAATATTCCTTGACCATCTTTTTCACCATAAATTACACGTCATGTTTTTTTTTTTATAATAATAATAATAATAATAATAATAATAATAATAAGAAGAAGAAGAAGAAGAAGAAGAAGAAGAAAAGAATGATAATGTGTCTTGAAAAAACAAGGATATTTTAGTCTTGTAATAAAATAATATTTTTTTATAAGAAGCAGAAATTTTTAAATTATTTTTATAATTGAAAATTATAATTTATTATTTTTTTGAATTCTTCAAAATTCTAAATTTTAAACTTAAAATTTTATGACCAAATATGTAGGATTACAACTCCGATAAAAGTGAAAAAATTTGATGGTCAAATAATTTTCCCTAATCCTTAATTTTTTAGAAAATGTAAAAATTATATTAAAATAAAAAATAAAAATGATATTATTATGATTAACATAAAAATAAATAAAGTAGTCCTTCGTCACATGGATTCATTCATTTCTATCTACTCATTCTTGCTTATAATTTTTTTGTTATTATTACCTCTTCCCTCTTTCTCTCTTTCTCCATCTAAATAATTAAGAAAATATCAAAGATTTTCATCATTCTCAAAAAAAAAAACTCAAGTTTTTGGATCTGCAAACCATAAAAGCCTTGTTAATTTGATGATTAACAAAATCATCAAATGTATTGTTAGGATTAATTTCAGCAGTTTTTCATGAAGCCTCCTTGGTTTTTTTTTTGTACGTATAGAAATCCTTTCATATGTTTTTTTCTTGATTTATTGCAAATATGAAGTTGTATGTAAAACAGACAAACCCTTTTGGGGTTTTTCTTTTTTGAGACATTTTCCATTTTTGATGAATAAAATTGTATGTTTTATGTTATTGTTGTTGTTGCATATGAGAAATGTATACATTTTTTTTATTCTTGGGGTTGTATATTGATGAAAAAGGTATTTTGATTGAATCTAGCTTTATTCTGTTGTTAGAGATTGTGGATGGGAATGTTTATGGATCCTATGCTTGTTTTTAAATGCTTTGTCTCTTCATTTGTAAATCTATGTAATTCTCTTTAATTTGATTAGTAAGATTAATGAAATGTTTGAACCCCCTAATGATTCAAGTTTTCTTTGATATTATGGTTTGTATGTGTTTGGATTATTAATCATTTGATACCCTCCTTGCAAATCTGGACTTGTACACTTTTTTTTTGTGGATAAGCATGACCTCTACTAAATTTATGGGATATGTGCCATCTCTCACCAACAATTGGTAAAGGTGACTCTCTTCATCGGGATATGTGTCATCTTTTACCAACAATTGGTATTCGTAACTCTGTCCATCAAGGTTAGGACAGATGGATATGGATAGAAATCACCTGGTGTCTTTGTTTCGGGTGGGATTTGAACCTGAGTCCTCATAGTTGGTTCTAAATAGCTTTATTGATGAATAGGCTATACCCTTGGTTAAATATGGTCTTGCACTTCCCCTTTTTGATGAAATGAAGATGTATGCTATTCGTTTTATTTATTTGTTCCGCGTTATAATCAATTTGGTGCTTCTTGATGTTATTAAAAGCATTGGCGACTATTCCATGTTTTTTCACAATTACTTATGTTTAATTTTTTTGGGGCTGATTTCAAATACAGGTGATTGAGGAAGTTGAATATTCTATTCGATGTTGATGATGGAGAACACTGAGGTTGAGGAAAACTTGTTATCTATCGGTGAGCCTAAGGTATGCGTATGAAACACTTAATGTACAAATGGCTGGTTAATTGTTGTTTTGATTTTCCATTTGTTGGATCTATGTAGACCTACAAATTCTTGAAGTTGGTTTTTGAAATAAAAACACCTTGTAGACTAGACGCGGATTAGCTTTTCTAATAACCTTTTCTCATCTAGTTGACTTTTTACAACCTGTCGGG